>CM076580.1:60835217-61355891 GCA_034641835.2 Pinus albicaulis
ATGACGAGGAGATGATGCTTGTTAGGGTCAGGTGATTTGGCCGATTGGTGAGCCAAATGATGATGTAACATCAAACCAAGCTTTGGATCCCAAGGACCTAGCCTTCCTGGACTCAGAGAGGGCTCTCTCTATATGTGTAAAAGATATCGGTGTGTTTGCTTATGGTGTTCTGATATTAGGCTAGTTATGAAGTGAGTTTTTGATTTTTGGTTTTTAAGTTTGTGAGGGATAAAACTGATCAAAGATGTAAAAATGGATAACAAGAAGTCAGATCAATTGGGCTATGGGGTCAAACAGGTCAAGGAAGCTATGAGATGATGATGCAAGGTTGTTGTAGGGCCGATTTGATTCACGGTAGAAGGGATCTTTGGGAAAAATGGAGTAAGTGGACATCAAGATTGTGAAAGACGAGGGATTTCAAGTGTAACTAGTTGATAGTAGACATAAACATGTTATAGCAAGCCATTAATCATGCTAAATGTAACTATGAGCTAATTAATACATAGAAATCAAACATTCCAGCCATGCATAGAAGTATAAGACCTTCTAACTTCGGGAAATGGCTATCAGACTTTGGGGAAAACACATAAGACGGAATAAAAACTCAAAATACTATGCCAGAATGCCTAAACATAGTCTCTAAGTTATTGGGCACTTTGACAAACAAGCTTTCATAGTTTTAGGCAAAGGGCTAGATCGGGACTAGGCCTCCTTGGTTCAACAAGATGATCAACTAATCAGTCAAAGAGAAAGTTTTATGGACAGAACTATGGGCAGCTTATAGGTAGGCAGGGCACACCATACATCCTACTCAACATACATAGAACTTGTAAATAAAACTAGCAAACAGTATCCTTAAGTTAACTAAAGAGCAGTTAAGAATTCTTTAGTATAGCTAAGGAAGAAGAAAACATCAAAGCTATGAAGATTCAGGAACTTTGAGGTGCCTCCATGGGCATATCTCAAAACTAATCTCTACTAATCTATAGCAGCAAGAAGCATGTATTATTAATGAAAACTAGAAGACAAAAACATAGCAAGAAACACTATACCATTCTACCATGTCATGGAATCCATCACCAATCCTTCATCATTCATCAAAAGCATCCAAGAGGCAGTCCAAAAATCATAACACAAGTATGTTATTCAAAGCTCATATGACCAATATATTGATTCTTCTCTCAAGTTCAGCCTCTGATTCACAATGAAACCCATGGAATAAATAGGCTTGAGGGAGGAAAACCTCATGGAGCAACTAGCTATCCCATTGGCCAAGTCAAAATATCTAAACTTGTCCTTGAGGCTTTGCAAAGCCCAAGGCACAAAATATCCCATAAAATATCTAAAAACTGCTAAAAACGGAAATTATATTGACTTTACATCATTTCCCAAGTATAAAAATAGCTAAATGCACATTTGAGAAAAGCAGATTTTTGAGGTTCAAAAATTACAAAAATACTTCATATTTATGTCTGAAAAAGGTCCCCTGACTTGCTGGAGGCAATTGGCAGCCTTCCTGATGTCGAAACGAGGCTCATGATAGCTCGTTGGAAAGCTCTCTGTGTCTACTTTCCGGCGCAACTGAAATCATCTCAATCTGATGCCTGAAAGTTCCCCAAAACTGTACCTGTGTGCAAAAAACCAGGAAATAGCAGACTGCTGATATGGCGGGCAGAATGTGCAAAAAGCGAGCATTTTTCGCCAATTTGAGGGGGCGAATGATCTCCAAATGCTCTAAAAATCGTTGGTGACCTTCTCATAGAATTATGGCATCCATTGGTATCATCCTCCTCTCTTGAAAACTCCTCAAACTGAAATGGCGAAATTATGAGTTTTCGACCAAAAACCCAAAAAATGCCAAAAAACAAAAAGTTGCCGAAAAAGGCCCAAAAATGGCATGCATGACCCTCAAGGGTCCATAGCAACATGCTCCGAAGCTGAGGCCAAAATATCAAGGGCTGATATGCTTTTCCCTTCTTTCCGTGCTAGGCGCTTCCCCTTTGCCTTCTTCAATTTCTCTTGAGCTGCCTTTAGTTTGCGCCGGGCAAACTGATTCAGCTTTTGGAAGTGATGTGTCCTCTTCCTCTGCAGCTCTAAATCTCTATTCGCCCTCTCAAGCTTCATTTCCAAATGTTTTTTAGCTCTTTCAAGCCAAGCCTCTTTGTTTTCCTCAATTTCCTGCTCAAGGAGTGCAGTGAGAGGAAAGGCTTGGAGCTGGGCTTGCTCTTCTGCTCTCTGCTTTTCCAAGGCTCTTTTAAGCCCGATGGTCCTAGGCCTCTTCCGCCTAGGCTGGTCTTCCTCTTCCTCCTCATCAAACTCCCCAATGAGCTCTTCTATTCTCGCTTGCGCCCTAGCTGCCTCATTTTTATATTTGATCGCCCGTGCCTCATGAACAGCTGTGTGCACATTCATTTGTTTGTTTTGAATCTCTAAGAAGTGGTTGAAGTTCCTTGCCCTTTGAAGATCCTCCTCTAATGCCTCAATTTGTCCCTCTTTATGAATTAGGAGGTTTTCGAGAAGGCGGGCCTCATTATCACTGTCATCGCTTTGGATAGGGATGACAGCTAATTCACCTCCATGTTTTGTACTTTCTCCAACTTTGCTTTTACCTTTGAAAGCCAATCTTGCGCTTTTCCTCCTTGGCATGATAGAAGATGTCCTTTTGGGCGATTTCCTCTTGCTAGGAACAATCTTTGTCACTGTTAGGGTGGCAGCTTTAGTCCCTCTTTTTCTTGCTGTGCTGAGCTTTGTTACTTTGAGAGGAGGAAGCACAACTGATTTACCTTTGACATCTTCCTGAACTTGCTGTCCTTTTTGAGGCTGCTGGATGTTTTCCTCTTGATGTTCACTTGGCTGCCCCTGTTCGCCAACATTAGCTTGCTGTTCTTCATCAATGCCTTGTTCAATTTGTGGCTCAAGAGGTGTCTCAATTTCCTGCCCAACTTGCTGTTCTTCATCTTGCACCTGATGTTGTTCCTTATCTGCTGTCTGCTGCTGTTCCTCAATTTGTACCTGTTGTCCTTCATCTGGGACCTGCTGTCCTTCACTTTCTATTTGTTGTTGTCCCTCATCATCTAACTGCTGCTGTTTACTACCCTCTCCTTCCTCCTGTTGACTTGGCTGTCCAGTAGTCATTCTGAGCCTTCTAGGAGTAGGCCTACTGGACAAAGGTACTGGGCGATGGATAGGCTGAGTGGGAAACACATGAACAGGAGGGACAGTAGAGAAATCTGGATGGCTGATGAATAAATCCCATGGAACCTCTTTCTTCTCTAGCTGGTATAGGAAGATAATCTTGATCAAAGAATGATGAAAAAGAGAAGGGATTTGTTGAGGTGGGGCCTTCTTTTGGACAGTAGATGCCATTTTCTCTATGCTCTTGAACAAAAAGTAAGGGAGGTTTAGTTGCCTGCTTCTAGTAAAGTGCATCAATAAACGGACATGATAGGCATAAATTCGATCAAACCTCCCTTCACAAGTGAAATATTTCATTATGACTTTCATAAGAGGAGCATAGCTGTCAAGGAGATATGAAAAAGGGAAAATAGTAGTGAAAGCCTCTCTATGTTCAGGCTTGATGAAAGGTTTGTAGTCCTCTAAGTCAAGATGAGCCTGTTTAAACCACTTTTCGCCATGATATGGAATCTTGGTGGCCTTGGACACATACCTTGGAGAAATCTTGAAATCAAGACCTGCCACTTGGAAATGTTTTTCTTTGAATCTCAGGGCGCACAAGTGAGTTAATGGCAAAAAACTCTTGACTTCTTGTACTTTCTGGCAAAACTCTAGGCAGCCTACTTCATGGAAGTTGAAAAGGACAGATGGATGAGCATTAACCTCTTCCGTAGAGATAGGCTCATATCTTTTGTGTGGACCACTCCTGTTGTCTTGCCTTGGAGGCATTCTAACCTGAAAATGCTTTGGAAGAGGTAAACTGCCTTCATTGTGTGTAAAATGTCCTGTTGGAGTCAAACTGTGTCACTTTACTGCTTTGACAGATAAACACTGTGGGTTGGAAGGCTTGCAATCAAGTTTCTTATAATACACAACCTCTGCTATCTTAAAACTTAGCCTTCTACCTTTGAATGTACCTCAGCCAGGCAGATTTCTCAATAGGGTACCATATAACAAAGAGAAGACAGACTGCTGGGTAATTTTCCTGTGCTCAGTGTTAAAAAGTCACCTTTCTTGTGAATTTGTTAGAGGTCAATCAACACACCTACATCTCTGTCTCCAAGGTAAAATTCAATCATCAAAAACCTGCTCTTCAGAAAGTGGCCTGTTCACCCTTAGAATATCTCTGTCAATAGATTTCTCTAGAAGAGACCATACAGTGAAAGAAAAAGGAGACCAAGGTTAGGTGAATTATCAGTGCACAGTGTTTAGGAAAATCACCCTTTACTTGTGAATTTAAGAGATCAACCACCACATCTATATCTGTGTCTCCAAGGTGAAATTCCCAATCATTAAAATCCTGCCCTTCTTGGAGTGAAAATAAAACAACAGACTTGTGGATAGTCCAACTTCAGTGTAGGTATACAGTCAGCTTTACTGCTTTGAACAAGGTGACAGAGTTTGGAAAATGCCTCAAAAAGTTTCAACAAGGTCTGCAAGAGCCTTTACTTTGCCAAATAGGCAAGACCTCCTACTGATGTAACACCTCTGGTTTATGTTGAAAAAACCTTTATTTTGGATGAATACCAACTTATAAATAAGCCTGAAAAACACAAGGCAGTCAACCAACTTGCATATGTGAAAACAACCCCTTTTCTGAGTGCAATTCACTGTTTTTAATAATGTGGCAATGTCTTGAGGACAGTGTGAAATGTTTCTCTTTAGACCTAAACCCTGTCTCTTTATAACAAACTCTCCTTTTACCTTTTTAGAGGCTTCTTTTGAGGTGGCAGTCAAAGATCTTATAACCAACAAACTCCCTTTAATCAAAACACAGTTCTTTATAGGAAAAACCTCTGCGCTTCGATTGTTTTGAAGATGAAACAAGCTGCTCTTAGTCTCAAAACCAACCTTTTCCTGTAGGTGCCCTAAATAACATTACTAGCATCTTATCACAGTCTCATACTTCGAATAATCATACAGTCAAAACAACATTTTTCTGAAAAGGTGACAGGGTTCAAGAGTCCTATATGGTGTGGTATGAGAAATCTGAAGAAGTTTAACACTCGGTTCTTTCTATAGGCACCCTCAGCAGTGAATTTACCTCTCAAACATAGCTTCAAACTATGGGCATTTTCATAGTAAAATCATTTTCCGGATATGGTGAGAAAATTTTTGAAATCGAGGGGAAAATATATAGGAATACCTTCAATTTAGATGAAAAACCCTTGGGGAGGGCTGGAGTAGCACCGGAAAGCCCTCAATTATGCGCGGCACTCTTTAAGGACAGCACGGCGCGCAAAAAATACCACCCGGGTGGCCTGTCGGGTCGGGCAGTCGGGCGGTCGGGCGCCGTGTACAGGCGCGTCGCGCCAACACTGGCCGCCTGTGCAATCCTTCCGCCAGGCGCGTCGCGCGGATTTCCAAAACTGATAAAAACTCTTGGAATTTGCTTGAAAACTGTTTTGATGCCTGAGGATTTCGGAGGCAAACTAAATTTCTCGCTTGGTGTGTTGAAAATGAAAGTTTTTACCTTCGACCCCACTTCTTTAAATGTGTCGAACCCCAACGGTCTTAAAATTTTGAAAAATAACTTTGGCTTTCAGCTCTGCTTTGTTTAACCTTCGTAACACTGCCTTGGTGTATTTCTTTGACCTTTGAAATCACATTGACTTCATTTGAGGGGTACTCCCTTTTTGAAATGGTTTCGGCCACAGAAATTATATCCCCTTTAAAAAATGTCAATACAATTTTCAACTCCTTTTCAAAGAAAACAAACACAGTTTTTTCTCAACAGGTCAGAACTCTGTCCATTTAGGCATATAGGTCTGAGGGATGGTTCTTGTTGATTTTGTCTTTTTTGGTGACATTTCAACACCAAACTTCGAACCTTGAATAATAGCTTGATAACTTTCATACCATTTATGCGACTGTTTTTAATGATGCTGGTGCTATTCCTGGTATAACCCCCACTTTAACACTGTCAAGAGAATGCCTGAATACTGGTTTGTTTGTGAAGGACAGGGCTTGTTTTGTCAACTTGTTTTGACAGCCCTTGGTCTTTGACAGCTTCTTCAACCTTTATCTACAACAGGTGCAAAGTTTACTGGTCTTCTTGGACCTTTGATCTAAGAAAAGATTATCCTTTCAACATACTTTCTTGCCTGTAGGTGTATTATTTATGATATATCTGTCCTTTTTTGAATAATGAGAAAGCTGCATTTGTTTCAAAATCCCAAAACAATGATAATCTATCAAAACCACTTCTTTGTCTATTCATAACTGGTATACTTATTTACAATGTTGAAACCCAGTTATCATTTGCTTTGATCTGTGCATTTGACCTTTTTTGTAATAGAACCATTCCATAGCTCAACTCTGTCCACTATTTTACCTTCTCGGTGATTTATAGGCTTCTCTTTGGATTGTAAGTGCCATCTTTTGGTTGCATCCATTCAAACGATATTTCTCTGTTTTTACTTAAGAGGAGTTCCCTTTAAACTTCTTGGCATGTGACAGTGAGGTGACTGTGTGGCCTCTTCCCCTAAGGAAACTGCCCTTTTTGTATCAATGGCCTGCATAGTCAATATTGTCTCCTGTCCACTATAGGTATAGTTTGACAGACATTTTCCTATGGATAGGAAAAACAATATTTTTGAATCATAAACACTATCTTTTACCTGTGTACAGACTTTTGCTTTCTTTCATTGTCTCTTTTCACTGCATCTTTTGACCAATCAGTTTTCAAAAACATCCAATGCCTTGGCCATCTGCTCATGGATGAAGGAGGCCCTTTACTAGGCACAGTATCTGAAAATTGCTTGACAAATCTGTTTGAAACAGATTTTCCTTGGATGTGATGGTAAGCAAACAACTTGAAAAAAACATCAATACTAGCACCTCTGCTAGCAATCATCACTGTGCTTCAGAAAAACCCTAGCCAAAGTGACACTGTCTCCCTGCACTGTTCTGAGGGTGACTGAAATGTCATTATTTGCTTTAGTCAATTTATGACAAATTTTTGAAAGATAATCTCTGTGACTATGGAGGTCAGCACCCTTTGAAAAACAAACAACTTTTCTTCTTCCTAGGTGATGATATGATCTGTCAGCATCTCTTCAATTTGGTCTTGTGGGGAAAACAAGCTTTAGAATTTTTTTTACTCATGATATGCCTTTCTAAAGTTCAACATTTCATATGATTTTAAACTTCAAATGACCTCCTTTATCAGACCAAACTCTGTTTTCCTTTGAACTTGCATATTTCAGACTCTATCCCTGTTATGGTCATCACTCACATTCATAAAACCTGGAGATATTGTTTCACTGTTCAGTAAAAAGGCAAACCTGGACTTTTGCAATCTTTAAAGTCAATACTGGCCAGCGCCCTCTGCTTGTGGATGAAGGAGGCGCCCTAACCCTTTGCTTGTAAATGAAGGAGGTTCTGGGCCATGAAAATTTACCAGTTTGCTGAGACAGTGGTGTCCTTTTCTTACTGTGATTTTCATGCTAGAAGGAAAACTGCAAGGTATTGATGAGTGACTTTCTATTTTGCAGATATATCTCAGGCTCATGCTACATTTAGAAGCAGTTTTTCCTCTAATTGTAGATTCAAGAATTTTCTCCTGAGATGAAGTTATATTTCCTGTTCTTTGCAGAATCCATAAAACACTGTGAAACACCTAGTAATCAGCTTGAGACTGTGGTTTATGCAGTGCTGAGACATAGGGGGTGTGAGTGGCGCGACTTAGAGATGTTTGTCAATTTCATTTGTAGAGTGGGGGGTCAGTCATGGTTGGTCTGTAGCAGATGGAGGCTTTTTGGCTTTTTGATGATTGCCAAGGGTAAAATGTCTTAAAGCACCACTTCCTAACATAGGGGAGACTTTTGAAACAGACTTGAATTTTTCTTTTAAAGCTGATGGGAAAACCAATAGGGCTGAAACTAGATAGGATAGTGATAATGAGGTTTTGATTTTGACATGGGGGTGATGCAGAGGTAGAAGGCGAAAAATTTTTTTTGGGAGGTTTTTTCTAGATGAAAATGACATAGAGGAAATCGACTTCTGAAAACTCAGCTATAGATATAGTCATCACTAACATGTAAAAAAAATACGATGGCTAATAGAACCAACACAAAACACACATTTATGTGGATTGAGGCATATTTTAGTGTCGGCGTAAGAAAAGAAATGACTCTCGAGATGCATTAAGGTGATCGGTTCGATTTTCGTGAATGCCTTAGTAAATAATCTAGATATGGTTGAATAATGTGCTTGATGTCATTGAAAGCATAATCCATTACTCTGCGAAAAGTTTCCCCCGGTGGCCAAACCCAAGCAGTAGTTTCACATGAAAGCAAATGTGCCCAGTGTGAGATGAATGTTGTCTTATGTTGATCATACGAAATGGGATATTGATTTGATTGTAGCAAGAAAATCCATCCATGAAACGAAAAGATTTTATCTAGCACAATCGTCAATAATCTGGTCGATAAAGTGGGATAGTTGTCTTTTGGACAAGCATGATTAAGATACCGATAATCGACACACACTCTAATTTTCCTTGTTTTTTCATGACATGGGCTTGAAGTATTGGAAACCACTCAATTAGCGAAACGGGGTAAATGAAACCGGCCTGCAAAAGAAGTTTTTCAACTTACTGCTTTGATGGCGGCGGCTTTCTTTAGATGAATAGGACGTATTAAATTGGCCTTGCAGTTTGACATCGGGATACATATTAATAATGTGTTCAACTATCTTATTATCTATGCACAGCATTTCCTCATAATACCAAGAAAATGCGTCATGAAATTCACGAAAAAAAGATATGATTCGAGTTTTGACGGAGAACGAATGCTATGAGCCCCTTGAATTTTCTCTACAACTAGGTTTAGTCGAAATATCGATAGAAATCGTTTCTTCGATATTTGAAGATTTCACTTGGAATCGATTGCATTAATGGGAAAAGAATTCGAAAAAGAAATTTTTGATGGATGGGTGATATAGTTCACTAAGATTATTTTATTCATAATCGGAAGATGGGAATGATGATGATAATATTCCCATGGTTCTCCTTCGACATCATAGCTTCCCAAATATTCTCATTTGTTAAGAAAGTTGAGGAAAATGGATCGGATGGAGTACCAAATCTAATGAACGATCAGCTTCAAACACTCGGTAATGACGATTTCGGATTTGTTGCCCGAACGGATAATTGATTTATATACCGGCTCAATAGAGAGTAGAAGCGGTAAAAACTCATCCAACGTAGAAATATCAGAATTTTTGATCAACGGACATTGTCATTGATGTCAACCCAAGCGACACCGAGGGCCAACCAAATATTTCATGGGAATTTTGACCTACCAAGTGCATATTACGGTTCAATAATGATTTTTATCGTTTATTTTACTTGTCGAGATGTTTCCATTGATATATGGCATGCCATGTAATTCTTCACGGTTTGGGGAATATTCATGTTTGAAGTTTATACCCCTAGTTAGTGGGCTAAAACCCCATAGGGTTGTGGCATGGGTCATTGAAAAGTCATGAGTAATATTTTTAAGCTCCTAAAATCCCTCCCATGTTTTCACATATTTGAAGCCCCTCTCAACCTAAGCATTTATATAAATTGTGATCCTCATATCCTCCTTATGCAAGGGATTTGTGTTGAAACGGTCATCATGGAAGTTTCGCTCCTAACTTTTTTTCTACTAAGTTCTAGAAGTTGAAATCATAAGGAAGTGTTGGTCTCAATCTAGTCTCTAAATTGAGCTCATTTAATTGTCAACCCGGGGTTGGTATTTGCTGAAGTGAAGTGCACCATATGTGCCTAGGTGTTTGTCTCTTGTCGTTGTGTTTAGTGTTTTATGATGTTTTGGTCTTTTGTGATGATTTATGATGTTTTTGATCTTTTGATGGTTTTTATGCTCTCAAGGAAAATAGGTATCTGAGCTAATGGAAAGTGGCCCTCTTTTTGATTTAAAAACAAAGTGAAGCCTATTTGGTTGATGACAAATGACAAATGTAAATGCAAATGCGCAAAGCAGAATCAAACCTAGCTATGAGCTAACCAAAGACAAAGCTTGATAATGACTTTTAAACAAATGATTCAAAACACAAACTTAACTTGTCCAATTCTTTTATCAAAGGTATTTTGGGAAAGTTTGAGAAATGGTCGGCTAAGTATACAAATTCTCCTAATCTAAACAATTAAATCATCGACTTATAATGGAACAATATTTTATCATGATTAAAGATTTGTGAAAACATATTTGGAGAAAATATTGTTGACATCATAGGATCTTCTACTCTAAAACTAGTTCCTAACTCTGATACACCTTCAGTTTTACACACTACCTTCACTCAAAAGGTTATAGATTTTTAAAATAGTCTTTTGAGGAAAATTGTTAATACTATTGAGATGATGAGGGAAGTTGCAAAAGTGTTTGGGAGCCTTAAAATGATACGTATTTCTGTTCATATGGTTATGAATCAATTATATATTTGGAACAAGAAAGGTTTGTAAATAATGAAGGTTGTTTTGTTAAGTTTAACAACGAAGTAATCTACTATGCGGTGAATGATAACTAAATATGGAGTGCAAATGCAATGAGTTAAGCTAAAAGCTGAATTTAAGATGTCACTAATCTAAAACGATCTTGAACTAACAAGTCATTATCAAACTTAAAACAAAATAATGAGCATGAGTTAAGTGCAATTAAACTCCGGAGTATCTAACTAAGCTATCATGCATTATTCTGTAAATTATACGATACATTTGTCCATCATGATTGGTATTTTGGAAGAGTTTCTTAGAACAATCATAGCTGACATAATTCGGTGCAAATGCTAGTGCTACAAGGCGAAAGCAATGAAAAACTAAGATATGTAGCTATCTCCTACCCATCATTATGATATTTTGGAAGAGAATTTTAAGAGCAAGAACGACTATGGTACTTAGTGAAAACACACAATCGAAGCGTTCAAGATCACAATCATGCTTAAGACATCATAAGGATTTCTTGGAAGGTTCTTCTTTTGGAAAAGTGTTTAGCATAAGTATAAACATGATGGTGAACAAAGAGATACAATTAAATCCTACAACCTTTATAGCCATTTCCCATTCATTTATCTTGATCTTTTGGAGAGAGCTTCTTCTTTTGGAAGAGTTTTTAGAACGAGTATAACTATAGTGGCTAATGAAAACAACTGTGAATTCAAACTTCCAAAAACGTAAAAGCTGACTAAGATACTTATCTAAATTACGCAAATAAAGCGAGTGCGAGAGCGGGGGGCCCTCTACCACCCCGAGACGGAATCTAACTCCAAATCAAATAAACGCTTTGAAAACAATGCGCATACTTGCTTCATTAAGAGAAATAACTTGAACGAGCAATGCACGTTTCGAGGGGAAATGTAGCACGAATCTAAACAAAATCTAGAACAAAATCTAGCCTCGCTCTCGGTTTCCCAAGTGTTTATATAAAAAATGTACACTTAACAAGACTTGCAACAATTCCATGATCATTGTCTTTCCTTATCGAAATCACATTAGGACTCTTGAAGTGGCAACGTAAAAAAGGAAAAGGACATGCAGACTAGGCAGTCCTATTAGAAGTACGCCTTCCTAAATGTGTTCCCATGCAAAACCATATCCGAAATTGATTTTTTCTTTCATGGTGAGCAACGAAAAAATGTAGACATGACGTGGAATGTACCCATATGTGGTTTTTCTAGCGAGAGGCCACGGAACTGCCTAAACGTGAAGGCAGTGCAGAATTTCCGATTAGGCTACGGAATGTACGCATTCTACGGCAGTTACGTCAAAAATGCATTATAATGAAAAAAATCCTGTAAAACTTAACAAGTCAGTCATGTTAGTAATTCTAAAGTAATTTTAACTAAATTCATTGATCAATTAGGTACGGGATAACAATGGACAAAGGAAAATGAGGTAAAGTAAGGTGAAAGAAAGCACAATCTTGAGGCTCAACATACCCCCCACGCATAACTTTTTATGTCCTCATGTAACTTATTCCATAAACTACAGAGCTTCTGCAAGAACATCTAATCTTCTCCTTCTCCTACGCACAGGTAAAGATCTTAAGGGTTTTCGATGACATAAGTTTGAACCTTAAGTTGATAAGAATTACTTTGATTAGCTTCTTTTTCCTCTTTTTTCAACTTTTCATTATCCTTTTCCACTTTGCAATACATATGTAGAGATAAGTTGAGTTCATATCGGTTTTGAGTTTGACTTGTTCCTTCAGAATGTCATTCTCATTTTTGATGTGTCTATTAAGTATTTCCGACACTCATACTATCGCTAACTTAACACATCTGTTCGGACGGTGGAGGACTAGGGTTCTCTCTCTACTCTACGAAGCTTTCTTTTAAAAGTTTCAACATAGTCATAAACTTCTTCTTGAGAAAGCAGGATCAATTTCGGGGGTTCCTTCATTAAAATCTTCTTCAACATCTTCTTGATATATGTTTCCTCATCTTCTATATTTATCACCCCTGTTTGTTTGATGCGAGTTTCCTCAATTTCCCCTTTGGTATGGCTTCTTCTTGGGTAGGAAAGATCCCTCTCTCCTTTCTACATGGCAGATTTCACGATTACCTTCTCTCTTAAGTTGCCTCTTGATTTGATCCAACTTCTCTGAGATGGATTTCCTCACTACTTTCTGGGACTATTTTGTCAATTTCAATTTTGAAGCTCTCCATTTTAGCTTCTCAGCATAAGAACATTGTTCGGGTGAGGGTTCTTTGGCTCTTCAAAATGATTTCTTATGAGAAATTGTCCAAGTATCATTTGTTTTGGCTAATGGTTGTGAAACAGTAAAATCTTAGCAAGCCATGATAGGTATAGAGTTGTCTCTAAAAATTAGGGCCTTCTTTAAAGACACGGGAAGTTATCTTTTTAAAACTTTGAAGCAAGAAATAAATTGAAGTTTACGTCTTTCCCCCGGAAAATGCATTATCGATCTAATGTGGTAAACATAAAATGTGCCATATCTACCCTCACAGCAACAATAAATTTTGAAAAATAAGCAGTATGTTTCTCCATTTATTTTTCAATCTTGAACTTTTGGAGATTCCTTTCTTAAACACGGTAAAGCATCCATACTGGTGATTTTAGAATTTGCTTCAGTTCATTATGGAATTCTCGTTTTTGAACCATCTCTCTCCATTTCTAAGCAATCCTGTAGCTTTTGCAATGAAAACTTCGGTGAAAATGAATTTAACATCCCCACTTCAACTTCGGCTCTTAAAATGACCTTGCAAATGTTTGGTAGCTTCTTTGTGGAAACCATTAAATTTCTCAAGAAATTGTAGCCATCCTACTGTTGCAACATTTCTTTACATTGAGGTAATATCCTTAAGTATTTTGTACCCATTGGTTCGGTTCTTCACAATAAGACCATAGTTGCTTCTTCAATGTTCGGATTAATATTCTTTGTCTTCGGAAACAATAGCTTTCACCTTCGAATTGATATACCTGCGGTTTCTTGGTGATAATGGCTTCAAACAGTTTGATATGCCTCACAGTTGACGGTGACAAATGGCTTCAAATTCTACTGTGATATCTCTTGTCTCTGGCCAAATCTTGTGGCTTCAAATTCCACCTTTGCTATACCTACTGTCTCTCGGTGACAAATGACTTCCAAATTCCACCTTCACTATACCTGCGTTTATAGTGATAATGCTCAATCTGCGCACGGTGATAGTGCTTTGATATTCAAGCCGGTATACCTTTTTCTCTTGCTTACGGTGATAGGGATATCTCTGTTTTGTGGAATAAAGTGCGCTTCTGAGAATGGAGTGATGGAAAGCGATTCTGAAATGAGGTAATGGAGTGAGGTGGAGGAAAACGATTAATGATTGAAAAGACGACGGATATTTTTACAACGGAAAAGAAAATCATCATTGAATGATTTGGTTGGGTGACGTGAAATTCAAACACTTCGACCATTTTAACCACTTGAATGATGTCGGGTATAGAATTTTGAAATGAGAGATTTTAATCAGAAGTTTGTGGAGGGTATTTTGGACATGATCAGTAAAAATAATCAAAATAACCTTTTCGAATGATTCATAACTAAAGCGTACTAAACTTTATGAAATGCCATTATAATGAAAAATTGTTACCTACTTGCTTTCATTTACTTTTTGTAGTCTTTGTCTTCTTTGTTCTCCTTTGGAAGAGTCTTCATAATCTTTCTTGATTCTTCTTATTCATGGATACCTTTGGATCATTTTGTTGCAATTCAAATGTCTGCTTTGATTGAATTGCCTTCGGGGATTTGTAGGCTGTGAATAGTATGCGAGTACCACGGAAAGATTTGATCGGTAGAATGTGCAGTTAAGTTGCGGAATGTGCACAGCAGAGCATTTTAATCATGGAATGGAGTTGTTTGGGATATAAGTGAGATGTTATATGGTATGAATGAATATGTATGATGCGACATGATATGTATGAAGTGGATGATGAAATGGAATGGATTGAGTTTATGAAATGGAGTGGAAGAAGACTGTCATGCTTACTGCAAATCCATGACATTTGTTATTTATTTAAGTGAGACATCAAACTTTGAATTTTCACATGGAAATGAGATGGATGGGTATGGAATGAGATGAATGGAATATGGAATGAATTAGAGTATGAATGAATGAATGAAATGGAGTATGGATGGATAAGTGAATGGAATGGAATGAGATGAAATGGATCATAAGTACAATGAATACGAACTTATGATTTTGTAATTTGCTTACCAAAAAAAAAAAAAATGGGAAATGTTAGAGTGTCGAGAGAGACTCTGATTTTCACATCTGTCTTTTCTGTATAAACATGCCAATCAATGATTGGTTTTCGTATTTATACCTTTATTTATTTATTTATTTATTTTTTTCAAAAGAAATGCTTCGAGAAAATTCAATCAAGTTGATGAAGAAGAAAGATTCTTCTTCATTAACTTCACATCCTTTCTTGGAACTTGTTGACAAATTCTTCTCTTGAGAATGGTTTGTGTCTGACTTCAATCTATGACCATTCACAAGAAAAGTGACCTCTTCTTCATCGCCCAATCACATTTTCTTTGCTCCATTGTCGAAAATTTTAACAATTTCATATAGCCCAAAGCCAATGTGTTTAAGAAATTTACCTTGAAAATCCTTGAATTTTGAATCAAACAAGAGAGCCAGTCACCTTCTTTGAATTTATTCTCTTTGATGTACTTGTCATGCCATCTATCCCTTTGTTGTTGGACTAGACTTGTTTTAAATTTTATTTTATGCCGATCTCATCCAATTCATTAATACACTCCAGTCTATGCTTTTGTGCCTCGTTAAATCAGAATCTGGGCCCAGGCTACCATTTTAGAAATCCTGAATGCAGAACTCATGGAAAACAAAACTTGCTTTCCATAAGCAAGCTCATAAGGAGCAATGTTGTGTTTCTCCATGTAGTTCTATAGGCCCTGAGCAGAGCCTATCCACCCAATCTCTTTTTATTTAAATGAACAATCTTTGTTAGGATTCCTTCAATGACCTTATTAGTAGATTCCACTTGACCATTTGCTTGTGGATGATAAGGAGTAGTTTTTCTATACCTGATTTTGTACCTCTCCATCATTTGCTCCACTAGCCTTGATGTAAATTGAGCTCCTTGATCTGTAACAATTTCCCTTGGGACACCAAAACGAGTAAAAATATCCTCAAAAAGAAAAGTAACTACGAGATGCTTCATTGTGTAACAAGTAATGGCTTGGCTTCTACCCATTTAGTAACATAATCAGTGAAAACTAATATATACCTCTTGTCTTGATGGAGGACTAATAGGTCCTACAAAATCCAAAGCCCATTTTTCAGGTTCAATATGTACACCGAGGTTGTAATGGCATCTCACACGAAGGAGAAGGTTTCCCTACCCTTTACATGGCCATCACACCTTTTGACATAATCTTTAGCATCTTTAAACAAGGATGGCCAATAATATCCTAAATTAAGGATCTTATAGGTTGTCCTCTTATACGACAAAGTGTCTACTACAAGGTTCATCATGACATGCTTTGAGAATTTCGGCATCTCATCTTCACGAACACACCTTCTAATGATCAAATCTGGACTGTCTTGTACAACTCATTAGCAGCCCCATGAATATTTTTCACTATCATTAATCTTTTTTTTCTTTTATCCCTTGCATTCATTGTGGAAAATTTTCACGAAACTAAATAATTGGCAATATCGACCAAACCATGAGTTTGAGTAGAAATTGCAAAAGATATTCATCGGGAAATTGATCTTCAATAGGAGTATCATCTTTGATATTTTGGAGTCTAGATAGGAAATCTAAACTCTGTGTTTTGTTTTCCAGGCCTATATAGAATGGTAATGTTGAATTCTTGTAAGAGCAATAACCATCTTATACTTCTGCCATTTCCATTAATTGATTTTTTCATTAAGTATCAACACAATTGCGAAATTGATGTGAACAAAAGTTTCATAGCATTATATAGTGTCTAAATTTGTTTATGGCATGAACAACGACTAAAACTCTTTACAGTTACAGTGTGATTTAACTGCTGAGAGTCCAAATTTTCTGGTATAATAGATGGCATAGGGAATCAATTCTTTACGTCCCAATATTTGCTCCTAAATTTGTATCGGAAACATCTGTCGAGATATGAAAAGGGTAACTTCAGTTAGGTCATATTATAGGTGCTTAATTTTGGTTTCGAGGATTCAAGGAGGCCCTAACCCGGAAATGAGAAGTTCAATTGAATTCACAATCTTTCGTAAGTAATTTGAAGAGTGGAGATGCTATTTTGGTGAAGTTTCTACATAAATCTCTGATAATATCATAATAAATCCTAGAAAACTTCCTAACATCTCTTTGACAACTTGGAATAGATAAGTTAGAGATGAATTCAACTTTTGACTCATCCAACTCTAATCCATCACGAAATGTGATGCCTAAAACAATACCTTGATAAACATCATAAACATTTTTCATGACTAAGTGAAAGGTTTGCTTCTGACATCTCTTTAAAACTTTTCCAAGTTTTTCTAAAGCTTCTTGAATGAGTTTCCATAAGTGGCAATCTCATCCATGTACAACTGTTAGTATGAATTCTTCGTCGAAGTGTACGAAAAAGAACCATAGCTACGCATAACTATTAGCCCTAACAACAATAGAAAGTACCAAACATCTTCGGATACGATTAGTAGTTAAAATCACACCTTAAACGGATCTATAAATGGAAAGATATTAAACGATGAAGTAAAGAGTTTAACTCACATGCATCAACGGACAAGGCAAAGACACGATTTTTGAATGAATTTTTATATTACAGGCACACAGGAGGAAGCAAATAAGGTGTATCCGAGATCTCCTCAATGGGATGGGTTCTTTCTTAGTCCTCGACCCTTGAGATCTAAGCTTTCTCTCTCCTTCAGGATATGAAAACCCAATGTAGAAGATAGAGCTCAATGGGAGAAAAATGGTAGGAATGAGACCAAGTGTGTAGATCGGTGATCTAATAAGTAATAAAAGGTGAGGAGTGATGGGAAGAACCCTCCTATTTATAACAAAATATTGGGTCATTCTAGATCTTGGTGCATGATTAAAATAATGTTAACCAAATCTAGATCCACCTTTATGGAATATTTTATTATTATTTGTTGGAGGGAAAGGGTGTTGACTTGGGTCAAATCCCATGATTAGTGAAAAATAAATAAATAAATGATTTATTTTTATCTTTTTAAGGAAGTGGTTGGGGAATAATCAAATAAATAATGATTTATTTGATTAATGAGTGGAGGCAATTTGGTCATATTTAACAAGGAATATTATCTAAATAAGATTTAAATAATTGTTCCTAGAAAATAATAAGATAACTATGGGTTTATCTCATTAATTTCTTTGTTTTTGGGTTAAACATATTTTGGGAATAATAATTAAGTATGGTTTAATTAATTATTCCATGAGGAAAATCAAACAAATATAGGTTTGTTCACAATATTTCCTTTTGGGGTTTCCTAAATTAACATAGTGGCTTGATTTTATAGGGTAAAACTGGTCTTACATGGTGTACTTGGGTCCATCTAATGATAAAAGGTTAGATGACCAAAAAATGGTGTAGCAGTTGCCCCCCGAGCGTGCGAGTGTCGAGGCAAATCGTATGAGCGAAGTACGTTGTGGAGAACACAATCACTAGACAACAAAAGGGGGATGTCGGAGAGAGAAGTGTGAGGTAGATAGTGTCTTTGAAGGACTAGACCACGAGGAGACGAGACTCGCCGAGGTGCAACAAGTCTCTTTTTATGAGAGGGTACACAATGTTTGAAGGCGGCGGGGGGAGAGCATACCTATGCCGTCGTGACAAAGTACAAAAGAATAGTGTGTCCGGTAAACAAGGGACCGAACCATGAAGTACGGTGGCATAATCAAGGGCCGGATAAAAATACAATGAAGGTCTCACATACATGCGTGCACAGGACATGACCGGGGACTAGTACAATAATATGCGAGTACATGAGATAAATACAACCCAAATTCCCACGTAAATGGGAAGGGCTCTAAAATACGGGCGATACATGTACACGGATCATGAGGAGTCTTGCCAAGTGGCCAGGCAACATCATCACAATGCGGAGATGACATCTAGAAAATTTTTATGATAGTCATCTTGGGCATGTGGGGGGCTACCTTCGAGGCCACCCCTCATGAGGTTGAGACATCTCACACAGCAAGGAATCATCAGAGGCGCTGTGCCGGGTCCGCTGGACCGTCCGATGTCATTCTCGATCATCTTGAAAGGAGGCTGGAGAAGCAATCAAGTCAAAAGGAAGTGAGAGATCCACACACGTCAAAGAGAGCCTTAGAATAAGAGTGGAAGGTAGGAACCAAGGTACACTACCCTCTAGACCTTGCTTACACGGAATGAATGTCTTGATGTCGACGGAGAAGGAGGTCCGCGAAGTAGGTAGAGACGATGAGAGATCCTCAACTAAGGCACGAGAGAAAAACAATAGAGCGACGGACGGAAGTGACACTAATGACGATAGTGGAAATGGGAAGGATGGAGTGGCGAATGGACGACTTCCCTTGTTAGAGCATAAAGGGCATGAATGACATGACATCGTGACACAATATCGGAAGGGATAGGGGACGGTGGGGGTGAAGGTCATGATATGCGACACAAGAGAGGAACCAAGCAAAGAAGAATGGAGGGCTATAGTGGGGTACGAAAGGGACGCGGGATAGACTCCATGAATGCGATGATGACTCAACTTGGATGCTCTAAACAAGGGCGACTTGATAGTCTTTGCCACAGTAAAGGCCCTAATGGGGGACCATGGAAGCATGAGTACAAGGTGGGCACTCATGACGAAAATCGAAGCACGAACATGGACAAGTAAGGGAGCGATATGGTGCCCAGTACAAGTGTCGTAAGTAGAGGAAATTCGATTTTTAAGGAGCGGTGAAGTGACCCTTCTTGGACAAAATGTGTCCCGGGTGAAGTATCAAATCACCAAAAACTAATAAAGCCCATTTGAGAGCTCGGTGAGATACGTAAGGCGGTGGCGACGGTTCGTCGAACGGGGCTACGGTGTGGTCGCGAGCGGTCGAAAGAAGAAACATGGGTTCTCTTTTAATGAGGGCGAGTTTTCCCTCCAAAAATCATTCATTTGCTATTGTTCTTGTGGTGAATGTGGAGAGGAGAAAGGCCTAAATCTTGCGGCGGGCGCGTAGCGGACAAACCGACCATTAGGTCCAGATGCATCGAGTTGGAGGTGAAGGCCTAGCCTTGCTCTTGCATTTTGATGGATTACGTTTGCGGTTTAGGGCCCAAAACCCGGAAACGACCCCTCCTTCATCTCTACGGCCGGGTCGCACTTTTTTGGGGCAAAACGTGCGACCCGGACGCTGCTCAGTATTGGGAGCAAAAAGTGCGACCTGGTAGGAAAATGGCGGCAGAGCACGGGAGATGAGAGAGGGTTTTAGTCTTGTGTTATGGTGGGAAGTTGGGTTTTGGTGTTTGGTTATGGTTTCGGATCGTACCCTAACAAGCGTGTGTTTGTGTAGGTATGGCGAGTTGCGGGTCAGCGGAGAGAGAGGGATACGGGAACATTTCGGACGAGAGAGATCCCGGGCGGATCGGGGGGCGTCGTCGTGTATTGGCCGAGATTTTGGGTTCTCAGAAGTTTTTGGAGAACCCATTGATGAACGGAAACCGGGTGCGGCCCCAGTTATCGGTTATTGAAATCCGGATCGGGAGATCGAGAGGGGAAATGCTAAGGGTAATATTTCTTAAGATAGAGTGCGTTGCGAGGACTAGGAAGGGGATGGCCTTCGAAATCCTCTAAGAGGTATGCCCCGCTGCGGCGCCTTCACCGGTCGATGTAGAGGCCTAGCCATAATGAGTCGAACTTCCCATGACCCGAGGACATCGTGGGCTTTGGTCATATACTAGGGCTAAGGTCGCCTTTGGCAGAAGGTACGAAATTTGCTTGGACTTTTCGGTCATGCGAGCTTTCGTGTGTTTGTTGGCCGCTTCCATGGTTTGCAAGGCAACACGACGGTCTTCGAGAAGCACGCTCAAGCATGATAGTCGTTGTTCTAGAGGTTGGGTGTCGGGGAGAAGTTCAACGACGGATGAAGGGAAGGGATTTTACACTCGATTGGTAGACGACCTCCTCTCCAAAAACGAGGTGAGGAGGTTATGGTTGGGGGGCATGGGTGCTCCCGAGCATGGTGTGGTCATACCCAAAATCTATTTAGAAAAGGGGAATCTAAACACATTTTAATGATGTGGTGTGCCATTTTTCTCATTGTAGTTATGCGGTTTGAAAGGAAATGGAGGATTACCAATCTCTTTTGGTGCGCATATGGGGGATCGAATGGACTTTAAGTTTCCGAGTTCGCATACTGGTGTCCACTATCCCAAAAAAGAGGATTTGGAGATAATGAGCTGATGCTCTTGTAGAAAAGGCATAGGTTGAAAATTAAGCAGTATGTCTAAAGAGAGGCCCAGGTTCTTGATGGAAGAGGAGGGAACGATAGAGGTATCATCCCTGAAGGTGATCCCGGAAGTGATATGGGACTTTAGGGTTCTTCTAAATGTGGAAGAATAATGGTACTAAAGTCAACACGACCCGAGATACACTAGGAGAGTTACGGAGAAATTTCTTCTCTTGGTCTCTCAAATGTGGGTGCCCCCTTACCCAAACATTGGGTTTCGATGTAATGGCCACAGGTGGAGTGTGGTGTGAACATGGGTTCGATGTAGAGGGGAATATATAAAGTCGGGGGTGGAATTTCTTCCATAATGTCGTCATCGTGATAAAAGATGGGGTGAGCGGTGGAAGAGGGACCACTTGGACGTGGTAAGCATTTGAATCATCATCGTGAGAAGAGGGTCACATGCGCATCGTCTGGTCGTAGAAGAGTAAGTAGATCATCGTGGAATGTTCTTCCATCATCCGAAGAAAGGTCAAGCGAAACAACGGGGGAGGATTCGGATGGAATGGTCCCAGGGGTCTCATGGATGATGATAGGTAGAAAATGTTGGACGAAGGCTCCGTCGTATCGACACATCGGGAGGGGAATGTCAATGGGAGCATTCATATACGGCGGATTCTCGCCCAGGCAGAATGCGCAAATATGGGAGAAGGTGTAGTCATTGCGCTTGGCCTCGGGTGGTGGACCGCGGCAATAGAGGTGCGGAAGTCCTCGAGGCGGGGACAAATATGGGTGTGATGGCCATGGAGAGATCACAAAAGCACGGGGTGGTTGGTGTGAATAGTCTTGGGGTTCTTGGCCGCGGTTGTGGAAGAACGGGGGGAAGCACGGGAGGTTTGCGGACTCGGGGGAACGTGACATTAACCATGGGCTTTAGATGAAGCAATTCGGGACGGTATGGGAGGGCGGCGGCCAGAGCAACATCACACAAGCCTGCTGGATGGTATGCTTTGAGTGGGGAGGAGCGGGGTTTGTCGGGGCGGCCTTGTGCTTGATGCCCCCTTGTAGGCCTTTTTGCCCTTCTTACCGAAGCGGTCGCAACGGTGGTTCTCGGTGAAGTATTTGAGGGGCAACGATGCAACGGGGGGAGAAGCCATGGGGACCGGTTGAACCGGGGTCAAGCGATATAAGGTTTGGGTTGACCGAACAGGTGGGCGGATCAGTACCAAACGGGAATCCCAGAAGTGTCCAAGTTGGGAAGAGAGGGTGGCCATGGGCGGTACCGTGTGCACTCTGGTGGGGGGGCTTCGGAACGGTGTCGACCCGGAAGGGGCATGACGCGGTGGGAGCGGCTCTAAATGGCTGATCACCGGAGGAACCATGCCGGGGGGGGATAAGGGCTGTGGCTACCAATTGCGGGTGAAGGGCTAAGAGCGAAGTTGCGGAGGGCAAGGTGTGACTAGCCGAAGCGGGTTGGCGAGAACGGCGAGACGATTGCATCATGCAAACGGTCGATGAGCGGGGTCGGGGGGAATGAGAGGAGGAGACTAGGAAAAGTTCCAAACGAGGAAAATCCTTGTAAGCAGCAAGAGGGAGACAACGCCGAGTCGAGAGTCAACGGTTTGCTTATTTGGCTACGAAGAGATGGTCGTCTCGGGTGAGGGTGCGAGATTTTGGCTCATGATATGTCAGGCGGTCCAATGGTGACTATCTTTCCGTTATGGGGGGAAAGACATCTTGCGGAAAACGCGGATGGGACGTGAGACATAGCATCGTGTGGCTTCGCCCCAATAGAATGTTGTAATCTAGCGGGGCGTGGGAAGTGACCGACGTCAACGCAAGCAGTCTTACGGCGAGGGTGATAGGACAATTACGAAACGGGGCCAATGAGATGGGAGGACGCCGACCGTCCACGCTCGAGGGTGATGGTGGAAGGGGCCGGTTCGGGGGATCGAGTTGCTTCCAAACGAAGCGGACATCCACGCGGTGGATGCCCCCTCATCGATGATACACGAGGATACGTTGGCGTTCGGTTTTGTTGGGATTGGGAAGGCGACGGAAGGGGAGGGGGAGAGAGGAGGATGGTGCAGTTGAGTGGCGTCGAAAACAATCATTTGGTCGTCGGCGGGATCCTACGGCGTCCAAGGCGGATAGTAGAGCCTTCTTTTGGGGAAGGGCATGGCCCAGGAGGTTCCGGTGTGGAAACGGCGGCGGTGCGCCAGAGCATCTACTATGCTATACGAATGGGCAGCTCGGCCCAGGGCCGGTGTTTCAACGTGGTAGGCCCTTAGGTATCTTGGTATGAACCTCAAGTCCCAGTTTGAGGGATATGTAGGGGAGGCCCTTAGGTGACGAAAGAGGCTGCATGGGGCACGAAGAAGGATGCTCGGAGGCGGACGCGGCGAGCTTGGGGTACTAGCGAGAGCCCAGGGACTTGAAGGTGAAGGTCGACGGTCGGGGAAGAATCGGAGTTCATCATGAGGATGCGGTAATTGGAGGAACCCCGGGGAGAATGGGAAAGTTCGAGGGCCTATTTTTTGTCGGGTCGGTGGTTGGTGGCCATGAATCACTGCTTTGTGCATTCACTGCTCTTGAGGCGGTATTGCTGTTGCGAGGTTGAAAAAACAAGAGAGCGAAAACGCATATCTTTGGAGGGCGCGCACCAGGGGCGCTGGATAAGGGTAATGGTTAGGTTGGGTAACATTGAGGTAAGCGGGAGGTTGGGCAAAAGGATGAGGCATGCGGTATCACGGATGCGTGCTACGGGAGGAGAAGTGCAAGAAGTGGTGCCCCCTCCCCCGGGGAAAAACCATAGCTCATGAGAGGTTGAGCGGAGGGATGAGAGATAGATCCAACGATACTGCCGGCGGCATGAGGTGCCCCCGGTGTATGGGCATCACCGAGTTTGGGGAGATCAGGTAGGACAGTAGGATCATAACCTGTCTGAGCGTAGATCAGGTCATATTTTAAGGCCATTTGGAGGGCATCTTCTTCGGTTTGAGGAAAATGGGATGCGACGTCTTTCCCGATAGGGGACAAGAGAGATCTAAGGAACCAGTCCATGTAGACACGGTCTTCGAAGGGAGGAGATTGACATAGGCTCCGTCTTCGTCGCCATTCCTGGACATGGGTAGAAAGGCGGGTCGAAGAGGTTTGCTTGAAGGAAGTCAAGAGTTCGATACCGGTGTCATAACGAAGGGGAAGCTGGAAGTAAGATAAAAAAGCCCGGGCAAGAGTTACAAAGGTGGTATGGGAGGAAGTGGGCTGATCAACATACCACTTAGAAGCTTCGCCTGTAAGCGTGCGTTGGAACAGTCTAAGACGAACAGAGTCATCGATAATGGAGGTAGATGAACACCACATGTGGAAAGATCGAACATGATTTGAAGGATCTTCTCCAGCACGACCTTCAAACTTTGGGATGTCGGAAGGGAGCTTTGTCGGCATAGCGGGCCAACTAGCGTCATGATGTATAGGGTCGATTATCAACCGGTCCAAATCTGGGAGGCTGAGGCCTACCAAGAAGGGGAGCAAGGGTGTAGTCGAGGTAGTTCTCGTGGTGGTTCCGCTAGTAGTAGTTCCGGCATTAGGGCCGGGAGCACCACTAGCATTAGGCCCTGGACCAGACATAGTGAAGGTGATAGGGGGAGAACCTAGAAGGAAAAGGAGAACCCAAAGAATCAGAAGAGGAGTCGGAGGAGGACTGGCTCGACGACGGCGGGGCGGAGTAGGTCGTTCAACCGAAAACAGAGGGTGAAGGCCAAGAAGTCGCCGGGAAAGGCGCCTTGGGGGCGCAATGATGACAGGAAGAAGGAAACCGACAAGGGCAGAAAGGGACAGAATCAAGTAATGTCAAGGGCAGATAAGGTGCAGTGACAATTGATTTTAGAGTCTTTGCCAGGCGGTGTTAACCAGGCGCTTCTTCACTTACGGTCAGTGTGTGGCGTGCGTTAATTTTAATTTTTAAACCCTTTCCGTTGTTGAGAGCAAGAAAAAAGTGTGCTGCGTAGCTGAAAATAAACCTACAGAGAACAGAAAATAATGCTGAAATGACAGGAAAAATAACAGCTACGTATGCATCTATCTAACCCAAGAAGGTGGGTCTCTCACAACTATGCTGAAAAGAAAAGGAAAAACTATGTAAAACACACATACAGGGAGCTCAACAGATCTAGGGTCAAAAGGGACAGGGAGCTGGAGGATAAGGCTGCAGGCAAGAGGTGCAGATCACAGCCAAGAGACAGAGGCAAGGTGGCTGGAAAAAGGGAAGGAAATCAGCAAAAACCAGAGGGGGTGAGGCGGAGGCCGTCAAAAGGAGGTCCAAACAAAACGACAAGAGGTGATTTGAAAGGAAAAGAGGCCGATTTCAATGGATCTGAAAGGGAGGTAACAGATTTGGAAAAGAAGGGGCTGAAGCTCTGAAACCGACGGCTGAAACAGCTAAAACTCTTCCACAAAAAGTGGAGGGTACTAAAGCCCTAAGGGGCTGGGTTCCCACTTAGATGAGTAAAAATAGATCAGATCTTGGTCAAGGCGGGCTGAGACAGAGGCTGGAAAACCCCGACGGTGGCCGCAATCGTAACCCAAATTAAAAATTGCAGAAAAATGTCGGAAAAAGGCAAAGTTGGTGGCTTCTGACCCGATCCGAGTGAAGGTCGCAAAACAAAGCCGGGAAAGTGCGGACTGAGGTCCAGGCCGCAGTGTTTAGGGCCAAAAGTGCGTACTGCTCCGCTGTCTCGTATTTTCGTGTGTTGCCGTCTGCCTGCGTCGTGTCGCTACTCCAAGCGTTAGTCAGGGCCAGAAACACACGGAAGTTAGAAATTTTAACGTTTTAGGGTTTTATGTGAGAAAAATGACATAAAAGAGGAAAACTAAGCAGTTGAAAAGAAGCCCTAGGGCCTGAAGTAGCTGGATATGTAGGAATATGAAAAACGACAGCGGTCGTAATTTAAAACCCGTGTGGAGTCGCCATTTGTTAGTATGAATTCTTCGTCGAAGTGTACGAAAAAGAACCACTTTAGCTACGCATAACTAATAGCCCTAACAACAATAGAGGCTACCAAACATCTTCAGATCTGCGATTAGTAGTTAAAATGCTGCAACAAACAGATCTATAAATGGAAAAACATTAAGCAGTAAAGTAAAGGGTTTGCTCCATGCATCCAACAGACAAGACAAGAACACGATTTTTGAATGAATTTTTATATTACAGGGCACCTGGGAGGAAACAAGAAGGTGTATCCAGATCTCCTCAATGGGATGGGTTCTTTGTAGTCCTCAACACTTCAGATCTAAGCTTTCTCTCTCTTGTAGATGTAGAAAACCCAATGTAGAAGATAGAGCTCAATGGGAGCAAATGATAGAGATGAGACCAAGTGTATAGATCCAGAGTGATCTAATAGGCAACAAAAGGTGAAGAATGATGGGGAAAACCCTCCTATTTATAACAAAATATTGGGTCATTCTAGATCTTGGTGCATGATTAAAATAATGTTAACCAAATCTAGATCCACCTTTATGGAATATTTTATTATTATTTGTTGGAGGGAAAGGGTGTTTGACTTGGGTCAAATCCCTTGATTAGTGAAAAATAAATAAATAAATGATTTATTTATCTTTTTAAGGAAGTGGTTGGGAGGTAATCAAATAAATAATGATTTATTTGATTAATGGTGGTTGATTTGGTCATATTTAACAAGGAATATTATCTAAATAAGATTTAAATAATTATTCCTAGAAAAGAATAAGATAACTATGGGTTTATCTCATTAATTTCTTTGTTTTTGGGTTAAACATGACTGGGAATAATAATTAAATTATGGTTTAATTAATTATTCCATGAGGAAAATCAAACAAATATAGGTTTGTTTAATATTTCCTTTTGGGGTTTCCTAATTTAACATAGTGAAAGCAGTTTTACTTAGGGTAAAACTGGTCTTACATGGTGTACTTGGGTCCATCTAATGATAAAAGGTTAGATGACCAAAAAATGGTGTAACATACACCTCTACACAGTCATGTATTAGATCTGAAAAAATTCCTAATACTGCCCTTTGGAATGTTGCAGGTGCATTGCATAATCCAAATGGCAATACTCGGTAAGAATAGGTACCCCAAGGACAAGTAAATGTGGTTTTATCTTGATCTTCAAGTGCTACTTGGATTTGATTGTAACCACTAAACCCATCTAAGAATGAGAAGTACTTCTTGCCAGCTAATGTATCTAATACTTGATCTATGAAAGGTAAGGGAAAATGGTCTTTAAGAGTAGCTTTATTTAGTTCTCGGTAGTCAACACACACCCTCCATTTTCCATTTTTCTTTGGCACAATTACCAAAGGAGAAACCCACTGACTATCTGAAATACGATAGATGAAATTGAGATTTAACAATTTTTGCAATTCATCCTTAACAATTTCCCTAAGATTTGGATTCATCCGTCTTTGAGGTTGTCTGATTGGTTTGCAATTTTCCTCTATATAGATGTGATGAGTGCAAGTCTTGGGGCTTATCCCTTTCATGTCAGTGTATTCCCATGCATATGCAGAAGAATGTCTCTGCAATACTTTGACTAACTCTTCTTGTTGAGATTTTTCTAGGTTCTTGTTTATGTTCAAAGTTTTGCCTGGAAAAATTTCACTTGTAGAGCTGCCAAATTTGTCCATAGAATGAAGAGACATCTGCCTTGATGAAAAAAACTCAATATTGGATCCCTCTTGAAATGATTCATGTTTGTGTTCTGGAGAGGATTCAAAGTTTTCTAGAGTATTCAGAATTTGATTATCTTCACTAATTTCTAAAATTGTGAAGAGAGGCTGTAAATCTTCCTCATCCTCTATCCATTGAGTGTCATCTAGATCTGTAATTGTCCTAGCTGGAGGATATAAAGCGAACTTCTTAGTTGAACTACCATCAGAGATATACATATCACCGGATCTACAACTAATAAAAGCATCAGCTATAGCCAACCAAGGTCTTCCTAATATAACAGGATGTCCTCCTAGATTATTCTTTGGAGTTAGGATCATGAAATCCACAGGGTACTCGCAAGAATATAGGGACACTGGAATGTCTTCTATTACCCCATCTAGTTTGATCACAGATCTGTCTGCTAATTGTAATAGTGTGGGTGTAAAAAGAATATTAGGAAGTTTCAGTTTATCCATGATTTGTCTACTCATGATATTGATTGCTGCTCCTAAATCAATGAGTGTGTTCTGGATTTCAATTCCATTGATGTGAATTTTGACAATTGGATTTCCTGGGTCAAGATACTTTGGAATAGCAATCTTGCCCATCATAATGTCTGCTATCTTTCCTGCCAGTTGAATTTTCTTTGTTTCTCTTATTCTTTTTCTTGTTTTCTTCATACTCAACTCCTTTATTGTTTTGGCTAAAATTGGAATTTCCTTGATGGCTTGTAATAATGGAATTTCAATGCAAACATTTCTCAGCTCATGTAGGAAATCATAATTAGGCACCATAATTTGTTTTTCTACACCTCTATCAATTTGTAATCTTTCCGGAAAGGGAGGTATAGAAGTAGATGTAGATGGTTGCTCTAATACAGGAGTTGAATTTATTGGATCTTTTTGCTTTAATTTTTCAGTGTTTGGGTCTTGAAAGGATGTGTCTTCCTCAAGACTTTTATTCACCCGTAGAGAGTCTTCCTCAGAGTTATCTTGTTCTTGTATGATCACAGAAGGTTTCCTCTTTTCAAGTATTCTCCCAGACCTAAGTTGAACATCACTAAGGTCTAGAGGAGTAATTAAATAAGTTGGAAACTGTTGGCCTTCTATCATGTATGTGTTCTGGGGATTTTTATTATTGGGGTTTGGTATGGGTTGAGCAGGCAATTGATTTGATTTTTGAGGGAATGGTAATGAAAGTGGTTGATTTTGATGTGGTTGGTTATGATGATGTTGTTGAGGATTTTGTTGAAAATTTTGTTGAAGATTTTGAGGAAAATTTTGTTGAGGATTTTGAGGATAAAAATGTGGATATGGTGGATAGGATGGTGGATACTGATAGTATGGGGAGTATCTTCCATAGGGACTTTGTGATCCTTGTGCCCAAGCTTGAGATTGATTTTGAAATTGGGGCCAAGGTTGTTGCCAAGAATTCCAAGGTGGAGGTTGATTATACATTTGATCATGGAATCCTTGTGTCTGAGATCCCTGCCAAGGTCTTCTAGATACAAAGTTAAGAGATTCTGTGGAGTCTGTAGGAGTTTCTTCCTGAAAAACAGCCTTGAGACTAGGAAGAGAAGAACAATTCTTGGTCTCATGTTTCTCAGAACAAATAACACAGGTTTCTACAACTTTTACATCTAGAGGACACTCTCTCAAGGCATGTTTCTTCCTACATTTGGGACAAAAGATTGCCAAGGCATCAGATTCAGCCTTTTGCTTGTTTTGCATCTTGAGGGTGTCTATTTGTTCACTAAGACTCCCTAAGATGTCAGATTTAAAATCATCAAGCATGTGTCCTATTTCTGATCTACTTACTGTCCCAGAAGCAGACTTACTTGCCCTTGCAAGAGCAGGATCTCTTGGACCTTTGACAATTTTAGATTTCCCTCTTGAAAGGTTAATACATAACTCAGATATTTCAGGTAATGTGAGTTGTGATATATCCCCTTTTCCCATCATGTTAAGGATATCCAACCATTCATCCCTAATTGTTTTCAACAAAGGAGCTTTTAAAGTGTCTTGATCTAGGTTTTCCATTTGTGCCCTTTTTATGTTGTATTTAAATCTTTCCAACAAATCTTCTAAGTTTTCATCTTCTTTTTGTAACATCTTGAACACTTCTTCCTTATGATTAACTGGCATACAATAATCCAAGTATCTCTCTAGAAATGCTTGTTTCATGTCTTCCCATGTTCTAATAGAACTACTGATTAGACTCATAAACCACTGAGGGAATGGTAATGGAAGTGGTTGATTTTGATGTGGTAGGTTCTGATGATGTTGTTGAAAATTTTGTTGAGGATTTTGAGGATAAAAATGTGGGTATGGTGGATACTGATAGTACTAAGAGTATCTTCCAAAGGGATTTTGTGCTCCTTGTGCCCAAGCTTGAGATTGATTTTGAAATTGAAGCCAAGGTTGCTGCCAAGAATTCCAAGGTGGAGGTTGATTATACATTTGATCATGGAATCCTTGTGTTTGAGGTCCCTGCCAAGGCCTTCTAGAGACAAAATTAAGAGATTCTGTGGAATCTGTAGGAGTTTCCTCCAGATCTTGAGAATTCAAGAAGAGTAGCTGAAAAAATTCTTGGTCTCATGTTTTTCAGAACAAATGACACAGGTTTCTACAACTTTTACATCCAAAGGACACTTTCTCAAGGCATGTTTCTTTCTACATTTGGGACAAAAGATTGCCAAGGCATCAGATTCAGATTTTTGCTTGTTTTGTATCTTAAGGGTGTCTATTTGTTCACTAAGACTCCCTAAGATGTCAGATTTAAAATCATCAAGCATATGTCCTATTTCTGATCTACTTACTGTCCCAAAAGCAGACTTACTTGCCCTTGCAAGAGCAGGATCTCTTGGACCTTTTATAGTTTTAGATTTCCCTCTTGAAAGGTTGATACATAACTCAGATATTTCAGGTAATGTGAGCTTTGATATATCCCCTTTTCCCATCATGTTAAGGATATCCAACCATTCATCCCTAATTGTTTTCAACAAAAGAGCTTTTAAGGTGTCTTGATCTAGGTTTTCCATTTTTGCTCTTTTGATGTTGTAATGAAATCTCTCTAACAAATCTTCCAAGTTTTCATCTTCTTTTTGTAACATCTTAAACACTTCTTCCTTATGATTGACCGGCATACAATAATCCAGATACCTTTCTAGAAATTCTTGTTTCATGTCTTCCCATGTCCTAATAGAACTGTTGATCAAGCTCATAAGCCACTTCAATGCTGCTCCTTTCAATGTTGAAGGAAATAGTTTCAGTTTTTGAGCATCTTGTAAGTAGTCATAAGTTCTACACAGAACTTCAAATTCAAATAGGAAGGTTTCAGGATCTTCATTTTTAAGTCCATAGAAGTTTGGAAGGACAGAGGGTGAAATGTTTTTCATGGTTGTATTGGTTTCTTCATCAATTATAGGGAACCCAAAAGAGTTTCCTATTTCTCTTCTACCTCTTCCTCCATCTGCACCTCTACCTCCTTCTCCTCTACCTCTACCTCTACCCCCTCCAAATAATGTGTGTTCTCCCTTAAAGACTCCTCCTCCTCCTTCTTCTGCCATGGTTAGTTCTTCTGTAGTAGTAGGAAAGTTTGTGTCCCTAACAGGAGTCCTTGGCTTTTCTTCTAAGACAGATTCAGTGGATGAAGTGGAAGGTCTTTCTAATGGAATATCTGACCTTAGATCTTCTAGAAGTCCAAGATCAGTAAAGGATGGAATATGGGTCTGAGTTGAAGGTGTACTAGCTCTTGGTCTAGGTGAAACAAGTGGTGTTCTAGGAATCAAATTTCTGCTTCTGCTGCTTATAAATCTACCCCTTGAATCTCTCTCTCTACGCATATAATTGTTTTTGGGGGTTAAGAAACAAAAGTTACCTAGTTTTCACTTCCCCAGCAATGGTGCCAAAATGTTTGGTCTCAACCTAGTCTCCCAAATTGAGTTCATTTAATTGTCAACCAGGGTTGGTAAACTGCTGAAGTGAAGTGCACTGTATGTGCCTAGGTGTTTGTTTCTTAATGCGTTGTGTTTAGTGTTTTGTGATTTTTTTGGTCTTTTGTGATGATTTATGATGTTTTTGGTCTTTTGGTGGTTTTTATGTTCACAAGGAAAATGACTAAAAAGCTAGTGGAAAGAAGCTACTGGTTAAAAACAGAGTGAAGCCTAATTGGTTGATGAAAAATGACAAATGCAAATGCAAATACTGAAACAGAATCAAACCTAAACTATGACTAAGCATAATACAAAGCTTGATAATGACTTCAAGAAAATGAATCAAAACATAAGCTTAACTTGTCCAATTCCTTCATTAAAGGTATTTTTGGAGAGCTTGAGAAATGGTCAGCTAAGTATACAAATTCTCCTAACCAAACAATTAAACAATCAGCTTATAATGATACAACATTTTATCCATGATTAAATATTTGTTGAAGCATATTTGGAGGAGAATATTGGTAACATCATAAGATCTCTACTCTAAGACTAGCTCCTAATTCTATTCTGCAACTTAGTTTAACATCACTAAACCTTATTCAAAAGTTATGGATTTCTTTTTAAAGTAGTCTTTTGAGGAAAGGTTTTGTTTATGAAGAAGTTGCAAAAGTACTTTAGTCCTTGAGATGATACTGTCTTCTGTTCAGATGGTTATGAGTCAATTATGGATTTGGAACAAAAGAGATTTTGTAAATAATGAAAGTAGTATTGTTTAAGTTTAACAACTAATGTAATCTAATATGCAATAGATGACAAATGTGGAATGAAAATACAATGAGCTAAGCTAAAACTGAACTAAGATGTCACTAGTCTAAAACAATGTTGAACTAACAAGCCATTATCAAACTTAAAACAAAATAACAGAGCATGAATTGAATGCAATTTGACTCCGGAGTACCCTAACTAAGTTATCATGCATTAATCTATGGGATTCTACAGCCTGTTTTTTCCATCATGATTGGTATTTTGGAAGAGCTTCTTAGAACAATCCTGGCTGTACAATTCAGTGCAAATGCAAACATAAAGACTGAAAGCAATTTAAAAACTAAGACATCACAGCTATCTCCTACCCATCATTATGGTATTTTGGAAGGGCGTTTTAAGAGTAAGATCAGCTATGCTACTTAGTGCAAACAAACAAATGAAACGTTCAGTATCATAGTCATGCCTTAGACATCATAAGGATTTTTTGGAAGAGTTTTCTTAGTATAAGTTCAACTGTGATAGTGAACAAAAGAAATTACAATTAAATCCTACAACACTATAGCCATTTCCCATTCATTATCATGATCTTTTGGAAGAGTTTTTAGAACAAGTATAACTATAGTGGCTAATGAAATTAACTACGAACTCAAACTTCAAAAAACGTAAAAACAACTAAGATACTTATCTAAATTATGAAAGTAAAGCCGTGCAGGAGGCAGGAGCCCTCTACCACCAGACGGAATCTAACTCCAAATCAACTCAACGCGTTCAAAGCAATGCTGTCCTCTTCATTAAAGTAGAAATAACTTCAAACAGAGTAGTCTCGGTCTTCAGAAATATAGCATGAAATCTAAACAAAATCTAGCCTATCTCTCGGTTTCCCAAATGTTTTTATAACAAATTTACATAACAGAACTTGCAACAATACAGGGATCCTTGTCTTTCCTTATCAAAATCACATTAGGACTCTAAAGATGGCAATGTAAAGAGAAAAAGTACATCTAGACTAAGACAGTCTTATTAGAAGTCTGCTTCCTTAAATGAGTTCCCACGTACCAAAACCACGTCCATAATTCGGTTCTTCCTTCATGGTGAGCAACAAATGATGTGGACATGACGTGGAATATACCCATATGTGGTTTTTCTTGAGAGGACACCTGGAACAAGCCTGAACGTGAAGACAGCTGCAGAATTTCCGGTTAGCTACGGAATGTCTGCATTCTGCAGCTAGTTCCGGTCAAAATGCATTACAATGACAAAAATCACAAAACTTAGCAAGTTAGCCATATTAATCATTCTAAAAGTAATTTTAACTAATTTCATTGATCAATTGGGTCTGGGATAACAATGGACAAAGGAAAATGAGGTAAAGTAAAATGAAAGAAAGCACAATCTTGGGGCTCAACAGTTACAATGAGGCTCAAGGGATTTTTTATTATTGAACAATAAGAGAAAACCATAAACAACCAAAACCCTAACCCAAGGATATGTAACACCAAGAGTTTATGGGCCTCTTTGGGGTTAGTTAGGCAGCCAACTTCCCGGGGTCGTAAATTGGTCATAGTATATTCGTTTAGCATGTATGATACCTCATTGGAAATATCTCTCTGGGGACTACGCCGTTTAGGAACTCAAAATGGCTCAGAAAGTTTAGAACCCAAAAAACAGCTAAAAATAGTAAATAAGAAAAATGATGAAACTGACTAGGTGGAATAGGCGAGTGGCCACCAATATCCACCTGGATCATACAGGTCCAAAACCATAACCCTAGAAGATAAAGTGCCAAAAGGTTTGCAAGCCTCAAGGTGGTTAGTTGGTACATCAAATTCCCAAGGGAGGAAATTTTGCATACAATCTATGTATATGGTTTACAACAACTCATTGGGAAGAACTATACAAAGATTACAACTTTTGGTTAGCGCTAAAGTATTCCATGGCAACCCTTGGCCCTTGAATGACTAAAAATTATTTTTCAAGGCCTTAAAATGGATCTGAAATTTTGACTCGAAAAAACATAGAAAAGATACCAAATAGATAAAGAATTCTTGAGTGAGTGGAAGAGATGGATGGCCACCAATAAAAATATATATTAGGCCGACAATTAAGAAATCTACACAAAGCAATTAAACAACTTGGTAAGTGTCTAAGAAATGGAAAAGGTGGATTAAAACTATTTCATGTCATAAAAGGGAAATGCATTAGGTAAACCCATGAATGCTTCAAGGGTTAGATTGCGCAAAGGTTATGACTATAGACAATTGTATGAAATATTTGTATATTTGTAAAAGAGTATTTGGGAGAAGAATAAACTCCATTGTTGTATATTTACAACATTCTTCATACCAAAAAATAAAACATCTGCATTAATAATCATCCCCATTTTTGTATTATGATAAATGTTATTGTTTCTTATGATATTAAATAAATAAATATTGATAAATATTAACCAAGTGTTAAAATACCATTTGAATACTTTAAGGCCAATTGAAAATGTGATAATGGTTAATTGCATTGAATTTTTTTTATAGATCTAAAAAATTGTAACTTGGGGGAAAGGCTTCTATTGTTGTGCAAGGACCAGTACTAGTTATAGTATTGGTCCCACCCATCCATCAAAAAAACATCATAAAATCTCAAAAATATGCACATAAATAAATTATATTAAGTTATATAAGCTATATAAATATGTCCAAAATGGTCCCAGATACTGATTGGACCAACAACTGTCAAACACCAAGCCTTAACATCACAAGTTGACAAGACCTATTGTCTCAACTACTTACACCTCTTAATTACCAATTAAGTCAAAATGCACTACAAAACATTACATTTCTTTCTATCCAAAAGTACACCTATCCCATCAAACAATCACCCATTGATTTTGCATTGGAGCAACACGTAATACCTGCATAAGAATAGGTGAAATATGTGTCAGCGATATCTACATGTGTGTTTACCATTCAACCTATTGAATACAATAAATGACACCATTCAATTCAGGAATTAGTTCAGAGTATGCAATAAATGACATCAACCCTTTCAATTCAAGTATTAAACAAAACAACCCTTTCAATTCAGGAATTAAACACAGGAAAGCACAAGGATCAACCATGAAATATTATCAACAATTGGATCATGTACAAATCAATATAGAACACACATTTGAATTTGGGAGATGGAAATCCATGCCAATATTCCCTACCAATTAAATTCTAGATCATAAAACTATAAAACATCAACCCTTACTATTTTTCATTTGAAACATTCATTCTACTCATCAGCTGGTGCAAACATACAATCAGAGTGTTCACATACAATCAAAGTGTTAAGACAATGTTACATTCATTTTGAAGACATACAATCAAAGTGTTGAGACAATTTTACATTCATTTTACATACATATAATAAAAGTGTTCCAACAATTCTACATTCATTCTATTCATCAGTTGTTGGAGACATATAGGGTTTTTTGAATAATGTTATTATATTGAGTACTTTATCATTATTTTAGTTCAGAAACTAATGTCAATTAAATCCATTTTTAAATGAATAATGATACCAATGTCTATGTCAATTTATTACTTGTATATTCTTATTAGAAGCACTTGTATATCCTTATTTATCACTTGTATATGATTATATGATTACTCAAGGATTTTTAGAAGTTTGAAACCTCTCTATGGCCAGTGCCTCCTTTCCTAAAGCTTCCTATGACTTCTATCCTCACAACCGAGACAAATCAATCAAGTAAATCCCACAATCACGCAAGAGAAAGTTATAAATAGTGTACAAAGCTGAAGTGTTGATAGTGAAGGCAGAGACTATAATTCTATAGATAGATAGATAGATGGACACATACTACACTCATCCATAAATTAGGAATCTGCTCAATTTAAAAACTTCCAGCTTCTGTTTCTAAGACCCGTTTCCAAGAAAAACTTGTTTCTAAGAAAATTTTGTGGAGGAATAGTTGGCAGCTAGCTAAATGAAGAAACAAGTACTGCTGATACCTGCCACAAAACACCACACCATCACCCTACACACATCAATCACCAACACTTTGAATCATAATCAACTATTGTTTGGTAACAATCCTTTTTAGTTTGGTTACAAATTGCTACACCACCTTCTTAACCACTGTTATCTGAGTGAACAAATAGCTAGTAAATCGAATTTTAATAAACATATAGCATCAAATTTTAGTAGCCCTCGACCTTATCAAGAGCATCAGTCATACAAATCAAGGGCACATACTTTACTCAGTCTAAAAAGCTCAATTTGAAGGGTTATTTTTCATGAAATATTTGGCCTTTAAGAAACAACCATAAATAATCCCATCGATCTCACCTTGATCTAACTATATAGCACGAATATCAGACCTAGAACTATTCTAAATTCAAAGGCTAAAAGAAAAGGAATAGTGACACATATAGACCTCATCCTACTGGATACTTCTCAGCATGGCTCTTCAAGCAAGTATTTTTGTTTGAGAATATGTACCTGTAAGAGCTACTCAGAGTAACCAACGTCAAGGATCAGAGTGACAAATTTAATTTACTTGAGAAGATACAATAAAAGGTTTTATGAAGTGTGAGTAATTTTTAGGTTTATATTTATACTTTCTTAGCTCCATAGTATAATATAATCTGACCTTTGTCACTTTCAGAAGGTATAAGGCTCAGAACAATACTAGTAAGCAATGCCTTACAAATTTCCATTGTTCCCACAACCACACACATGGCTCAACCTCTCTTTAAAACTCTCTAAAATTATGCGAGGAAGTATAAAATAGGGGTTGAAATACCATGAATAAAACATAGCTCATGCAAATACTCTTAGAAGTCCATTTACAACACAATAAGTCAACTTCTAATTTCTGTTTTATCGGATTAAATCAAGGCTTCAACATAGTTAAACCTCACACTTTTCAAATTCCAATCACAAATCAAATGAGGGTTACACTTGTCTCTTACACAATTCGAAGTTCAGGTTTCCCACAGAGGTTTATATTTATACTTTCTCAGCTCCATAGTAGAAGAGAAGCCTACATTTGTCACTTTCAAAAGGTACAAGGCTCAGAACAAGACTAGTAAGCATTGCCTTGCAATTTTTCATTGTTCCCACAACCACACACATGGCTCAACCTCTCTTTAAAACTCTCTAAAACTATGCCAACAAGTATAAAATTGGGTTTGAACTACCATGAATAAAACAGAGCTCATGAAAATAATCGTTTTTGTCCATTTACAACACAAGAAGTCAACTTCTAATTTCTATTTTAGTAGATTAAATCAAGGCTTCAGCATATTTAAACCTCACAATTGTCAAATTCCAATCACAAATTAGATGAGGGTTACACTTTTCTCTTACACAATTCGAAGTTCAGGTTTCCCACTGAAAATAGAAATAGTTTGTAAGGTTATGGGGAAATTTTTTCCTTATGTTTTTGTTAGTCCGTTAGGGTTTTCAACAAAGTTTCTTTTTGTTCAAAATACAAAATGCACAAGTTGCCTACACAAATGCAAGGGTTCACAACAAACAACAGAATATGCCATGTTGTTAACAGTCAATAGGTATTACTTATCTTTCTCATACTAATATTAGAAGTCATACATAATTGAAATATAATATAGTGCAAATCATTGAATCACTACAAGGAAAATACTCTCTACGAGAGCTTATAAAGGAGGTTTTTAGCGTTATATAATTGGCCAAAATTTAAAAAAAAAAATTGCTACAACATCTGTTTTCGGTAATGGAGTTATTGGTGGAGCTTCTAACAGAATTTCAACACAACTAAAAAAACTGGGTGGCTAGAGGTTGTTACAGATGTTTTTCTCATCAGTGCGCGAACTAGGTGTCAACGCACTAGTGCATTGTACCATGAATGCATCGATATTGTAAACCTACCAATTAATTAATATAATTATTATTTAAACTATTTAAAATTATTAAAATATTACTAAAATTTATGAAAATAAATTATTTATTTATTAAAATATAACTAATAATAATTATTATTAAATTAATGAATATATGATATTATATATACTATTTAAATTTATTAAAATTTTATTAAAATAAATTATTTATTTATTTATTAAAATAAAATTCATTAAAAAAATTAATAGAATATTAATTAGTTAGTTCTTGTCGACTCTTCTTCTCTCTTTGTCACTATATAAACCTTGTCCTTTTGTCCTTTCATTATTCATTCAATATCTTGTCCTGAAAATGGATCCCCATTGGGATTTGAAACGTTAAACATTGTTTTATAACACTGTGGATAATCCAGAGATTTCTTCAATAAATGATAACCACAGGAGCTTAAAAACCATAGTCATATATTTTATATTAATCATGTTCAAATATATATTTTTGAAATTATTAGGATACTAGTGATGACGAGCGACCTACGTAACATCTTATGTTGCACCCCACGACAATGTCAAATCGAGAGAATGTTGAATTAAGAGAAAAAATCAGAGAGGAACGATACCAAGAATAGCTAAATCAACCACCTATTCAGTTCCCATTATGTCCAGATTCATCAATTAGGAATGACTACAACAATAGTAGTTCTTCACAAGCTGGCAATGGAGGTAATCAAATAGAGGTTGGTATGGATGATTACTTAAAGGATACGACTGCCATTTAGACAATGTTGTTAGATGCATTCTAGAACGATGATCAACTAGTGGATGATGCTCATATCATTGATACCTTTTTCGAAAGCCTTAAATTTGCTTCCACCACCCCTCTCTTTGGACCTGGTAGTTGTTGAACCTCAAAATTGTTTCTTATTTGACACACTTTTTCCATCATTCTTCCTCCTTTTTCACAATCTCATTACTTCAATCAGTGATAATTGGCATATTACACATCAGAGAAGGAATTTATATGACCTCCACTTTATATTATAATGTTTCTTATTATTTAGATAAATTTCCGTAATTAGTTACAGAAAGCATGCAATTTTGTAGCTAATCGTTGTTTCTATAGCCACCGTTGTTGTTTGAAAGGTTTTGAGAAGAAAATGGAGAAGCGGGTCATATGGGTATCTCAGGAATGATCCACACATGGATCGTATCCTACTTGCCTATTTGAATTCAATAAAGAAATGTGCCTATGCTTGCAGTCAAAGATTAGTCAAGGAACGAGATCAACAGACCAAAGACTCTCGATTTTCTCTTACGTAGAAAATTGAGAGATAGCCATGAAGAATTTTCTTCTAATTAGACTTCTAATTTTAGTTTTAATTTCTATCTATAGGCGGAATTTCCTCAAAACATTTAATCCAAAAACCTATATAAATATCATTTTGTTGAAACCAGGAATAAGTTAATTTTGGTGATAACTCATGTTACGCTTTCAAACTCTGTTTTGCCAATAAAGAAGACCAGTTCTAGAACTCTGATGCACGCATAGTCTAAGTATATTTCAGACTCATTCTGTTGCAGAGGGCCCCTGCACGGAAAGGAGGTTTTTAATAATTTTTTTGTAGTTTAATTTATGTCAATTCCTTAGTTAATTTCTTATTGATTTGTAGTTTTATTCTTTTCAATTCGTAGTTAAAATCACATTCTTGTCAATTCATAGTTTAAATTGATCATTGTTTTATAGATTAGTTTCATGAATGTTTTCTGAATTAGTTATTTTCATTTAATGTTGGCTGTGTAATCTTATGCTCGATTAAGTCTTCTCATGAATTTGACTCTGTCATTTTCCAATTGGATAGATTTGTGCATTCGGTCATACAACAACCTTAGGTTTTTAAAATTAAACATGCTTTATGAAATAGATACTCTATTATTTCTCGCTTTATTTTGACTTCAATTAGCACTGTCATTCAAGTTCTTAGCAATAGAATTTATGCTTTCAATCCATGGAATAGAATTAGATTAAATGTATCTTTCAAACATTCTTAGATTTAAAACTAGGACAGAGTTAGATTAAAATTGTGTTTTAAAATAGATCAAATGCTCTATTTTCATAGAATTAAAGCTTTCAATAAATAAGATAGAAAATGGTTTCATCCTTGCCATTTGAATGCAATTAGATTTAGAATAATGCTTTTTTTAAATAAATTAGAATCTTTTCATAGATGTTTTGCTGGCTTAGATTAGTCTAACATTTTAACCATTCTGTAATATTCCAAAATTTTCACATGATATTTGGAATATTAGAGTTCTTAATAAACTTAATTAATTAATTAAATAAAAGGGTGGAGGGACCCATAATCCTTAAAAGATGAATGAAATCCACTTTTTGTGTGTGTATGTGGATATTCTAGATCTAGATCTAAAATCGTGGAGTAGTGGAGCAGCTCCAGTAATGGAGATAATGTCTCATTTATGAGATAGATTATGGAGGATGAAATAGTCAAATAAGATCATGGATCTTAAATGTAATATCATGAGGATCTTTGATAAGGTCAACTGAGATCATAGTGCATTCACAGAAGATCATAAATCACTTATGATAAGATATTGGAGGAAATTATGCATTTAATGCACACATGATGGAAAGGGTGATCACCCCATGTGAACATGATGGAGGAAATGGACAAATAGCGCAATCAACCATGGAGACTTATTTCCAAATTTACAATGTAGTTTTGGAGTGGGCCTAGGCTATGGAAGGCTCATATCTATATAATGAAGGTGAAGGCACAATGGAAGGCATGATTTGGATTATTCATTTCTTGATCTGTTTAGATCTAGATTTGTCTTAGGACATTTCTATGCAGACTTGAGATGTTTAGCTTAGTTTTCAGTGCTTTTTCGCAAAGGGTGTTCCCGAGTGGGAATACCTCCTCTTTCATTGAGTAGCTCTTGAAAGAGGGTTGTTCTTCATTCCCTATCAGGCATTGGTGCCATCTTTAGGAGGTTGTTTCTAGCATTCAGCTAGGAAACTGGTGGAGGATTCATCCTACCACTTTGTTCTTCACATTCAGCATTTTAGGAGCAACATATCTACATCCAGCATTCCATCCATTGGGTTTTACCTCCATGCAGCAGTAGTCCCTTCAAGGATTGCACAGTCCAGTCCTGTAGATCTATTGGAGGAAGGAAGTTTCGATTATTTTAGCTGGAAATCCTGTGAGGGATCATCTCCTCACATTGGATCTATTTTTTCCATCATTCAGGAGCTGATTTGACATATCTAGCAGCAGGCTATTGAGCCTCCCTCTCTGACAGCACAGTTTTTTGAAGTTGGTGTTCATCCAATAGCTATTTTTAGTGGAGGAGATTGGAGGAGCTAGATCTTGAGCTTTTAGCCCAAGGATCTAGAGAAGGAATTATCCCTTCTTGCATAGATCTGATTGTGCATAATTGCATCAATCATATCATCAGATCTATCTTCAAAACTACATTCCCAGCAGCATATATGTGAAGCCCTAAGAGGGTGGTTTTCTTAGATTGATAGATCTGAGAAACCCTTTCTGGGTTATCTTGGGAATCCATCATTGAGCTTGGATCTACATTTTCAGCATCATCGGAGCTCCCATTAATGCCTAGATATGAATTTATATCTTTTACGTAGTTGCAGTCCCAATAGTTGCAGTAGGGACAACACAGTATACCTTCCAGCAATTCAGCAGTTACACAATCCCTCTTGTGGGATCATTGCAAGGTCATTCCAGGCCATCCCTTTGGATTGAGTGTCTATATTTTGAGCACTATTGTACTTTCTTTTTCACCTCCTATATAATAAAATGGCTCAGCTATTTATGTGCATTCTAATGTGTATTTATATTTATTATTTACTTTGTTGCAGTTCTTATATTATGTTTTAGTATTACTACATTTTCCCTTCTAGAATATTACAGTGGTATCAGAACATGATCTTTGGCTCAGCTTGTGGACACTTCATCTTTTGCATCAAAGGAAGAAGCAAATAGATCTATCAGGAAGGAAGATTATAGATTTTCCACTCTTCTCTTTAGATCCATGCAAAATCTCTTCAAAGAGTTCAATCAAATGAAGAGGGAAAGATAAGAGGAGGATCCAAGAAGAATATTCGACGAGGTCCAAGCACTTCCTATCGGCAAAAAAGAAGACCAGAGAATCACAGATCTACTATGCCCATTTTCTTTGAAGAAGGTGAAAGGTATAGAAATGAAGAAAGAAGAGAACCTAAGACTCATGAGACTCTCAATATATATTTTGAAGAGTACAAAGCACAATCTAGAGCATTCAAGGAGAATCTAACTCTCCAACAATTCTTCAAAATCAAAGAAGAAAGAGGATCCTATAGCAACGATAGAAGAAAGAGGCATAATAGATTCTATTTTCCTACATTTGATGGATCTTCCTCAAGCACTGTTAAGGCTTGGAGGAAAGATTTAGATGCATTATTCATGCTACATCTTGTAGCTGAAGGAGAGGCTATCCAAATTGAAGCACTTCATCTTTTAGGTGAAGCCAAGGATTGGTGGTTTGGTCACATGGAGCATGCAAAGGTGACTAAATATTCAGATTTGTTTCACAAGTTGAGAAGGAATTTTGATGTGAGAAAACCAGAGATGTGTCACAAAGAGACATTTCCTAAGGAAACAAAGGAGGATATCATTCTTGTCACTCTGGACAAGGAGTCACTACATTCACCACCAGTTGTAGAAGTAATTGTATCTGGAGAAGAGGCACTTGCATCTTTGCAAGAAAGTCTTGAGCTCTTGACATATAGATTTCTATGCATGATTCAAGAGATGCATGAGGAAGAGGAGGAAGATTCCAGCACTGGTACATTGATAGAAGAGCAGCCATCACTCTTACCAGCAGTTGGAGACACCATTGTCCCAGTTGGAGGAACTCTTGTGATCTTGCAAGAGGTTCCCACATATCAGTTGATCCAAGGTATGCATACATATTCATCACATATTGTTTCAGTAGATCTTATTGAAACTTATGGGGACATACCATCAGGGCTAATGCATAACCAAGGGTTAGAAATTTTTTTTGATTTGAAGCAGCAATATATCACAGCGCAGAGGACCCTTGATCTAATCAAGGAAGAAATGAAAATTTATCCCAGTTTTTCATTGATGAACTACATTCATCCCTTTGAGTTGAAGTGTAGAGTTTCAGAAAATGGGATGAGCATGATCCTATGTACAATGAATGGTTATGAGATCAACATTGTGCCTTGCTTTGAGATAGCATATGTATTACCATGAAGATCTATAGCGTTGTCACTTAGTAGCAGTGATAATGAAAGGGCCCCATTATTCTTGGAGCACTTTGAAGGTAGCTTCACTCATGAAGCAACGGAGGTAAAGATGACAAATGGTAGACATCTTGAGATGAGGAATATTTTCTCCTTTCTAGATGACACTGTCTCAATGAGCATCTCACAGCTCAAAGAGAAACTTCTACCTGCAACATATCCATAACCTCATTGGTTTTGGAAGGTCATTGATGAGAAGAAGGTCTCATTAAGAGATCTCACTGGAGGTGCACTTCAATATTTCATGGAGTGAAAAGTGCTTCATCAATTTGGGGAGGATGGTATTCTATAAAAGGAGGATACCATGATTATGCAGTACATCATTTATCCTCAGCATTGGGATGAGTGGGTGAGGATGATAAGCAAGGGGTTGTATGACCACTTGCAGATATATGACATGGGCCAGCAAGCTTGGTTACGTTGGTTTATCTTGGGAGAGTTTTGTCACTACCCAAAGGCTCCTATTTATTTTATCCATGCCTTGAAAAACACTCATGAAATGAAGAAGGAGGCATGGCTGCGTTGGCTGCTCCTGGGTGAGTATGGTTACCACCCAATAGCTCATGTTTTTATGATTCATGCCTTATGTATCAATGATAAAATGCAGCAGAAGAAGGCATGTTCATTTTGGTTGAGAGATTTTGGCCATCACATGACATCTCCCATGTTTATGTGTTTTTTATTGTTTGTAATATGGCACAATACTCTCATGATGTGTGATAATGGAGTTTGTTTGTATTGGGATGATATGACATTCCATATGTCCTTCAGTATGTTTTTTGTTGCTCCATGATTCACATGATGGTGTGAAGAGGAAACAATAGATCTTCTTGTTGTGGCTTTTGTTGGCAAACTTTGGTCCTACATGCTCCCCTACTTTCCATAATACTGTTAGAGGATGGAAGCAAGAGGCACTCTGCCGACGGCTCTTACTTGGAGAGTGTGGACACCATACTTGGTATCTTGATGGTGTGGTGTGGCAGTAGGGAGAATTTCCATGTTGGCTACTATTGGGAGAATATGGTTTGACATCTTTTTCTACCCATATATCTCTACTTCTTCTTTTGTACAATGTTTGGATGATGCTTAGATCCAACAAGGCCAACAGGGCTAAGGATGGAGGCATGAAAAGCCTCTCTTTGCTTCGTGTAGCATGGGATGGAGGTATACCTTGTGAGTTGGAGCTTTCCTCTTGTGGAAGGAACCATCTATCATTATGTATCTCATTTATTGTGGAGGATGTTGGATAGCTTGTGGTTGTCACTTGGAGCTTCATGATTGATGAGGGGTGTTATCACAAAATCAGGCCTGATGGGCTGATCATCAAGTAAACATTGTGTAACAGTTTCAGACCAATCTTTTGGCTAAGGCTTAGCCTCCTCAACTTGAGAGGGCTCTCTCAATGGTTTATGATTTTTCTATAAATAAGTAGATGGCTAACTCTATATGAGGCAAAAATAAATAAATGGTATAACCGGTTGCAAATCACATTAGCAATTATTCATTGGGCTATGAAGTCATGATAACTTCAACAAAACCAAAACAGTCTACCTAGCATGGAAGTCAAGGCATTCAGAGTTCAAGTCAAGGAATAAAACATGTAGAATAGTGAAACACACATTTAGTTTATCTATGAAGGAAGTCAGAGCACCATTGATGAATTATGAGTATCATAAATAAACACCATTGGAATGGAATATTGAAAAGGATGCCATCAAAAAAATAACATACAAGAACTCCTCATGAATCTTGAGTTGTCTAAGTAGAAACTCTGTATTAATCTGTAAATAGTCACATACAAAACACAGTCTTTTTTGCTAATAAAATGTCCAACCCTTTGGATTTCGACCTTATTCTCTTTATAGAACATTTACAAGATAGGATCCCTTCTTCTCCACTAGATACATCGAGCTCAAAGAGTTTGACACCTTTCCTAATATGAGACATGCTATTTATTACAAATTGACTGCTATAATTCGTATGAAAAGTCCTAATTATAATAGGACTGAAACTCTTAAATATCCTTCTAACAACCTTGTCCAATATTTATTACATATTTTTCCACCTGCAATCCCATGAAGTCGAATTTGGATGCTGATCTTTCACTTGAAGTGACCCTGCTGTTAATGATAATGTTCTCCTAAAAAATAGGAAACATGTTTTCCTGTTTTTTAGCCTCTTTGATTTCTTTATCTATTTTGAGTACTTTTATCATTAATAGATCATGTCTACATGTGTCATGTTGCCAAAAATTCACCATATATCTTTAATCCTCCATCTATGCAGAAACTATAATTCGAATGGTTCAAAAAGACAAAGGATAAACCTATGCTACGAAAGCAGTTCAGTTTCGTAGTGCAGTGTTTAGCTCCTTTTTTCAATCAAATTTTGACCTTCTTTCTTCAAGAAAACCTTCATATGCTATTTGTACACTTCCACCAGCCATTTCAAGTCAAAATTCACCAAATTTCCCCCAAAATTTGATATTAAAATGTGCCAGAAGACTGCTTTCAGCAGTTTCGTAGTGCATTTCAGCAGATTTGCACTATCTGCACTACGAAACTGCTGTGTAAGCAATTTTGTCAAAACTATCTTCAAAATTTGTACCTTGGAGATGTTAAACTTTAAAGGTGATGGTATTATTTCAAAAACATAGCAATATGACCCCAAAAAAATAATCTTCATCAAATTTTTCCTTCATCTTGATCAGAGATTGACTTATGGATTTATCACTTTTTTTTTAATGCCCAATCACTCTGTTTCACTACCCTTTTAACTTTTCTTGAGACTTTGTCAACTGTATCTCTAGATCTTCAACTTGTCTTCTTAACCTTCTGTTGCTAGCTCTCAAATGAGTGTTTATGACTCTTACAAACTTTGATTCCTTGATGGTTGGGACTGTCCACGTGAAGAACTATTCCTCACTGCTTGGTATTTCTGATTTTGAAACTTTTCACCTTCCCAAACAGCTTTCATCCTTTTAAACTTTGTTTTCTCAATGACATGTTTTCTAGCTCTTTTCTTCAACTTGGCAATTTCATGATTTGCTGATCTTAACCTCTCTTCCATACTTTTATACTTGGTCATTTCCTCCTTTGTTGTAGATACATTGTTTTCTACATGTTTTGTTACAAGTGAGGAAAGATCAACTATCTCCTTATGAACAGTAGTTGCTTCATTTGTTTCCTCAACTTCTGCATTAAGTTCTTTTAGCCTTTTAGAATGCCTAGTTACAGGCCTCCTAGCTTGGAAAACAAATGTTGCATATTCATCCTTAAACTTTAGCTTCTTTGATGATTTCATCCCTTTTTGTTTGCATTCTTCTTCTTCCAAAATATGCCACCAAAATTAACCTTGCTGTCAAAACAAAGTTTTAGAGCTACTTTCGTAGCACAAACAAAAAGGGTGATATTTAGTAATCTTCTGCTATTCTCAACCATTGGAGGATGCTAAGTAGTCAAAAAAAATTAAACACAGCCTTCAAAAATATTCATCCCTATCATTTTAAATGCCTTAAGAACAAAAATAATTCTTCAGAAATTCCACAGCAAAAATTGGGCTTCAAGCCTGGCACACGCTGCAGAATTGCCTAATTTCCCACAAACTTCACATAATTTGGATTTTAGGACTAGAAAAGTTCCATTGCTATGTGATATGATAGTATGAAGCCTGATAAGGAAAATTTGGTTAAAAATTCCTCTTACCCTCCTTAAGAAACAAACTTTACACCTTCAGCCACTTCATCAACCAATAAAAATGAATCTGTTTTTCCTGAAAAATAAGGTTGCACTCATGAGCTCCTATCTCTCGATCCCTGATATCTGTTACAAAAATGGATGAGGTTTTTGTATATAAGAATTTTTTAAGAAAAACCTCTCTCGGATTCTTGAAAAACATCTTCAATTGTCTGGAATATGCATTATAAAATCATGTATAAAACAGGAAAAATTTATAATTCTAAAAATAGGTCCCAAAGGAAACTTCAAATATCCAAATTGGTAGTACCTAGGAGAAAATTGAAAGAGGTTTTTGTTCCTTGTTATTTTCTTACAAAAAACCTCCTTCATATTTTTGAAACTCATCTTCATTTTCCTGAAAATTCCTCTTGAAACCAATAGCTTCAAACAGTCAAAGAAACACAAAAATCCCCTTGTAGCTCCTAGTAGAAAAACATGTAACCTATCTGGATGAAAGCTTGTGGGAAGTTGAGGTCATCCGTAATTAGTTAAAACTCCATAGGCTCCTATCCAAACACATAGACTCCTTTTTATGCTTTCCTCTTCATGGCAATTTGCATTTATAACCCAAACTGCCCTCTTAAAAATGTGACAACTGTAAAAAAAAAATTTGGACAGCAAGCTGTTTGTCACAAAGCTAACTTTCAAAGGTGAAAATTGACTGATACATGCAAAGGCTGAAAATTGAATGACAGAGAGGAGCTTGGGTAACTTTTTTAAGGAATGAAATTTGAATGTGGAGAGAAAGGTGACAAAATGAGGGAGTGGAAAGCAACGATGAGTGGTATTTATGCTTTTACATTCTTGGATGAGTATGAAAATTAATTGCATGACCTTACCTTTACCCTAAACCACTAAATACTTGACAGATAATCATCCCATCCATTTTTGCAGAAAAACATAATTCTACAGCGTTCTCAGTTATAAATTTTACAAATTTGCTGCGGAATCAGGAAAAAACTGACATGTGACTTAAAAACGAATTTTAAACCAATGCATGTGAACCTAAAGTCAAAATTGATAGATATGACTGATATGACATGATCCATGAGGTGTTTTTGACTTAGGATAAATACTTATTTCATGAATTTTTCACTAATTTCATGGAGCAACCTTATGAGATAGATGAAACCTAGATGAGTGACCCTAATCAAAAAATAAAAAATTATGTGTGATAACAAGAGGTATCTAGCTACATAGTTAGAGATCACTCTAGACAATGTAGAGAGGCAACTGTGGTGCTGGGCATACATAACTCATTGAATAAAATGGGGAGACCTTCCTCGTGTGGATGCCATTTGGAGGGGGACAGATTGCTTTAGCATCTACTTTTGCAGTTGCTTGAGGAAAAGCAACATTTTGTTGGGGAGGAATGTAATATTCCCAAATTTTCACATGATATTTGGAATATTAGAGTTCTTAATAAACTTAATTAATTAAGTAAATAAAAGGGTGGAGGGACCCATAATCCTCAAAAGATGAATAAAATCCACTTTTTGTGTGTGTATGTGGATATTCTAGATCTAGCTCTAAAATAATGGAGTAGTGGAGTAGCCCCATTAATGGAGATCATGTCTCATTTATGAGATATATTATGGAGGATGAAACAGTCAAACAAGATCATGGATCTTAAATGAAAAATCATTCGGATCTTTGATAAGGTCAACTAAGATCATAGTGCATTCAAAGAAGATCATAAAGCACTTATGATAAGATAGTGGAGGAAGTAATGCATTTAATGCACACATGATGGAGAGGGTTGTCACCCCATGTGAACATGATGGAGGACATGGATAAATAGCGCAGTCAATGATGGAGAATTATGTCCACATGTACAACACAGTTTTGGAGTGGGCCTAGGCTATGGAAGGCTCATATCTATATAATGAAGGTGAAGGCACAATGGAAGGCATGATTTGGATTGTTCATTTCTTGATCTGTTTAAATCTAGATTTATCTTAGGACATTTCTATGTAGGCTTGGGTTGTTTACTAGAGTTTGCAGTGTTTTTTAGCACAAGGTTGTCCCGAGTGGGAATCCCTCCTCTTTCGTTGAGTAGCTCTTGAAATAGGGTTGTTCTTCATTCCTTATCAAGAATTGGTGCCATCTTTAGGAGGTTTTTTCTAGCATTCAGCTAGGAAACTGGTGGAGGATTCATCCTACCACTTTGTTCTTCACATTCAACCTTTCCGGAGTAGCAGATCTACATCCAGAATTCAGGCCATTGGGTTTTACCTCCATGCAGCAGCAACCCCTTCAAGGATGGTGCAGTCCAATCCTGTAGATCTATTGGAGGAAGGAAGTTTCCATTATTTAAACTAGAAATTCTGTGAGGGGTCATATCCTCACATTGGATCTATTGTTTCCATCATTAAAGAGCTTATTTGACATATCTAGCAGCAGGATTTTGAGCCTCCCTCTCTAAAAGCACAGTTTTCTAAAGCTGTTGTTCATCCAGTAGCTATTTTCAGTGGAGGATATTGGAGGAGCTAGATCTTGAGATTTTAGCCCAAGGATCTAGAGAAGGAATCAGCCCTTCTTGCATAGATATGATTGTGCATCGTTGTAGCCATTATATTGTTAGATATATCTTTAGATCTACATTCCCAATAGCATATACGTGAAGCCCTAAGAGGGTGGTTTTCTTAGGTTGACAGATTTGAGAAACCCTTTCTGGGTTATCTTGGGAATCCATCATTGAGCCCGAATCTACATTTTCAGCATCATCGGAGCTCCCATTATGCCTATATCAAACTTTCTATCTCTCAAGAAATTGTAGTCCCAATAGTTGCAGCAGGGACAATGCAGTATACCTTCCAGCAGTTTAGTAGTTACGTAGCCCCTCTTGTGGGATCATTGCAGGGTAATTCCAGGCCATCCCTTTGGCTTGAGTGTCTCATATTTTGTGCACTATTGTACTTGCTTTTTCACCTCCTATATAATAAAATGGCTCAGCTATTTCTGTGCATTCTGATGTGTATTTAGATTTATTGTTTACTTTGCTGTAGTTCTTATATTGTGTTTTAGTATTACTACATTTTCCCTTCTGGGATATTACACATTAAAAGTTTAATTTATTTTTATGCAATTTAGATTAGTTAATTAACATTTCCTTTTCTTCCTTCTTTAAGATTTCATATTTCATTCATTCCATTAAAATAAATTTTTAATTCAATTCCTTTTCTTCCTTCTTTAAGAATAAGTTTTCATCATTAAAATTCATTTAGATTTGGTTGTTCACTAGCATTTAAGGACTTCATTTAAAAGCACATATTTCATTTCTTGTATCAATTTTAGTTCTTAAACTTTAGGCATAAAATAAAAAACCCCCAAAACAATATAAAACATACACAATGAAGTAAGAAAAAGGATATATAAGCATATATAGTGCACCTCACTTCATCAAACTACTACCCTCTGTCGATAATTTATGATAGAAATTTAAGACATTAAATTGAATAAACATTTTTTGCATTGTTGTCGGGGAAGTGTAATTAGGAAACCTTATTTCTTACATTAAGAAAAAAAAATGATATGCGTAGAGAAAGAGACTCTAGAGGTATATTCATAGCTAGAGATAGAAGTTATATTCAATCAATACCACTCACCCCACCAAGACCATGTAGTGCCACACCACCATCTCAAACTCATATTCCATTTTTCACCTCAAGGCACAGACTTCCTGAAGTCTTAAGGTCAGAAATCAAACCAAGAGATTCTCCAACTTCATCTACTAAGGCAGTCTTAGAAGAAGATCCTCCTAAATATCCAACAGAAGGAGTGACCTTTCTCACCTCTACAGGAGAACATATTCTATCTCAAGAGTTAGAAATCCATATTAAGGAAGAAGAGGAAACTTTCTTCAATATCCCATTGATAGAAGAACCAAAGGAAGAACAAATAACTCTATAGTTAGAACCTTACATTAGTTCTAAGGAATCTAAAATGGAAGAGGAATCAGGAGGAGGAGAATTTCTGAATGGAGATGCCTTAAGAGTAGGAGGAGGAAGGAGAGGTGGAGGATGAGGTGGAGGAAGAGACGGAGGAAGAGGTAGAGGTAGAGGAGATCCTAACTCTATTGTATTTCTTATAGTTTCCGAGGATACAAATTTTACAATGAAAAATATTTCACCTTATGCCCTTCCCAATTTCCATGGATTAAGGAGTGAAGATCCTGAAACATTTTAATTTTAATTTGAAGTTTTATGTAGATTCTATGACTACTTACAAGACTCTAAAAAATTGAAGCTATTTCCTGCAACACTCAAGGGTGCAACTTTAAAATGGTTTATGGGTTTGATAACACAATCTATTAGGACATGGGATGAGATGAAAAGTGCATTTTTACAAAGATATTTGGATTATTGCACACCTATTAATAGGAAGGATGAAGTATTTAAAATAATGCAAAGAGAGGATGAAAACTTGGAAGATTTAATTGAGATATTCAATTACAATATAAAAAGAGCCCAAATGGAACACCTTGATCAAGATACTTTAAAATCTTTCTTGTTGAAATCCATCAGAGATGAATGGATAGATATTCTTAATATGATGGGAAAGGGAGATATCTCTCAACTACCATTACCTGAAATTGTTTAATTGTGCATTCATCTCTTAAGAGGAAAATAAAAAACTGGGAAAAATACAAGAGATCGCATTCTCTCTAGAGTAAATAAATCTGTGACTGGAACAGTAAGTAGGGCAGAAATTGGAAATATGCTTGATAAATTTACAACAAATATCTTAGGGAGTCTCAGTGAACAAGTAGACACCCTAAAATTACAAAACAAGTAGAAACCTTAAATTGATGCCTTAACTATTTTTTGTCCTAAATGCAGGAAGAAACATGCTTTGAGAGAATTTCCTCTTGACGTAAAAGTCATAGAGGCATGTGTTATTTGTGTAGAAAATCATGAAACAAAAAGATGTCCCTCTATACCAGGTCTTCAGGTTTTTTTACAAGAAGAAGTAGCTCCATCTCCAGTAGATCATCTTTCTTTTGTCTCTAGAAGACCATGGCATGGGCCACAAACTCAAGGTTTTAATAATCAAATGTATAATTAGCCCCCACCAAACAATTGGAATTCATCATGGAAACAACCTTGGTCCCAACCTCACCTTGGACACAAGGGATGCAAAATACTTATGGAAGATACTCTCAGTATCACCAGTATCCACAATCCTATCCAAACCATCCTCCACAACATTTTCCACACAAAAATCAACCACCCCAACTCCTAAATCATAAACCACAAATATGATTACCATTCCCATGAAGAACAAATCAATTGCCCGCCCAGCCATTACCAAACCCAAATAATAAAAATTCTCAAACAGCTTATAGCATAGAAGGACAAAATTTTCCAGCATACATGATTACTCCACTAGATCTTAACAATGTTCTACTTAGATCTAGTAGAATATTAGAAAGGAAAAAGCCTTCCGTTGTTATTCAAGAAAAAGATGATCTTGATGAAGAAATTTCTCTACAACAAAATAAAAATTCTGGAGAAAGGACATCCCTTCAACAGAATCAAAATTATAAAAATTAAAAACAAGAAAATCCAATAAACTCAACTCCTATCATATAGAAACATTCAATATCTATTTCTAACCCTCATTTTCCTGAAATATTGCAAATTGATAGAGGGATAGAAAAACAAATTTTTTTGCCAAACTATGATTTTCTAGATGAATTAAAAAATGTCTGTATCAAAATCCCCTTTTCACAGTTCGTTAAAGAGATTCCTATTCTAGTTAAAATAATAAGAGAGTTGAGCATGAAAAATCAGGAAGAAAAAATAAAAAAATAAAAAAGATTCAGTTAGTAGGAAAAGTTGTTGACATTATGATGGGAAAAATAGCCATACAAAAATATTTGGACCCAGGAAGTCCAGTTGTAAAAATACATATCAATGGTATTGCGATTCAAAATACATTGATTGACTTAAGAGCAGCTATAAACATCCTGAACAAATAAACCATAGAACAACTTAGGCTTCCAAACCTTTAGTATACTCTAAAATTACTGCAATTAGCAGACAAAACAGTAATCAAGCAAGATGGTGTAATAGAAGACATATATGTGTCCCTAGAATCTTATGAATATTCAGTTGACTTCATGATTTTAACTCACAATAACAACCTAGGAGGACATCCATTAATTTTAGGAAGACCTTGGTTAGCTACAACTGATGCTTTCATTAATTGTAGATATGGTGATATGTTTAGTTCTGATGGTAACTCAACAAATAAGTTCACTCTATGTCCTCCAACAAAAACAATCACAGACATAGAAAATGAAGAATGGATGGATGATGAAAATGATATACCTCTCTTTACTATTTCTTATATTAGTGAAGGAAGTCAAATTTTAAATTCAATAGAAAACTTTGAAACATCTTCACATTGTGAGATGAGTATAGTTTTCAAGAACAATCCAATATTGAATACTTTTCATCTAGACAGGTGTCTTTATATTCTATGGAATAATTTGGTAACTCTGTAGTTGAAATCTTTTCAGGAAAATCTTTAAACATAAACAAAAACTTGGAGAAATTCCAACAAGAAGAGTTAATCAAAACATTGCAAAAAAATTCTTCTGCATATGCATGGGGGTACACTGACATGAAGGGAATTAATCATGAGACTTGTATACATCATATTTACATTGAGGAAAACTCTAGGCCTATTAGACAACCTCAAATAAGGATGAATCCAAATCTTAGGGAAATTGTGAAAGAAGAATTGCAAAAAAATTTGAATGTAAACTTCATTTATCTTATTTCAGACAATCAGTGGGTTTCTCCCTTGGTGATTGTACCTAAAAATAATGGTAAATGGAGGGTATGCATTTATTATCGAGAATTGAATAAAGCTACTCTAGAATATCATTTCCCATTGCCTTTCATAGATCAAGTATTGGATACATTAGAAGGTGAGAAGTATTTCTCATTCTTGGATGGTTTTAAGGGTTACAGTCAAATTGAAGTAGCACCTGAAGACCAAGACAAAACCGCATTCACCTATCCATGGGGAACCTATGCTTACCAAGTAATTCCTTTTGGATTGTGTAATGCACCTGCAACATTCCAAAGGGCAGTATTAGGAATTTTCTCTAATCTAATACATGATTGTGTGGAAGTATATATGGATGATTTTACAGTTTATGGAAATTATTTTGAAGCGGCTATTGAAAACTTGGAAAAGGTTCTTAAAAGATGCAAAGAAGAAAATATTTTATTAAGTCATGAAAAATGTTTTATGGTGTTTACTGAAGGAATGGTTTTAGGAAAACACATTTCAGGGGATGGAATTAAAGTAGACTCATCCAAAGTTGAATTCATCTCCAAATTATCAATTCCAAGTTTTCAAAAGGATGTTAGAAGTTTTCTAGGTTTTACAAGGTACTATAGAAGATTTATAGAAAACTTCACCAAAATTGCGTCCCCATTCTTCAAATTTCTTACCAAAGATTGTGAATTTAGTTGGAACCTTGATTTCCAATTGGTATTTGAAACTTTAAAAGAAAAAATATCTGAAGCTCCCATCTTAAGAGGACCAAATTGGAAAATATCTTTTCATATTTCAACAGATGCTTCAGATACAGCTCTGGGAGATGTATTAGGACAAAATGACTTGATCTCCTATTCAATTTATTACATAAGTAAAAATATAGCTCCTGCTGAGTTAAGTTATGTTGTAACTGAAAAAGAGTTTCTAGCTATTTTCCATGCTATTAACAAATTTAGACACTACATCACTAGCTATGAAACCTTTATTCACACAGACCATTCTACAATTAGTTATTAATAAATAAATATATCACTAATAGAATAATCACAAGATGTTATTACTCATGCAATAATTTAACATTACCATTCTATACTGACCTGGAAAACAAAACAAAGTTGTTGATTTCTTGTCTAGAATTCAAAACAAAAATAATGATACTCTAGTAGAGGATAATGTCCCTGATAAATATATCTTTGCAATTGTTGTGGATCATTTGCAATATCATTTTATTTTTCAATTTTAAAAATATAAAAAAAATAGAAAATTGTCAAAAATATGTTAAAGTATTAAAATCTTTATACTTTGGCATAAAACTATTTCTATTTGTCGCATTAGAATCAAAATTTTAGATACTTTGAACCCTATGAAGTGGGTCCCCGACTTAAAGTTTAAAGGTCGATCATTATATCAAGCAGGATGCGATAAAAGCTCATACTATGATTAAAGGACTCAACCCGCGGGCACAACTAGCGCACTAATTAAAAAGAAGGGTGCCTTCGTAGTTGACCAGGTTGACTACGGGAGTAAGACAGATGAGTGATGGATATTGAATGTGGACGCACAAGCCAAAATAATTCTCTGTACCCCGAGACCCCCCCACAATGACGTAAGGCGCTGAGTTGTTCACAGCTGTCCTCCACGTCTGGTGAACTCAACGGTTCATTGGCGCGTCATGTCAGCATTTAATTTTAAAGGCCACGCCACCTATTTAAACTAAATTCACATTTTCTCAAAATCATTTCGAATTAAATTGATATTTGTGATTGATTAGTCTTGCGTCCTATTCAGTTTTTCATCACCCTGTTAAAATTTAGCCACCTTGTAAGTCATTGGTCGTCGTAGTTCCAAATTATGGCTAAGCGTTCATCTCTGTCTAGTTCTGCTAGTCATATCTCTCTCATGGATACCAAGAGGGATATCCAAGACACAAATTATTCCCTGGTTCATCTTCCATTCTACCAATATGATGTCATGAACAACAAAGCTTCTCCGGTTTATGCTACCATGGTAAAGTCTGGTTTGTTGTCTGCATGTATCCCTAGAACCCATTTTTTTCCTTAATTTATATCTTGGTTGGTTTCCATTATGTATTCTAGAAATTTTTTTGTAATGAATTGTCAGGGAGAAAACTTTTTGCAAGTGTCGGCCCAGTTAATCCACCAAGCCCTTTTTTACCCTGAGTCAGATTCATGTGTTCAATTCTCCGATGATTCTTTGGTAGCATGTTATGATAACCTTGCAGGTCAAGACTTCAATCAACTTGTTCATTTGCTAAAGCCTAACACACAAACCATTTCACCCTGACAGCAAGGATTTTCCTATGGAAATTTTTGATACTAAGGTTCAACCAGTACTAAGCAGCATTGCCAAAATTTTGGGTAAAGATGATGACAGTATGGTGGATAAATCAATTTTGGGGATGTTTTCCATGATGATGAAGCCAGGAATGGTGTTGTATATTCCATCCTATTAGCAGGAAGCAGTAAATTCACAGCTGATGAGTCTATCATTAACAGGTCCTTTCATAATTCCTTCATTAATCATTTACTTGTTCTTATATCAAAATGTGGAGGAATTTATGCATCTAGGGCTAAATATTATGGATATGAATAAGAAGAGACAATCAGTAATTTTTTGGACATCTATAGTAAGGAGAGAACAAAATGAAGCTAGACTGTTTGATTTTCCAGTTATTTCATTTCAAGTGCATATAAAATTCTGAATGGAGTTTCTCCCCCCTATTTTTTACCTAAAGCTCAAGAATTCTTGCATTTAGGAGCAAACTGTAAATTTGGATATTGATTTGTTTTTTAGGATTATTCAAAAATTAGGCTATATGGAGCGAATGTTGAGCCTTATAGACTTCCATTATTTGTTCCCATTAGGCTATTTGCCTTGGAGTTTATTCGACAAAGTCTGAATGTTGATCAAGTTCACTTTGTGCCCATGAAAAAGGGACATATGTTCAAAATACCCATGACTGTAGGTCCTTTCATCATTAATATGAGATAGGCATTTGAAGAGGTTACTAAAATGCTAGATGAGATGCATTTGTTGTTAGGGGAAAGTTGGGCTTATGACCCTCACAATATAATTTCAAATAGAAGAGTTGATAATGGATATTCAACTTTCATTCATGAAAGTAGGCCAGATTTAGAGAAGATAGCAAGCAAAGGCATAATAAGTTCAACAGGTTCAAATATTCAGACTCCTATCATATCAGAAAAGTCTAATAAAAGAAGTAAAGAGACAATAGTTGATTTAGAAGAAGAGGAACAAGGAGCTGAGAAAAGGACAAAGTTTAATGAAGAGCATACATATAATCAACTTAGTTTTTCTTTACAATTGGGATAGGAACAAAATGTTCCTGCTTCACCTAGAAGACATGAGACCTCTCATGAAAAAGTACCTCTGATCAAGCAGATGTTTGCCCAAATTGCAGAGAGGAACCAAAAGATGAAAGCCAGCATGGAGGCCCAAGCTAAATATCAGATTGCTCCAGATTAGACAAGGCTTTTGACTACCATGGATCTTGAGAAAGATAAATTTATAATTTCCTTGTCACATCCTACTGACATGTCAATTGGTTCTTCTAGTAATTTCAATACTGTAAATGTGACTGTAGATGTGAAAAAAATCCCATTGTTGGATAAGGTGAACCTACATATGCAGGCAGGTCAGTTGATTGTAAATGACTTGAAAAAGACTAATGCAATGGCAATGAAAGTAGAGAATATGCTTGGAAAAGTCATTAAATAGTTAAAATTAGAAAAATCCAACTCTATGGCTTTAACCATTCAGAATGAGGAACTGAAGAAGATCATAGTAAAGATTGGGGTGGACCCTAATGATAGGACTATTGTGCAGAAACTTCTGCAAAGTGTTGAAGCAAAGATATCTACATTGAAGAAGAAGCTAAAATCACCTACAGGGGAGCATTCAATGGTTGCAGAGGTTGCAGAGGTAGAGAGCGAGAAAGAAAATCTACTACAGCAGCTTATGCAAAAAGAGGAATAAATCTCCAAAATAAAGCAAACTGCAATATCACTGCAAAATCATATTGATAGTCATACTTGTATTTTTGTTTTTTCTTCGGGTGATGAAGATCCACAAGCACAAATTTCTCAGTTCAATACTAAATTACAGATGGTGGAAAGGGATCGGAAAAAGGCTCAAGCAGATTTAGAGACTGCATCGAAGATTATTCAAGTTGCGGAAAATGAAGCCAGCAAATACAAAATGGGCAGTCAAAATGCTGATGTTGAGATCAAAATTCTTAAAGAAAAATTGAAAGGGAACATATCTTTAATACAGGCAAAAGATATTATTTGGAATGATATCATTTCTGAAATGAAGTCAATTTGGAGATTTTTTATGGTGATTGCAGAAGAGAAGAGTCTTATCAGAGAATTTGAAGAACAAGTATTGGTAGATAGACAGAAGACAATCAACAAGGCCATTTGGGCAAAGAGATTCATTGAATTTATTAATTCCAAAACAGATCGGGAAATAGAGGAAAATGAGAATAAAGATAGAATCCTATATGCAGTAGAAATTAATAAGATGATTGTCAAGAATGATCACAGGAAAGTCACAGAAAAGAAGCAGTAAGCCAGTTTGATAAGTCAATTGACAAAGTAACAAGAGCAGGTTTGCCTTCATGTTGGGGACTTGGAGGAGGTCTTTTGTCATGGGACTCTTATGAAAAATTACTACTATTAACAAAAAGTAAAGTTGATAATACACATGAAAAGACTCAGGTACTTCAGGGAGAAACGATGATCAACTTTCTTCAAAGGAATTTTCAACTGCGGTGGTTGGTAAAAACTTTATTTAGAGAAAGACCTTCCTACAACCGAATTACTGCTTTCAAGCTAGAATATCACAATCTGATACATTCACCCAGGACAAGAGTAGATATATGGAAGAAATGCAGAGCTTGGACAAAAGACTTGCCAAAGGATCATTCAACTTCAAAGAAAGACAGATCAGAAGTTGATCCAGGAAATGTAGCAGCATCGTCATCAATTCCCATTCAGCATATAGATTAGGATGTTAGTTTTATATTATGGTAATCTTTCAAAGATGATGTTAATGTAATAAGAAATTTTGAGGGTATGTAATAGTAGCTTACAAAGTCCTCAGGAGTTGAGGTAGTTAGGATTAGTTATAGCAGTTTCGAACTGCTTTTTGTTATATTTAATGTAATAATTCAGGAGAAGAAAGGCTCCAAGTTTTGGACCTTCGGACTATAATTTTTGTACTCAAAGTTTTCAAAGATTAATGAATGAGAAGCAAGTTTCTAGAATATGTTTATGTTGATATGTGTTCAATTTTACGTTCTGTGTTTTCTATCTTTGAATAAAACAAAGTAATGAGTAGCAGACCTCTTTTTACTTATGTAAGAAAGAGTTAAAACCCTTAATTGGCGCTCCTTCGTTTTAACTATTTTCTTCATATAATTCTTATGGAGTTTGAGATGGTATATTCTATCTAACAACATATCAGTTTGGACTTTTTTCTTTCATTTTCTTCTGGTCATTTCATTCAACATCAACAAATGATAGCATTGTGAGGCATTCATTATATCTGATATTTGAGGGTTTAATGATAGATACTTGAGGGTGATTAAACAGAGACAAATAATTTTGTGACATAATATTATAAATTTCTTAAGCACTGATTCCTTATCACAACTAAGGGATTGTCTCTTAAGGTACAACATTTTTTGGCATTGTTGTCGGGGAGCGAAGAAACGAAATCTTTTCCCTGGGCTTTATTTATATTTCCTTTGGTTGTTTAGAGAGGAGGAAATATTAAAAGATGTGTTTTTATTTTTCAATTCTGGCTTATAAGAGGCCGCATACGAGGTCTGATACCTCTCAGCAAAAGGTTCCTACCCTTTCAAATCTAGAAAAGCTGGTTTCTAGAAAGGGTTAGAAATCAAAAATAATTTCTACACCTGATGCCACATTGCCTGCACCTAGCAGTAGTTCTCATACTCCATCATCCAAAGATATTTCCCGGAAACTCACTTTCTCCAAACAAGAATCCTTGTCTCCATCCATTTATTTCTAAGAACCAAGGTTAGAACATAAGTCTTTTGAATCTGTGTCTTTCACATTTATAGAAAATCAACCTAATACAGTTTCCAGTTCTTCTGCTTTAGTTTATCAACCCCTTCCTTTATTAGTTGTTTCACTCCATTCATCCACACCTACAACTGGTACCCAGATTCCCACTACTCAAGGAGCAGCGAATCAGGGCATAAACATGGCAGCCCCTGCTTTCTTGATGAACAGATATGCACCATTAAATCTTCCTCAACCAATGAATGCAATGCCTCAAGAGCATCTTAAGTTGCTTCCTAGATTTACTGGTGAAGATGAGACAACTGCAGAACATCAATTGCCTTTGTTTTGCACTTTTGCTGAAATCTTTAATGTTGAACATCTAGATGTAGTAATGAAACTTTTTGTGCAGTCTCTAAATGGAGAGGCAAGAAAATGGTTTAAAGGGTTACCAAATGGCCCAATTAATTATTGGGATGAGTTATAAAGACAATTCATCCAAATATGGGGTGAAAAGAGAGACCATGGTTATTATTTGACAGAGTTTAATGCTATTAAGAAAAAACCAGATGAAAATATGAGTGATTTCATTAAAATATTCAATAAGTTGTACAATAGTTTGCCTGCAGAAATGAAACCCCCTCCTATTGGAGCAAGAATTATTTTTACTGAGGCATTTGTATCAGATTTTAGTTTTACTCTGACAGAAAGAAGGTCCCCTACTCTTGAACAGATCCAAACTGATGCTTTGGAAATTGAAGCAAATATGACTGCTATTGGGAAGGCTCAAGAAAAGCAGTTAGTTCAAGATAAAGGAAAAGCTAAAGAAGAGTCAATACAAGATCAAAGGATTGATGACATGACCAAGGTCATTAAAAAAATTTCAAACAAATTAGTAAAGTTGGAATTGGATAACAAGAAACCTACACAGCAAAACAGAGGGGTTTTTAATCCCCAATTCAGAAAGCAGCCCCTACAGATTTTGCAGAGAGGAAGAAGAGATCAGGATCAAGTTCAAACACCCTTATATATAGAATCAACATCTTCCTAGTCTGTTGATGATGATTAGAAGGAAGATGAAGAAAAAATATCTGCCATATACATGGAAGGTGGTGCAGAAGAAGAATGTGAAAAAGAAGGTGAAGAAGAATGTAAAGAAGTTGATATTTCATTTGATCAGGAAGAGATGGATGATTACTACAAACAATTTACTGATTTTATGCAAGCAGAATTGCACAAAAAGTATGAATTGAGATCAGAAAAGAGGTTGAGAACTTAGGATGATGAAGAGAAAGAATCAGAGTCAGTCCCTTCTCCAATGTCTGGTCAATGGTATACAAGAAATAGGACCATGAATCCAATAAAGAAAAACAAGCTGAGGCTTCCAAAAGTAAGTCTAATGACTCTGATATTTTGGAGAATATTGTTACTGTTCCTTAGCAACATGCAAATCCAAACAAAAATCAAGAAGAACCTGAAAAATTGATCAAACAAAGCCAAACTTTAAGTTTGTCTAAAGAATTAGAAAAAGTTAAAATTCAAGTACCTCTTCTTGAGTTGGCTAAAACACTTGGTTATAAGAAAAAAATTGCAGAGTTTATTAATTTATCCCAGCCTGATGAAGCAGGTGATATTGTGAATTTACAAGAAGAGAAACCAGTGGTTACTTTCAGGCCACATGTTGAAGAGGTAGATTCTTCTGTTCCACCTTTTTATATATCAGTACTTTTGCATGATTTCATTCTACATAATTGTATGTTGGATTCTAGTGCATCACATAATCTTATGCCATTATCTATGATGAAAGAGCTAAATTTAAAAATCACTAATCCCTATAGAGACCTCTATTCTTTTGATTCAAAAAGGGTGAAGTGTGTAGGTCTTATCAAAGACATGGTTGTTTCCTTGACCCAAATTCCAGCCAAGAGTATCATGATGGATGTAGTAGTTGTAGATATTCCAGCCAGATTTGGTATGCTGTTATCCAGATCTTGGGGGGGAAATCTTGGAGGTATATTAAAATTGGATTTCACATATGCCATCATTCCTGTTTTTAATAGGGAGGAGAGGAGGTTATACAGAGAAACCAGATTCACGAAAATTACCACCAAGAAAGATGCAGGTAATTCCCACATTTATGGTCAAGAGAAGCAGGATCTATCTTGTTTCATGCTACATTAAGATGTAGAATTTGCTGAAGACTCACAGAAGTAGTTCTCTTTAGCAAGTGTACATAAGGAGATTCATTCAAATAAAATTTGGAAGTGTTATTTCGATGGTGCATATTCTAAAGAAGGCACAGGAGTTGGGTTCATATTTATATCCCCTGAAGGTAATATTTTACCTTTTTCGTTCAAACTACAATTTGAATCAACTAGTAATGCGGCAGAGTATGAAGCATTGATTTTGAGCTTGAAAACAGCTAAAAAAATGGGAATACAATCTATTTCCGTCTTTGGTGATTCTGAATTAGTAACAAGACATATTAAGAATTGTGTTAGACTAAGCATCCCAGATTGAGATCCTATAGAGATGAGGTGTGGGATCTAATTGAAAATTATTTTGAAGCCTTTAACCTTCAATTTATTCCAAGAGAAGAAAATATAATGGTAGATTCATTGGCAGTAGCAGCCAGCACATTTAGGCCACCAATTAATCCAAGATTGAGATATGAAGTTGAGTTGAGACACAGGCCTTCAATCCCGGATAATGTAAAGCAATGGCAGGTTTTCGAAGATGATGAGTAGATCAATCAATTTTTAACAATGATTAGAAATTTTGAAGATAGTCAAATTGATCTAGAAAGTGATCAAGTTGATAAAAACGATGTGCCTAGAAACCTGAAGCAGAAAATTGGTGACCAGAAGATAATTTAGTTGAAGGATATTATATTTCCCAGAGGCCTGGTTCCTCTTGAAATATTATTTGATGCTAATGAGGTAGCAGTGAATCAAAAGAAGGCATATCAGGATGGAGAGATGGAGGACTGTAATTTAGGAACTCAGCAGGAGCCCAAAATAGTCAATTTGTTCAAAGGAGTTCCTAAGGATTATAAAGAAAGGTATGTAGACCTGTTCAAAAAGTTCATAGATGTGTTTGCATGGTCATATGAAGATTTTAAGACTTATGATTTAGATATTATTCAGCATAAAATTCCACTGAAGGATGGGGTTAAGCCACACAGGCAGAAGCTCAGACAGATTAATCCACTGTTACTGGCCCCGATTGAGAAAGAGGTGAAGAAAATTTTGCAAGAAAAAATCATAGTTGCACTCAGGTACCGAGAGTGGGTTTCAAATCTAGTTCTAGTCAGGAAAAAAATGGAGAGATAAGCTTGTGTGTAGATTTCAGGAATTTGAACAGAGCATCCTTGAAGGATAATTATCCTTTTCCAAAGATGGACTATGTCTTGTAGAAAGTGACTAGAGCTTATAGGTTATCTGTGGTTGATGGTTTTTCTGGGTACAACCAAGTAGCAGTTGAGAAAGGAGATCAGAAGAAAACAATTTTCACTACACCCTGGGGAACATTCATGTATGCCAGGATGCCATTTGGCCTCATGAATGCAAGAGTCACTTTTCAAAGGGCAATGGATATAGCTTTTGTAGGTGACAAATTTGTAGTAATATATCTGGATGATGTGGCTATTTTTTCAGGGTCTGATGATGAACATTTGGAGCACCTGCAGAAGGCTTTCTTGAAATGCAGAAAATTTGGGTTATCATTGAATCCTAAGAAATCCCTGTTTTCTCTAGAGGAAGGTAAGTTTTTGGGACATATAGTTTCAAACCAAGGTGTGAAAATTGATCCAGCAAGCGTTGAGGCTATACAAACAATTCCATTACCTAGAAGTAAGAAATATATTCAAATATTTCTACGGAAAATCAATTTTTTGAGAAGATTTGTTCCAAAAAATGCTAAGATTGTTAGAAAATAACAGACATGTTGAAGAAAAATGTGAAGTAAAATGGGACAAAGATGCAAGAGAATCCTTCACCAGAATTAAAGAGGCTCTTCAAGAGGCTCCAGCTTTGATTAGTCAAGACTATCTGAAACCTTTCCAAAAATTTTCATTTGCATCACCTTCCACTATTGCTGCTATGTTGTTATAGAAGAACGAAGAAGGAAAGGAGGAGTCGGTGGCATTCTTCAGTAAAGTCCTCAGAGATGCATAACTCAAATATAACATCCTGGAGAAGCAGGTATATGCCTTAGTGAAGTCATTGGAAGCTTTCAGGACATATTTACTTCATTCTCAAATAGTAGCATATGTACCTAATTCTTCTCTAAAAGATGTGCTAATTCAGAGTGATGTAGAGGGAAAAAGAGGAAAATGGATTGCCAAAATCCAAGAATATGATTTGGAAATTAAGCCTACTAAGTTAGTAAAAGGACAGGGATTAGCTAAGTTTCTAACAGAATCTAATTTCCAAACTATCGGAATTAATTTTCTTGCACCATTAGATGAAGTGGTTGAGGAGACCAATCAGATTAAAACAAGGTCTGCAATCAAGTACAAATTTCTCTGCTCAGACTAGTATAAAGATATTATTCATTATTTATGTTTTTTCTCTTTCCCTCCCTCAATCAATAGAGCAAAATACAGAGCCCTAAAACTTAAATCTCAGCCTTATGTTATAATTGATGCTAAGGTATATTGGAAAGATCATGCTAGTGTCTTGTTGCTATGTTTGACAGAAGGAGAATCAATGGAAGTGATCAAGGAGTATCATGATTGTTTGTGTGGAGGTCATTATATTCGGAAAGTAATTTCTTATAATATTCTTAAATCATGTTTCTACTGGCCTTATCTATTTGCTGATGTATACAGAGTTGTTAGAAGTTGTCAGAAATGCCAATTATTTGCAGAAAAGAAAAGGTTAGCTTCTTTACCTCTTCTTCCTATTTTTATTGAAGAACCCTTCAGACAATGGGGATTATATTTTATTGGAGAAATTAATCCACCATCAAGTGGGTATTTTAAGTGGATATTGACTGCCACTGATTATTTTACAAAATGGGTAGAGGCAATTCCTACTAGGAAAGTAAATGATTTGGTGGTAATGAAGTTTTTGGAAGGGAATATTTTCAGCAAGTTTGGATGTCCAGTGAAGATCATCACAGACAATTCTCAAGTATTCAACTCAATCAGGTTTATAAATTTTTTTCAAACTTATAATGTGATATTGTCTCATTCCATAGCATATCATCCTCGAGGGAATGGGTTAGCAGAGTCATCTACCAAGACATTGGTCAAGATATTGAAGAAAAAAATAATGAGAACCAGAAGAACTAGGATTCAAAGTTGATATTTTCTCTTTGGGAAATGAGAATGACTACCAGAAGAACTAGGATTCAAAGTTGATATTTGCTCTTTGGGCAGTGAGAATGACTACCAGAAGATCCACTGGTAAGTCCCCTTATGAGTTAGTATATGGAACTCAAGCTCTGTTTCCAACTCAGTTAGCAAAACCAGTAATTTATTTTCTTCAAGAAGCACAAGAAGAACCTAATGCATTGATAAGAAGGTTGAATAAGGTAATAGAATTGAGTGAAAGAATAAATAAATTCAAAGATAATTTGGTCACATATTAGGAGAAAATGAAGTCCATTTTTTATAGAAAGGCAAAGGAGATTATGTTCCAAACTGGAGATCTGGTACTAAGATGGGATACCAGGAGAGAAGAGAAGGGAAAACATGGTAAGTTTGATCCTCTATGGTATGGTCCTTACAAAATCACTGAAGTTAGATCAAATAACACTTTTATGTTGGAAAATCTTGATGGAGAAGAAATTGGGCTGCCTGTGAACTGGCAGTATCTAAAACATTATTTCCAGCACTGAAAATAACAGGTTCATCATTGTACATATTTGGTTTTCCTCATTGTATATTTTTCATCAAGCATCATGTGACTCCATGCCCGAAGTGAAGGCACTGATCTGCAGGTTCTTAGTGTTTCGTGGCAAAAACACTATCCCCAGGTGGAGCCAGATGTTGTGGATCATTTGCAATATCCTTTTATTTTCAATTTTGAAAATATAAAACAAAAAAATAGAAAATTGTCAAAAATGTGTTAAAGTATTAAAATCTTTATACTTTGGCATAAAAATATTTCTATTCATTGCATTAGAATCAAAATTTTAGATACTTTGAACCTTATGAAGTGGGTCCCCGACTTAAAGTTTAAAGGTCGATCATTATATCAAGCGGGATGCAATAAAATCTCATACTCTGATTAAAGGACTCAACCCACAGGCACAACTAGCGCACTAATTAAAAAAAAAGGGTGCCTCTGCAGTTGACCAGGTTGACCGCGGGAGTAAGACAGATGAGAGGTGGAGATTCACTGCGGGGGCACAAGACAAAATAATTCTCCGTACCCCGAGACCCCCCGCAGTGATGTAAGGCGCTGAGTTGTTCACAGTTGTCCTCCACATCAGGTGAACTCAACGATTTGCTGGCGCGTCATGTCAACATTTGATTATAAAGGTCGCGCCACCTATTTAAACTAAATTCACATTTTCTCAAAGTCATTTCGGATTAAGTTAATATTTGTGATTGATTAGTGTTGCGTCCTGTTCAGTTTTCCGTCACCCTGTTAAAATTTAGCCACCTTGTAAGTCGTTGGTCATCGTAGTTTTGAATTATGGCTAAGCATTCATCTCTGTCTGGTTCTGTATTCATATCCCTCTGATGGATACCGAGAGGGATATCCAAGACACAAATTGTTCCCTGGTTCATCTTCCATTCTACCAACAAGTTGTCTTGAACGGCAAAGCTTCTCCGGTTTATGCTGCCATGGTAAAGTCTGGTTTGTTGTTTGCATTTATCCATATAACCCATATTTTTCCTGAATTTATATCTTGGTTGGTTTCCGTTATGTATCCTGGAAAGTGTTTTGTAATGAATTGTCAGGGAGAGAACATTTTGCAAGTGTCGGCCTAGTTAATCCGCCAAGCCCTTTGTTACCCTAAGTCAGATTCATGTGTTCAATTCTCCGATGATTCTTTGGTATCATGTTATGATAACCTTGCAGGTCAAGACTTCAATCAAATTCTTCATTTGCTAAAGCCTAACACAACAATTTCAGCATGACAACAAGGATTTTCCTATGGAAATTTTTGATACTGAGGTTTAGGCAGTACTAAGCAGCATTTCCAAAATTCTGGGTAAAGATGATGACAGTATGGTGGATAAATCAATGTTGGGGATGTTTACCATGATGATGAAGCCAGGAATGGTGCTAGATATTCCATCCTATTGGCAGGAAGCAGTAAATTCACAGTTGATGAGTCTATCATTAACAAGTTCTTTCAGATTTCCTTCATTAATCATTTACTTTTTATTATATCAAAATGTGGAGGAATTTATGCATCTAGGGCTGAATATTATGGATATGAATAAGAAGAGACAATCAGTAATTTTCTGGATAGATATAGTAACGAGAGAACAAAATGAAACTAGACTGTTTGATTTTTCCAATTATTTCATGTCAAGTGCATATAAAATTTTGAATGGAGTTTCTCCCCCCTTTTTTTTACCTAAAGCTCAAGAATTCTTGTATTTAGGGTTTGTTTTTTAGGATTATTCAGAAATTAGCTATATGGAGCGAGTGTTGAGCCTTATAGACTTCCAATATTTGTTCGCATGAGGCTATTTGCCTTGGTGTTTATTCGACAATATCAAGTTCACTTTGTGTCCATGAAAAAGGGACATATGTTCAAACTACCCATGATTGTAGGTCCTTTCATATTTAATATGAGACAGGCATTTGAAGAGGTTACTAAAATTCTAGATGAAATACATTTGCTATTAGGGGAAAGCTAAGATTATGACCCTCATAGTATAATTTCAAATAGAAGAGTTGAGGATGGATATTCAGCTTTCATTCATGAAAGCAGGCTAGATTTAGATAAGATAGCAATCAAAGGTGTAATAATTTTAATAGGTTCAAATATTCAGACTCCTATCATATCAGAAAATTCTAATAAAAGAATTAAAGAGACAGTAGTTGATTTAGAAGATGAGGAACAGGGAGTTGAGAAAAGGAAAAATTTTAATGAAGAGAAGGCATATAATCAGCCTGGTTTTTCTTTACAATTGGGAGAAGAACAAAATTTTCATGCTTCACCCAGAAGACATGATACCTCTATGAAAAATTACCTTTGATCAAGCAGATGTTTTCCCAAATTGCAAAGAGGAACCAGAAGATGAAAGCCAGCATGGAAGCCCAAGCTGAATATTAAATTGCTCCAGATCATACAAGGCTTTTGACTGCCATGGATCTTGAGAAAGATAAATTCAAAATTGCCTTGTCACATCCTACTGACATGTCAATTGGTTCTTCTATTAATTTCAATACTGTAAATGTGACTGTAGATGTGAAGAAAATCCCATTGTTGGATAAGGTGAACCTACATATGCAGACAGGTTAGTTGATTGTAAATGACTTGAAAAAGACTAATGAAATGGAAATGAAAGTAGAGAATATGCTTGGAAAATTCATTAAACAGTTAAAATTAGAAAAATCCAACTCTAGGGCTTTAACCATTCAGAATGAGGAATAGAAGAAGATCATGGTAAAGATTGGGGTTGACCCTAATGATAGGATTGTTGTGAAGAAACTTTTGCAAAGTGCTGAAGCAGAGATATCTACATTGAAGAAGAAGCTAAAATTACCTACAGGGGAGCATTCAATGGTTGTAGAGGTTGCAGAGGTAGAGAGTGATAAAGAAAAACTACTACAACAGCTTCTGCAAAAAGAGGAAGAAATCTCCAAAATAAAGCAAACTGCAATATCACTGCAAAATCATATTGATAGTCATACTTGTACTTTTTTTTTCTTCAGGTGATGAAGATCCACAAGCACAAATTTCTCAGTTGAATACTGAATTAAAGATGGCGGAAAGGGATCGAAAAAAGGCTCAAGCAGATTTAGAGACTGCATCAAAGATTATTGAAGCTGCAGAAAATGAAGCCAACAAATACAAAATGGACAGTCGGAATGCTAATGCTAAGATCAAAATTCTTAAAGAAAAATTGAAAGGGAACATATCTTTAATACATGAAAAAGATATTATTTGGAATGATATCATTTCTGAAATGAAGTCAATTTGGAGCTTTTTGATGGTGATTGCAGAAGAGAAGAGTCTTATCAGAGAATTTGAAGAACAAGTATTGGTATATAGACAGAAGACAATCAACAGGCCCATTTGGGAAAAGAGATTCATTGAATTTATTAATTCCAAAATAGATCAGGAATTAGAGGAAAATGAGATTAAATATAGAATCCTATATGCAGTAGAAATTAATAATATGATTGTCAAGAATGATCATAGGAAAGTCACAGAAAATAAGCTGATAGAAATCAAAGAAGCAGTAAGCCAGTTTGATAAGTCATTTGAAAAAGTAACAAGAGCAGGTTTGCCTTCATGTTGGGGACTTGGAGGAGGTTCGTTGTCATGGGACTCTTATGAAACCCTACTGGTATTAACAAAAATTAAAGTTGATAATACACATGAAAAGACTCAGGTACTTAAGGGAGCAACAATGATCAACTTTCTTCAAAGGCATTTTCAGCTGTTGTGGGTGGTAAAAACTTTATTTACAGAAAGACCTTCCTACAACCGAATTACTTCTTTCAGGATAGAATATCACAATCTAATATATTCACCCAGGACAAGAGTAGATATATGGAAGAAATGCAGAGCTTGGATAATAGACTTGCCAAAGGATCATTCAACTTCAAAGAAAGACACATCAGAAGTTGATCCAGGAAATGTAGCAGCATCGTCAGCAATTCCCATTCAACATATAGATTAGGATGTTAGTTTTATATTATTTTAATCTTTCAAAGATGATGTAAATGTAATAAGACATTTTGAGGGTATGTAATATTAGCTTACAAAGTCCTTAGCAGTTGAGGTAGTTAGGACCAATTATAGTAGTTTCGAACTTCTTTTTGCTGCATTTAATGTAATAATTCAGGAGAAGAAAGGCTCTGATTTTTGGACCTTCGGACTATAATTTTGTACTCAAAGTTTTCAAAGATTAATGAATGAGAAGCAATTTTCTAGAATCTGTTTATGTTTATATGTGTTCAAGTTTACGTTCTGTGTTTTCTATATTTGAATAAAATGAAGTAATGAGCAGCAGGTCTCTTTTTACTTACGTAAGAAAGAGTTGAAACCCTTAATTGGCGCTCCTTCATTTTAACTTTTTTCTTCATATAATTCTTCTGGAGTTTGAGATGGCATATTATGTCTAACAGTATATCAGTTTGGAATTTTTTCTTTCATTTTCTTTTGGTCATTTCATTCAACATCAGCAAATGATAGCATTGTGAGGCATTCATTATATTTGATACTTGAGGGTTTAATGATAGATACTTGAGGGTGATTAAACAGGGACAAAAAATTTTGTGACATAACCTTATAAATGTCTTAAGCACTAATTCCTTATCACATCTTAGGGATTATCTCTTAAGGTACAACACCTTTTACGACCTTCAAGCAATTATTCTTCACAGTTTTTGTTTCCTTCATTTTAGCATAAGATGTGCACTCATTTGTTGATGAACAATGTGATGTGTCATAACACTTTTAATGTGAACTTTGCCATGATAACTCTAATGAAACCCTAAAGGTCGCCATGAATGCAGTTGTTATGTTAAGGTTATATCCTGCTCTTCATTCTGATGCCTGGTCATGGTCACATTATCGATTGTTCCACCGAAGACGACGAATAACTTTACCATTTTCTTTGAAAGGATACTTGTACATTTTTCTTTACAGGAATACCTTTATATGTGCGTGTTTAAAAAAAAAGAAGGAACCTTAGTGGCATGGGAGGAGAATATAATATTATTGACTAATTTTAAGGTGTAATTTTGATCGAAATCAGGAACAATTTAATTCGTGACATTCTAATTGCCTTTAAAATTATGATTTAAATATTTTAATGTGCTCCAAATTGGCTTAAGGTATAGGGATTGTAATTTAGATAAATAAATTAGCTTATATTTATTCGTGCATGAACATTGGCTTGTGGGTTCCTGTGCAGATTATCTCCAAAAGTTTGACATATGCCAATAGTATCATTCTTAATCTCAATGAAGGTGGAAAATAGTTACATTGTCGAGCAAAAAAAGATTAAATCATCATATATTTACCTTTAAATTAGCCGATAAAAACGACCTGTTGGTGAGCCTTGGGACGATGTATCAACATTAAAAACCTCATTCAATTGGGAGCATAGCTCTGGCCAAATGCTTGAAACCTTTAAATTCAGGATGTTGGCGAATCTGTGGCCATGAGCAAAAAGTCAAGCCAAATGCTCTTTAGAGTGATCGACATCTACAAGGTTTTGTTAGACTTAACGCTCGACATCGAAACCATTTATTACTAGGAAACATGCAGGAACGCAAGGACGCATGCATCTACGAACTTAGTTCAACTTGGGGAGTCATCATTGGAAATAATGATCACATTCAAGAATGCAATCTAGGTATAGAATTCAAAAACCCCGGTCCTCGAATGCACGATTCATCCATTTAACTTCTAGATTCCTCGACTCATCCTTTTAGCGTTCCTTTGCACCGCTTGGTGCAATTTATAATTACATACATAAAACAAACTTATTCTTATACAAGTTAACAGATTAATGAGTTCCCAACAATCATCGACATATGTTTTATTTCATATATACCTAATATAGGTTCATAAGCGTCTTAGCATAATGCGAATTTTATTTTTATTTTTTCCTTCCACGACGATGACATATCCAAGAATGCATAGGGCTAGGGGAAGAATAGGGGAATCTACCCAAAAATAAGAGAGACAAATTCACTATTGAGATAATATTTATCTCTCAAATTGAGATTTGAAAACTTCACACCTTTAAGCATTATCTTTCGTTGTATGCACTTTGGTTTTAAATTCATGCTATTTGAAGCCACAAAAGGCTAGAGGAGGTTATACTAACCATCTCTCTTGTAAGTTTATACTCATCATAAACCCATCGTAAAAAGCTAAAGGAATTTATACCCATCTCACCTGTAAGTTTAATTTATCATTAACCCATCACAATCTAAAACATAGATGCACAAAAATACTACAAACATTGAGATAATGTAATATCAACATATGGCATTTTAAAATAATATAAATATAATTTGATCATGATAATACATGATATAAATAGAAGTAAAATCTCCTTATTAGTCCCTGCCACCTACGACATAGGATTATAGCAACCGAGTTTTAATCTGAGCATTAATTTATTTTCAATTAACCTAATGTTTGTTTTGTAATTTCATGGAATACCAATGATTAACCTATTAAATAAAAGCATTGGTTTGTACAACCAATAAAAATATTTTTCATCTTATTGGCCTCGGGAAGAGGCTATAAAATTTATATGGTCAGAATTCGTTTCCTTAATATTTTCAAAAGTTAAACTAATGCTGGCATTAGTTCCTGGCATGAATCCTGACATGAAAGTTGGTTTGCAAGGGGCTCATAAGTTACCGAAGGTGCCTGCTACCAAGCCAACCAGTTCACACATTAACACATGGCTGACACATGTTGAAAGTCAATTCACATATTTAAACACATGACCGATACATATGGTTGACACATGTTGAAAGTTTGCCTCTTCACCTCCAAAGGCTATATTGTAGCCCGACTCCATTAGACTTTTGCAAGTTTAACAAAACGTTGGATGCTTTGATTCTCATGGCTCTCATGGCAGGATGCTGAAGTCACAGTCACATTTATCTACGACTATTGGAAATGGATGGACTATAACTACTACTCCAGCTGAGCGATGATGAAAATGAGGTGTCTTGTCATGTGTGCAGATTACACAATTACAGTCTTGTATGCAGATTACACAATGACAGTCTTGTATGCAGATTAAACAATTACACAAAGTTCTTCATCCTGAAAAACTTGAGGTCAAGCCTACGGGAAAAACTTGAGGTAAATCCTATACAAAGAAGGAAAAAAACAAACAACAAATATTCATTACTTTGCATTTATGGGTGCTTGATCAGGGATAGAGGGAAGAACAGTGGAGAACCCAGAGCAACAAGTCATGCAAGTAAGAAACATTCTTTGTCGTTATTTCTTTATCAACTTTCATTATGCATTCATTCTTTTTCATCATTCACGCACAGTCAATTTTTATTTATGAGCTTGCAATAAACACATTCATTCTTTGTCATCATTTCCAGCACAACCAATTTTTATTTATGAGCTTGCAATAAACACAACATTTAAATTTTTTAAAACTAGCGCATGAGATAAATACAAGAGTAAGTCTTTCCTCAATCTATAGGATTCAGAAGGCGTCATGAAAGGAAAAGACTATCCATCAAGTCTATCCTCAATCTATAGGATTTAGAAGGTGTCGTGAAAGGAAAAGACCGCCCATCTATGTACTTTCGTTCTCAATCAATGAAGAATATGTACACATATATATAGACCCTACCCCTGAAATTTTGTTCTCATGTTGTGGTTGGAGTTGTGTGGGCATTCTATCGAGCTTCTTAACTGATTCCTAAAACACCCAATACAAAACAACACCGATCTATCTACCTGCTCACACTAAGCTTGGATCCATAACCCACAAGATAAAAATAACACTAACCATAATTCCCACGCTTTCGGAATTTTGATAACTTTTCTACCTCATGAACATAAAAAAATGAATGAATGAATGATATTTTAACGTCCACGAGACTAAAAATAGTCTATGGGACCACCAGCTTCCTTGTTTTTTGCCTCTTGTAATTCGATCCTTTTCTTACTCAAATTGATGATGAGTTGATCCAACCTTCTAACAGTTCCATCACTGAAAAGACAATGCCACAGATTTGATGCTAACATACTGTGGTAACCGTCCCTGATGTCTCTGAAAGCGTCACATTCCAAAATCAAATGTTTTTCTGATTCCACTGCCCCAGAAGTGCAAAAAGTACATACCCTTTCTTCCCAAGCTTCTTTAGGTCTCTTCCACCGTCCTGTTTCACACCAAATTTGATGTGAGTTAGTTCTTAATTGAGTAATAAGAACCTTTGCTCTCCACGGAATGCTAGCTCCAATGTATTCTTTTTGTTGGAGATTGCAAGTGGGGTTGAATTCCTGAACATAATACTTCTTCTTTCTACCCAAACCTTTTCCCCATATACCCTTACGGAACTTCTCTAGCACAAAATTCTTTAACTCCTTGCTATTTGTGGGACATGCATTTAGGTAAATATTCCATTTTTGCATCCATTTGTTGTTTTGTCTCATCCATGATTTCTTTCTTTCACTCATACCTTCATTGAAGATAACTTTCGTCCATTTACCTCCTCCCATTTGCTCAATTCTTTTTAGATATCTTATAAGACGCACCATGGCAATTACTTCAATGGGAGCTGCCCCTGTTTCACTCAACATTGTCTCATAGGGAACCAAACTTTTTATTTTGAACTTGCTTTAGTAATTGGCATCTAGATTTTTCTTTAGGCACTTACTATACGAGAGCATTGACCATTTCTAGCTCTCTTGGGGAAGTGTAATTGCTTTAGTAATTTCACAACTTCAAAATGATATTCACATAGTGTTTTTTGAGAAAGCACTTTACCAAGAGCATTAGGCACTTATTAGTGCTCTCAGCAAACAATAGAACCAACGCAATGTCACAAAAATATTAATATTGGAATAGAATATGCAGAGAGCCATTATAGGGTATTCACATGTCGATTCACAAAGTGCTTTTGTGAAGGCATTTTACCAAAAGAGATACCAAACTATAAAACGTTACACCCAAAACCCATAAAAATATATTAACTACTCCATACAATTTAAGTTCTAAATAAATGCATAATCCATAAATTAGCAGAAATTTGAATCAAAACAAAACTAACATAGTCTGAAACCAATCTAAAAACCTAAATATAAATATTTAAATGCCAACATACCATGTGATGTTCAAGCATTTTACTAGTCCAGCTTGAATACATTGTTGTATAGAGGATACTCAAATATAAATCTTTAAACCTTTAAACAATAACACCATATGACGTTTCAAGCATTTTACCAGTCATTGTTGTACATAACATTTTCAAATACAACACATTAATGTTATATAAATCTGTGAAAGAAATTTGAAAGAAAAAATATCCGGAATCATGCACAATTAAAGGCATTATGGTTCCTAGTTCCATTTCAACTTATGGCATTGAATCTGAAATCCAGAAGAACTTATAGAAGTGAAATTTTACCATCAAATAGGCAAGTCAGCGAGGGTGACAACCTTAAAAATTAGGAGCTTGGCGTTAATGAGGTGAATCCCCGAGCTTACCTACCACCACTGCCCCAGCACCATGAGCAACACATCGAGTAGCAACGCTTCTTTCAAAGCTGCCAGTTATAGTTTGTGCAACAGAGGTGATAGATAAACTGCCTAAGAGGCCATTTTCAGGCCTTACCTTAAAGAATATTGATGAGCTAGTTCAATAATAGGCACTGGTATGGGGCTTCGAGCTCAAATGGTATACCTTAGAGAGCATTGACCAGTTGCTCAAATGGTATACCTTAGAGAGCATTGACCAGTTGCTTAAGGAATTCTTCGTCGAGCACTGACGGGCTTTGGTTTATGGCTTCCAGCTAGGTCGACATTGTGTTGATACCTTCATTTCGTTTTTCAAGAAGGGAAAAATGCTAGATAACTTCATATTGTGTTTCACCTTATTTGATGTTGCTTCAAAGACTGATAAATTCAAATGTTTACAAGAATAAAACATTAATCCTTCCTCCATGTGCACCATCACAAAACCATTAACCATTAGATTTCTAAATTCATTATATCTGGCACAAAAGTTTTAAAAGATTAGACATTTAGTGTGGAGGCACAAAAGTTTCAAAAGACCAGACATTTAGTGTGAAGGGGATAAGTGAGCCACATGCAAGCTCTCTGTGCCCACACCCAAGTTTTATTTATTTTTTATATTTAACTATATATATATTATTTTTTTGGTCGAAGAATTGCAAATTTAGAAAAATGTATGGTTTTTTTGCATGCAACACAACTAAAAGCTCTGCCAACGATGCCTGTGGGAATGGTCTCTTTATTTATCATCTATTGCAAATCAATTGCCTTACTATGTTGCAGCGTATGAGGCATACAAGTATTTTTTAGAGAATCCATGTGTCCATAGAGATGGAGACAGAATTCATGTAAGAAATATGTGTTTTCTAAAGAGCATGAGGAGCTTTCGGCGATAAATGCATCGAAATTACAAAGTACCACCAGAGGGCTGAAAAATAGGTATTAGGCGTATCAAACAAGTTCTTGTGTTGCATCTTCTCTGAGCATTGCAAACAGATGCTTCAAACATGCAACAGTCATGTTCTTAGCAGAGTTATTAGATACCATAGCTAACCCCGTGACTATTAACATATTTCTTTATTTGGTAAGTTGTAAATTTTACTTTATTTTTTATAAATATTGTTTTTCACTTTAAATATATAATTAATTATTCATACCTTAATTCAAAAATTATTTTTCAATTTTGGAATTTTTAATCTAAAATTTTAGATATCTTCTAGTAAGTTTCTCAAAATACTGATTTTTACTGCAGTTACTACCTTATATTCAATGTTTTTCATGAAAAGCTCAATTAATTAAAAGATATGCACCTTGTTTAACGTTGAAGTGGTTACGACAATTGGTTTAGGAGGCGCGATGATCTAAATGATCCGAGATTGTTGTTGAAAAAATAATAAAACACCAACTACACTTCATGAGAGAATTTGTTACAATGGTTGTTGTTGAAAAAATAATAAAGCACCTACTATGCTTCATATGATAGGTTTTTTTTTATTGTTTATCTATACTTCTGATAATAGAATTTGTTACAATGGTTGTTGTTGAAAAAATAATAAAGCACCTACTATGCTTCATATGATAGGTTTTTTTTTATTGTTTATCTATACTTCTGATAATTCCTTATTGCTATCAGAGCATTTATTGTTGATTTATTTTTTTGCTTTTTCTCCAAAATTGTTTACAGTTTGGTATATTTTTATAATAGATTTCCTAAAATAGTAAATTTGACCAGTGTGATTTACATAATCTGAAATTTCAGAACTTTTCAGAACACTCGATCTAATTAGTACATTAAAATAACACACACATATAATTTCATAAGAGACATAGTCAGACTCACAGGGAAACTTTTAGGAGTTAATATTCGTAGGTGGGCTAATTTTCCATGCTTTTTCCAAAAAAAATATTCGCCTTTTTTCGTTTATTTGAAAATTAATTCGCCCAAATTTTATAGTATAAAATTATTTTACCATAAAAATCGCCAAAATTTTATATATACTAATATAAAATAATTAAAAACCTAAATATTTTTCCAAAAATATTATTAAATTTTTTACAATTGACATACTGGGGACTAGTAAGATTCGCCAAGGTTTCTAAACTTTAAGATAAACTTCCATCCTTAAAATTTTCCCTGAGTTAGAGTTAGTGGCTTGATGAGACTTCAATTTTAACTAAAAATAATAGAATCGTACTTCATTTTAAGTTTAAAGCATAAGCCCTACCCACAATTTTGAAATATTAAATTACTATTCTAGAATTGGTACCTCTCCAATTGTGCCCGTAGTTTAAAAATGATCATACATGTTATAAGCCATGGTGTATTCTTGCTTCTTTCTAGTGCAGTCCTTCTTTAGATTCTTTGCCAGGTTTCTTCTATGTATCAATATGTTACCCGTATCAATTAGTTGCGGTTTTGAGGCAGGGAATTTTTGCCTCTGCAACCATTCTTGCTATTATTTTTCGTCTCATCATAATGAAATTTCACCTCCCAGAAGAATATTACAACATTACTTACCCCTTGGGTAGGTAAGTCATATCATTGGTTCACGAACCATTGTTAATTTGACTAGAAGTAGTGACCTACCCATGTATTTGGATGGTATATGTCACATCACAAGTTTTAGGTTCTCATAAGAGAGTAAGTGAAAAATCCTCGATGGGGTGTTTGTTTGTTTGTTTTTGTTTTTTTGTTTTTTGTTTTTTGTTTTTTGTTTTTTTTGTTTTTACAGGGAATATCAACCTCCCCGCGTATATGTAGCAGCCCGTAAGCCACATAAACCAGAAACTCGTGACTTTCGCAAGGACAGAGGCGTCCAACATTGGGGGCGTCTATCCCTCTAGCTTGGTCATGACGTGCAATAGACAACCCTACCCCGCCTCAGTTTTGAACCTGTGACCTCCCAAGAGAAATGACAAGTTCTTAACCATTGAGCCCACTCAGGTTGTCTTCGATGGGGTGTTACTCTTGATATGACATTCATTGAAGATTGTGCCCTCCTCCTCCCAAGTGTACCGACTCAATTAAGGAGCTCACGCGTTTTTACTATCCAAGTTGGTGTTTGCATGCAGGGCCACACGTGACGATGTCTTCTTTTAATGGTTTTGTCTTGGTGGGTTTTGCCATATGGAAAAATTTAGGGTATTGCTATGGCATTGTGTATTTATGATGGTTTTCGGATCAAGGTGTTTTTTCTAGTCTCTACAAATGACTTCTGTGGATCTGGTTTCCTATTATGTTTTAGCATGTTAGTGGACTGGGTGTGTTAGAAGGTGTGTTGTCTGCATATTACCTTCATGTTTTCTTTATACCTCATGTCATCTTGGTTGTAACTTGCACAACATTGTTTTATACTCTGATGGTGAAGATATATTTTCTTGTTGTTTGTTGGTTTTATTGGTGCTGGGCATTGCCTGGACATATATTTTCTTTTGTGGAAATTAAATTATGATGATTTCTAAATGGCGTGGAGGCGTTTTGCTTGGCTCGTTTCGATGACATTGGGTATTGCCTAAACATATATTTTCTTTTGTGGAAACCAATCTCTAGTGATTTCTGGGTTGCATGGAGGCACACTTTACTTTGGTATGGTGTCAATTGTTTTTGGTTTGTTGTGAAAGCATGACTTGTTGGTTTTCTGGTGCTGGTATACTCCGTTTCCTATGGATGAACTTGATGGTCTCTCTTCTTAATGCATTTTAACTTTGCCATCAGTCTAGAGAAGTACTTGTAGACCTAGTCTCTTTCTGTCTTGTTTGTATCCACGATGGAAATGATCAGAGTAATTATGTCTAGATGTGATAGATTGAGCATTTTTCTCTCGAGCTTTGAATGTACTCGTGTATTTGAGTTTTATGGTTTTCTGGTATACAAGGTGGATCTGAAGGACAAGCTTTGTAATCTCCTTTTTTCAACAAAATATAAGTTCAATTTACCAAAAAGAGAGTTAGTGAAAAATAGATAAAATCATTTTTGAGTTCAAAATTTATTTAAATCTAGTTGTCCCCATAGGTGTTGTACAATGCAGTATAGGGAGATATTGTAGTAAACATCTAAATGTCTACTTAAGGAGTTGTCTTTAGTGTGACTTTTTGGAGTTTCAAGTGCTGGAATTTGGTGAAAAAATTTGAAGTAAAATCTTGGTTTTTGTTATTTAAACTCTTTTTTTGACTCTATATGGATTCAGCACCCTCAAAAACCCCTAGGGCATTTTGATTGTGCAAGGTTAGCAATCAAACTTCTCTTTTAAATGAATTCCTGCCAGATTTTAGAGAAATTACACCGGAAAAAGCCACCGTAAAAGCCTTAAAAAATTCGCACTAAAGACTACTCGTCTACTTAATATGGGAGAGATGTAACGTCAGAGAAATAAAGAACTAAATAAAATAAGAATAAGAATAAATATAATGTCAAAGTTAATTAAAAAATATAGTAAATTTATTCAATTCAATTTGTTATATTATAATTTTTCTTTTATTAATAAAATTAGATCTCTCTAGGTGCAAACTTTTTCCCAAGTTTTGTATTTAAAATGAGATTTCTTGGTCCCTCTCAATGCTTGGTAGATTAAGAATTAAAATTAATCTATATAAGTAGATATTTAATTATAAGCTATAATTTCACATTCATTGATATAAACTTCAATCATAAAACATTGTTATTTAGTTATGTTGATACTCAATATAAATCAGTTGTTTTTTCTATTGAAAAAAAAAGAAAGAATTGCTTTTAGGAAATTTAACTATTTAAAAAAAAATGATAATTAGATTTCCGAAAAATTAAATAGATGAAAACATAACTTTACATGAATTAAAAACAACATTAACTCATTCATTCTAGTAAATATATCTCAATGATATTATCCCAATATATATTCTTACAAATATATATGTAAATGGTATATATCACATCACATAGTCTAACCATTGAAATATATGTGGAGACAATATATTACATATTTTTTTTGTAGACTTCATATATATATATATATATATTTCTATTAATAACAAAAGATATTATGCTAAAAGATTTTCATACATCAAAAGACTACTGTGGGAGATTGTATCTTCAATCAGGGATAACCATAGATACACCAAAACTAGCAAAGATCCAAATTTACCAAGATGAGACTACCTTGCTCCAATGCAAGAACATGAAAACTACAACATAGAAATTTACTATTCAATAGTATCCCTTAGGCTTCTAAAACTGACCCATACAAAATACCAAAAACGTGCTTTAGAAATGCATATCATCAGCCCACTGGCATTGTTGACAAACCATCATACAACTTACAAAAAAGCATATACTAACCAACAATAAAACACTAATACAATATGCGTGGTGGACTTATTAGTCCGAGATGATAATTGGCGAGAGAGTAGAAGAGTTTGCGTGAGAAGTCTGAGATGGAGCGTCTGTGTGAGGAGAGGTCTGAGTTGGAGCGTTGATGAAGTTACAGGCACCTCATGTTGTTCATTGGAGTCAATATATGAATCAGATACCACAAATCGCTCCACCCAAGTCAGTCTAACCACAATTTCATCAAAGTTGTACCTAATATCCCTTATGATTTTGTCTATCTTTTCTTGACCTGCAAACAACTTGTAATTATCTACCTACTTATCCCAAATGACCATACTTAGCAGAGTTTCCAATTGACAGTGCAAACTAATAGAATGGAGGAAGTGAAGACTTCGCTTACATAACTTCCCTGGATTAGGAACCCACTTGAGACTACTACCTCCAAGCTATGAAGCAGAGGAATATATACGATCACCGAAATCCTTAGCCTCTAAGTGAAGAATCTCCTTTCTCACTTCGAGAGGGGCATACCCAAAATAATTGGCCACAAAATCCCATCTGAACAAACACCGACGTCACGACAAGGATGCCCCAGGTGCGCCACCCCGATGACTAGGCAGTCTTTTCCAAGGAGCCATAGATGCCTGTAACCTGCAGACATAACAAGAAAAGACAACTCTCGAAAACTGAAGGACAAGGATACACACTGACAAGGGAGGGAAGGACCCCGACACGATGAGAACAACCAAACTTGTAGTAATATGAGAGATGAAATTTTGTGGGTGAGAAAAGAAAATCAGGAACCCAGGATACTTGCAAATTGAAAATTGCCCTAACTTCCTTTAATCTCAAAATATGATTGGATAAAGGGGTAGGGAAATTTGAACTTTTAGAACAACTGAAATTCTAACTGAGCCATTTCCATTATCAAAACCAAATGGAGAAGGCATCGGGGTACCACACTTCACAAACGAGCATTGGGAAATTGAATGAAGTTCCAACAAGTTCAAAGTTTTGAGGAGATGCAAAGGGCAACACAACCACCATTTCAAATGAAGGACAAGACCATGAGTTGTGTAAAAAGAGCATAAAGAACATTGACCCTTATGGTAAAAAACCAAATGACCCAAAGATAACTAGACTATCTTGTAGTATATGACTATACGACCAAGAAATAACCAGACTGTAAAGGGACTAAGACATAACGAGACGTTAATATTCTAAGGAGAGTACCAAGAAAACATACCTCCCTGTAGACGAGAGTAAGCCACCCTTGTCCACCCCGCAAAACTAGTCAACTGTGGACTTTCATAAGTAGAAACCAAAACATAAACTTGACGCCACCTTGGGACCTATACCATGCATATATAGCAGCGTGAGGACATGAGAGGCTAGATATGTTGCGTGAGGTGAGCAACAAGAACGAAGTCATAGCGAGCCATGTGTATAATCGAACACAGTCCTTAGCCATCCCAATAAATTTAAGAATGATATGTTCATGAATGAGATTTCCCATTTTTTCAGGAAATTCTCCACTTGTAGCCAATCCACCATAGGAGAATCGATCCATCTCACGCATGAAGGAATAATTTGTGGTGCCAAAACGACTCTCGTACCCAAACCAAAATACTCCCACCTGCGTGAATTTAAGTCGATAGGACCAAAGTAGGTGCAACATATTTAGTAGATTGTGAGGATGCCATGCAAAGCTAGGTGTAGAGCGTGGCTCCCACGTCGAGGGTCGCGATCCCATATACCCTACATATGATTTGCTTGCTAATTATAACACTTAACGAGACAACCTGAGTGGGCTCAGTGGTTAAGAACTTGCGATTTCTCTTGGGAGGTCACAAGTTCAAAACCGATGGGGGTAGGGTTGTCTATTGCTTGTCATGACCAAGCTAGAGGGATAGATGCCACCAATGCTAGATGCCTTGGTCCTTGCGAAAGTCATGAATTTATGGTATATGTGGCTTACAGGCTGCTACATATACCCAAAAAGGTTGCTGTTCCTTGTCTAAAAAAAACACTCAACAGAAACCACCCCAATTGGAGAGACAATATATTACATATACCAACACATATTTTTATGATTAAGATATGTGGGAACATAGAACAATATATATCCTCCTTATTTTAAAATAGATAGTAACACCCAACATATATCCCCAACTATTAAATTATATGTAGCACTAACGCCATGGATAATAAGCCTTAATGTTATAAAAACCACTTAAAATAATATTTTAATTATCATAAATATTTTAATTTCTAGAAATTATTTTTAAATAAATAAATATATGTGATTATTTTAAAAGTATTTTTTATTTATTTTTAAATAAATAAAAAATTATATATATTTTTACATATATAATTTTTTTTATCTATTTTAAAATTAACAATAAATATAAATAATATAAATAATATTTTTATCTATTTTAAAATTAATAATAAATAAAAAATTTAAATAATTTAGATTTAGAAGTGATTTTTTATATTTTATTGTTAGTTGTTGCTCATCACATGTTCCAATTTCTTCAATTCCTTACAAAGCTTGTAATGAAAGTCAACAATTTATTGAATTATCCTCCTTAAAATAGAGAAAAGTTCTTAAAAATTTCATTTCTCTAAAATAAAATAATAATAAACAAAAATGGATAAAAAAACAAAATAATAATAACAAACAAAAATAAATAAAATAATAATAATAAACAAAATAAATAAAAAATAATAATAAAAACCCAAAATAAAGATAAAACATTATGGAAAAATACCATTAAAAAATATAAAAACTTCATTAAAAAAAAATTAATGGAATGTCTTCCTTGCACATCCACTGGATTTCACAACCATTGTCCACTAATCCCGTTGGCTTTCAACGGATAGACGACCACGATTTACCTCTACTGGAGAGACGGTGGACGCTGAGGACATCTAAGGTACTCCATGACAACCCATCTTATTTTTAACACTCGGCAGCTGAAATCTCTCCACTGGTTAGCTAGGGGTAGGGTTGCTCTGTATGGAGTGGTTCGACTCTGTGGGGTTTCTTTTCCTGCTATATGCCCTCGTATTTGAAGGGCGAAAATTTATTGAATCTGGGCACAAATGGTGCGCATACATTTCATTGCAGCGAGCTAGATTGGGCGTCTAACAGGGATTTGACAATGGGCTTAACTTAGAGCCTACACATCCATCAATCTTTGAGAGAAGCCAACTCTTTCTTGAACCGATGTTATGAAGAATCTATGTGATTGTTGTGTGGGCCTTAGGCCAATATATTCTAAATCTCGCCCTCTACAGGATTTAATTAAATTATCAAGATCGGATTATACACAGTACTACTAAATGTCAGTCGGTTGTTCTAGGTTTCAAAAAGGAAGCGGTGTCAATTGCTGACGATCCGATGAAGGGATGGAGTCCTTTCATTGCAATGGAAACTACCGTCTTCCTGCTTGCCTAGTAGAGGCTTATCATTAAGGTTACATCCAAAGAAACGCCTGTAGGTTATCAGGAATTATTAAATCCCGATAAGGTGAGGTCCGTTTTTGTTCTCATTTTAAAAAATCTGTAGCTATCAGGTTTTATTAAGCCCAAGCAAACTTTTGCATTTTCTTTTACTTTTTGATTTTTTCTCCGGGAATGCGTTTGATGTGTATGCAAGGGCAAGGTTCCGAATTATAGGGTTTATCGAAAAGAAAAATGTATATTTTAATCAGTGGCTGCTTGCGAGCTCACCAGTTCTCGCGTATTTTAGTGGGTAAGTTATTGGAAATGGCAATGGAATTGCTCTCTCTTGCAGACAGATGAATCATGGTCCCTGAAGGGTTTAAAGCTTTTTCATACCGTAAGACCTGCATCTCCTAGTCCGAGCACACCTACACATGCACTTTTCTGCCGACCACTTGCTGTAATATGGCAAAACAAATCCGTGCGTTTCCGATGGATCAAGTAAGTTTTTTATTTTTTATTTTTATTTTTTTTATAGGGTCACAGATTAATCGGGAGAACCCCAAAAAATATCAGGGCTTTTGATAACTGTGAACATCCGAGGTCTTGCCACATTGAAACATGTCCCGGAAAGACAAAATTTTCTTTAAGTGTGTATAACCGATTTCGTTGCATACATTCTCAATTTGCTGCCTTTCAATACTGTAATCAAATGCATTTAATCATTAATGTCTACAGCCAACTATATAATGCCAAAGCAGTTAATTTCGAAGTATGTAAACACACAACAATTGTACCATTTCTCGAAACCCTTTCCACTGTGTTTTCTGTTGGAATTGAAGATTGCAGAGCTGTCAAATAGCAGCCCATTTGTTCGCAATTCTTCCTGCCTTGGCGGTTTTTGGCGCCTCAATACTGTAATCAAATGCATTTAATGTCTGCAGCCAACCATATAATGCTAGAGCCATTCGTTTCGAAGTATGATAAACATGCAACAATTGTACCATTTCTGTAAACCCTTTCCATTGTGTTTTCTGTTGTAATTGGAGATTGCAGAACTGTCAAATAACAGCTCAATTGTTCGCAGTTCTTCCTGCCTGGCGGTTTTCGGTGCCTTGGATTGGTTTATGGCCTTTCTGTGTTGCATTTTGGCCGGATTCAGGTGGAGTTTCTGACAAAGGTGCATTTTGTTGCATATTTAGTTGATTTCATTGGTTTATGATAATGTTTGGAAGGTAGCCACCTCCTAGAGTAGGATTTTTATATAGATATATCTCTGGATCTCTTTATGATAGTATTTATTTATGGATTATCAATATTAATTCTACAATTTTAAAATTAAAAGAAATAATAATGGGAAATTTAAAGAGGGGTGGGTGATCCTTATGGATCAATCCTGGCGATATTATACATGTCACGTGGTTTTGGTAATCCTGTGGCGTGCTTTTTGTGTATTCTGTGTAGAATCGAGATGCCTTAGGTAATCCTGTGGCGTGCTTTTTGTGTATTCTGTTTAGAATCGAGATGCCTTTGGGCGTTGCCCTGATGAATGCATTGCACATCACGTAATTTTTGTAGTTTTGTAAATTTTTTGTTCCGCTTGGATGCGCGTGATGTATTTAGAAGTCCTAGCCCTTTTTTTCATTTTCCTCTGCTGAATAAATTTGTTTAAATTTGTTTCGACATGTCTTTCCCTGCTATAGATATTTTATTGCGGCTTCTTGTTCGTGGCACTGCTGTGAGGCTGTTTAGCTGTAAAGGTATTTCGCTTGGCAGAGCATTTTAGCTTTTATTTGGTATTTATTTGGTATTGTTGTCAATTTCTTGGATGAGTTACTTTTTCCCCGGTCTGTGCACGACAGGTTTTTTGGCTTTCCACTACAATTCTTTGGTCCTATCTTGGAGGGCATCCTAGACAGTAGATTCCTCTACTGTCTGCTTTTTACAGCTTCTCACCAATAGACCATCCTTTTGCTGCTAATGGGCCGTATCTTCTTGATATATCTAGTTGTAATTCCACTCATGCTTACACTGAGCGATGTTTATAACCTAATCACTATATGAGTTAACTTATCCTGTGGACAAACCCGGTGGAACTTTGCCTGTAGTCATAGTTAAACTCAGATTAAGTGGAATTTCACCCATGCAACTCTTTGCCCTATGGGTTTTGACCCATTCTTTGATGACCCAGAAGCTTGAAATTTCAACCATTCTATGATGACCCAGAAACTTGAAATTTCAGAAAAATAAGCAGAACACTGGATTGTGGGAAAGAAAGAACCTTCACTGTACAAGTTGTGTTCCGTTTAGGAATTAATGAACTCCATTTACACCCCTTGGGATGGAAATGGAAAATATAAAGATAAGGAATTATTTAACCTTTAATTTTTTTTAAATGTTTTGGAGATTCTTGCGAAATAATTTTGGTCAGATTATGTTTTTTTGTTATTTAAAATCTATTTTTGAATGCATAAATGAATTTAGCGCCTTGAAAAATCTCTGGAACATTCAGATTGTGCAGAACTCACATATCAAACTTGTGATTCCAACAAATTCTTGCTAGATCTTTGAACAAATTTAACAAAAAAAATATACCCAAAAAACTTCCAAAACGTAAAACAGTTAGACTATTTCTTAAATCTACAGCGCAGTAAGATAGAAATGTTGCCACATAGATAATGCTTACATTATAATTGATCATATATTAGTTTCAAAAGAAAATATATCAAGTCTTCTTGATTCAATAAGATTTTTGCTATCCACCCATACCAACAACAAGTCAGAATTAGAATTTAATATAGGGAAACTCCTCTTAGGGGAGATGAACTAACCTAGAAGTGGGGGCAAAACTGCAAAAGTGACATCGGAAAATTTTACCCGTTTGTGCCCATAGTTCTTCCCCTTGATAAGACAGGACTTTGCTTTAGGGAGAACTTATGAGTTAACACTATTAATAAACAATAATAGTAATACTAATTTTAAAAATGTATATATAAATATAAATGAAAAAAAAGACTCTATACATATATAAAAGAGAGATTGAGATTTATATGCACATTTAATATAAAAAATGTTATATAAAGAAATAATATATATATATATATATATATATATATATATATATATATATATATATATATATATTACCAGACTCAGAATCGACAATAAATCGGCGAGGCAAAAGAGTGAAGAGTTTTAATCAGATTGTGAAAAAATCTGTGAATTCAATAAATAAAGATATACACGTATATTGAATTAAAAAATATTTTTCATTGATATTTAATATAGCCATGTCCAAACAATGCATAATATCAATAGATGTCCAAAACATCACGAATGAATAAGTATCTCATATATGTTATGAGTCCAAAGATGATCCAAAGTTTTGAGACCGGACTCTTAACTAGTGGCTCCATAGAACCAGAAGCATCTACTTTTAAAAGTTTATAAAATATTACATACTAATCAGTAAAAAAACAGTAACTGAAATCTTTTGATTGCTGCTGAAATGATATGATAATGGTTTTCTACTGAAATCTTTGACAGAGCACATGTTGGAGCACACTGTACACTACGCTATTACGCGGGGTAAACTGAAACTGAAACCATGCCTCTATTACCTTCTCGGCATACTATTTGTGGGCCTGAGCAGTAAGAAGTGAGTTACAGATCGATGTTCAATTTTTAACCTAACCGAACCACGTGGCGAATAATATGGCAACCCTAAAATTTAAAACCCGTGCTTGCAAATTTGAGGGCTAAAATCGCATCAATTGCCTAAATCGCAATTAATCGGTGACTTGCGAGTCAAACTTGCGTTGACCACAAGTCAAACTTGGTTAATGCAAGTTTGACCGAGTTTGACTTGCCTAGAGTTGAATCGGATTGTTTGAGGCAAAGTTTGACTCGCGATTAATCACGAGTGATCATAAATTCATGTTTCACTGATATATATATATATATATATGGTTTTAATTCTGATTTCTACTGAATTGAGTGAGACTGCATCCGGCTTAGATCCCATCATAAATGATAAACACATGCATCTAACGTATTTTGATCCCTTTCGACATTTAAAAAAATGTAGAGTTAACAAACAATGATACAACTATACTGGTCATAATCTTATGATTACGTGCTTTTGTATGTTGTTCAGCATGGAGATGCTTGGTTGTTGCCTTCGATGGTAGTGGCCGATCTTGAAAAACAACTCCTTAATGGGGAAGTCAGCCTTCATCGTGACTAGCATGCAAATAAAATCAATGAGATTCACATCAAAGGTATGCATGTATAGATAGAAGGAATAAAAGTAAGGAATTTATTGCTCACGTGTAGGGTGAGGAAGAATTGCTCACCTGACAATGGGATACTAGACTATATTTATACTTCATTCCTACTGGATTAAGATTAGGATTATTTATCTTAGACTAGATTAGTAATCCTCATTTTCAGAATCCACATGATCAGAAGGATTAAAACTAGGATCAACAAGGGTGGTAACGATATGACTAGTCATTACGTACCCCACTCCTGTCTTTAGATAGGAAGAAATCATTCCTGATCTAGTTTCATAACTTGCACCTCGTCCAGATACCTATTATACAGAGGCAAGGCCAATTGCAGATGCATTGTTCAATGTAGGCCACATATTTTTGTAATTTGTGGTTAATGTATTTACTATTTTATATTTATCGTTCAACGTGGAGATGCCTTAGGCACTCCTTTAGGCATTATATGTAATATTCCAAAATTAGGATGCAGCTAATTGGAATATTGATTTTTGTTTTTATCACCTAGCAGCTTAATAAATGGGTAAGGAAGCCTATGCATATTAAAAATATGAATAAAACCCCTCATAATGTGAGAGGGGATAGTCATAAGAGCTGGATTTCACACCTTCATGTGTGAACAGGGTCATTTGCATGTGGACAAGGTCAAGTTGACCAAGTCAACAACGCTGGGATAGGAGGTGGAGAACACTTTGAGAGACAACACAGTATGAATGGGAGGAGGTTTCTTTGGTGAAGGAAACCCTAATGAGTGGGACCCATGGTGAGAGGGCTTTCACTTGTTTAAAAGGAGGGCAAGGCAGCCATTGTTATTCATGTTATGTATTATTGATTTGTGCATTCTCTGTTGTTTAGCAGAGTTGCAATGCTGCTTAGCACAAGGCATTCCTGATTAGGAATTCCTTCTCCTTTCAAGAGAGGCCTCTTGAAGGAGCTTGCTCTTCATTTCTCCACATTCAGGCTTCAGGCCAAGCATCCTCCTTCAACTATAGCGCAGTTTCTGTTTAGAGCTGGGTTGTGTTGCAGGGTGTTGTAGTGGAGGTTACTGAACACCACTTCCAGAGCTTATCTTTCAGAGGAGGGAGCTTTCTTTCCTTTGGGTGATCAGTTGGGAAGCCCTTGGAGCATATTGCAGATCTTGGCACTCGGCCAACACATTTTCTTGCACCTACAGTGTAGTATCCCTCAGTGACTGTGTTATTTCCAGGGAGTATTTGCAGAGAGGGATTGCAGTGATTGTCGGAGGGTGAGATCTTCAGTGTTAGGATCAACCTTTCACTTGGAAGATCCCTTGGAGGAGGTCTATTTGTCTGATGCAGCATCTTTAGCGATCTCCATCCAGTTCCAGTTCTTGAGTTGCAGCTGCTATTGCAAGTCCGACATTTCTGCAGTTTTGCATATTTTAGCCAATCCTTTTAGGATTGTCTTGAAATAGTGTTTGGGAGCATAGATCTTCACTCCCAATGTTGTATGAGCCATCTATATGTAGATGTATGATATTTCACATTCCCATGTAGCATTGTACCTTCTATGACTGCGTAGTACATGTTCATGAGCAATCTGCAATAGAGTAGCATTCCACCTTTTTCACATGTATTCATGAGAGGCTTGTTTGCCTTGATCATTTGAGTTATATTGTACATGTTTGCTGCTGATTTACATAATAAAATGGCTCCATGGTTTCCATACATTTTGGTATGATGTTATTTACTGCTATTTCCAGTTTGTGTTTATATATCGCTGGATCTCCAATTTAGGAATACTATAAGATATTCCTAACATTGTAGATTTTCCCTATTTGGGGATATTACAGTGGTATTAGAGCATAATCTTGGCTCAGCCTGTGGAACTCAGCCATTATGCTATCAAGAAAAGAGAAGATGAAGACTCCATTCTTTGGGGGGAAGGAGGAGGAGAGGCTCTTAAAGCTTCTTCCTAAATCTGTACAGAGCATTCAAGGAGATCTCAAGAAGATCAGAAGGGAGATGTGCATAGAATCTCCAAGAGGGTTTGAATCTGAATCAAACTCTAGAATTTCACATCATGAGTATGAGCATGCAGCCACACACAATGATGCACAACGCAGCCACATGTCCAGATTTGCCATGAGAGAGATGGAAGAAAAATGAATGACTAGGAGGGAAACTCTCAGTGATTTTCTGCAAGAGTATGAATCTCAAACTCAGAAGTTTAGAGATCATGTTACTTTTCCAAAGTTTTGCAAGATCAAGGTGAAGAGAAGCAAGCAACATGATAGGGGTAGATTCCTTCTATCTACTTTTGATGGTTCACCTACATGTTCAGCTGGAGCTTGGGTGGAAGAACTAGACACCTTTTTGCAGCAGCACCAAATTTCTGAAGATGAAGCCATCAGAGTTGCAGCGCTGCATCATGGAGGTAAGGCCTATGCATGGTTGATATTTGAGTCTTTCTCTCTGAAAAATGCAAATACTTCTTCTTATGCAAGGTTTATTAAGACATTGGTGGAAAGGTTTGATGGAAAACTTTCTACAACACATGTGGAGATGTTAAACAAACATAAACAAACAAAAACCTTGCATGTGATGGAGGAAACTATAAACTCAGATCCACATCAGAAAACCATGGAAGAGGCTGAAATCTTGCATCATACCTTGTTAGGAGAAAGACCTCTATCTCATATTCTTGAACAAGAGGGCATGGAGATCTCTTTTTCAAAAGAGGATCCAATTCTTGGGAGGTTTCCCATACATGTTGACGAGGAGGAGGGCAACAATGCTGTCATATCTAGAGTATATCTAGCACCTCAGGCAGAGGAAGAGGGAGCTCTTGCTCCAACTAGAGGGATTTTTGTATCATTGCAAGGAATTCCCCAGGATCTCACATGTGGAGATCAAGGCACAACTCATGATTTACCTGTGCCATTGATGATAGGGTGTGAAACCATGGAGTTAAGAGGAGGAGATAGGGAGGATGACCAACATCATGTGATGAGGAGCACACACCCTTGTCTATTTCATGAGGTTGATGCACCTAAGAGGGACAATGGATTGCGCAGTGAGAGCAGGGACAAGTCTGTCCATTCATATATGCAGTCTACTCTTGATGATGATGTCTCATTGCATGGAGACATTTCACCAAGGAGATCACTAGATCAACAGATGATGAGAGATGCTTCACATTTTGAGGCACCATTCATTGATTTCAGAGGAATGGAGACCTTGGGGGGTCATTGTACAGCGTTGAGAGTCTTGGGTAGACTCAAGGAGAAGAGAGACATTCTCTCAACATCATCTTTACCCACCCTCATTTTAGATTCTGCGCTGTGGCAGAAGCAAAATGGGAAGGATAACATCCTTCCAGCTTGCATCTTTGGCATGGGAGATGTCAAAGAGGAGGATGACCATTTGATAGATGCTCTTCATGAGAGATCATCAACGCTGTCACTATGGAGGATAGATCCATATTGGAACTCCCAGTTGTTGGTGGAGTATTCCAAGGATCTTTTCACTTGTATGTTATTAGATGACCAACTACATGAGGAGGGATATTCAGTTGGAGATGGGGTCATCTACTATCATAGTAGGATCTTCTTATCTAGAGATTCCAAGATCAAGGAGAAGTTGCTACAAGCAGCTCATGAAGATTTCCTTTTCAGCCACACTTATTCTATGAGAGCATACCACACCATCATGGAGGGCTATTTTTGGGAAGGCTTTGAGGAGGAGATATATCAGCATATCAGGAGATGCATGGATTATGTAGAGATGGAGGAGATACATAACTCTTTGGAAGAGTTAGCACAACCACCTCTTTTCTCTTTGGGGATGAGAGGAGACTCATCTATGAGCCACTCCATTTGTATGAGCAAGACATATGGTAAGGGTATTATTTGTTTGCATGATGACTTGTATAATGTATATATGCATCCCTTAACCATATATGTGCAGGACTTTGCTCAAAGGAGGAGCATTCTTCCTTCTAGATCTCATGGTCTACTTGAGGCCATAAGTAGTGTTGGTGATGGTCACTCCCTAGGAAGACTTGGGGAGGCTCTATCTTTTGCAAAGCATGCTCACTTTGCACCATACACCATACACTTTCTCCAAATTTGTGAGGAGATTGGGGCAGCAAGAAAATGGTGGGGAGGTTACCCATCATTTCATTTTCTATTGCAGTTGAGAGTCAAACTGCGTTGGCTACATTTGAGGGACCATTGTCCTTCTCCCTTGCCTCATATGGCAGCTAGCATGATTCTCATTGTAGTTCCTTATGTTGGTGTTGTTCTTATTTTTATTGGGAGCATGATTGGGGGAGTGGCACATTGGTTGGGTGTGTCCCTTGGGGGAGAGATTTCCCACATTGTTTGCATTGCATGTTCTAATGGGAGCATGAGAGAGTATGTGGCCACTACAGCAAAACACTTGTTTCCTTTTGTGGTGAGCCATATGATTGATTGGATGCCATATGATGGTGATTTCCAACTCATCACATATGAGATGGTTTGGGTCAGCATGATTCATAACGTTGGAGGGAAGGTCCTTGAGGATCTAGTCTTCTTCTTGCCACTTGAGGGCAACATTATTGCAGCCCAGGATCAACAAACACTCTACACTTATCTGAAGTGGAGAGGAGGACAACGTGGGGTAGGCTATTTTGTCTACAATGGTCAAATTGTCAGCCCACCTATACTGCAGGAGCTCAAGGTGGAGGATGATTTGTATGAGTTGCCATGTTGGGAGGTAACTCATTTTGTATGGATGATTGCTTGGGGATGGAGGATCCACATGGGAATGATGATTCCCAATGCATTTCAGATCCCATGTCTCAAGGGGACCTTTGGACAACACCTTATTGCCTTCTTGAGTACTCTACTTGTTCATGATGATAGCTATTTTGCTAACTTACATGCTTGGGAGGGGCAATATGGAGATTTATTAATGAGACAACATCTCATTCTTTGGAGGAGCATATCACATGTGGATGCTACAATAGGAGGAGGGGAAACTTCTCAGTTCTATCCTTACAGTTGCTTGAGGACAAGCAACATTTGAGAGGGGAGGACTGTAATATTCCAAAATTAGCATGCAGCTAATTGGAATATTGATTTTTGTTTTTATCACCTAGTAGCTTAATAAATGGGTAAGGAAGCCCATGCATATTAAAAATATGAATAAAATCCCTCATAATGTGAGAGGGGATAGTCATAAGAGCTGGATTTCACACCCTCATGTGTGAACAGGGTCATTTGCATGTGGACAAGGTCAAGTTGACCAAGTCAACAACGCTGGGATAGGAGGTGGTGAACACTTTGAGAGACGACGCAGTATGGATGGGAGAAGGTTTCTTTGGTGAAGGAAACCCTAATGAGTGGGACCCATGGTGAGAGGGCTTTCACTTGTTTAAAAGGAGGGCAAGGTAGCCATTGTTATTCATGTTATGTATTATTGATTTCTTGGTCTGCTTAGACTTTGTGCATTCTCCTACTGTTTAGCAGAGTTGCAGTGCTGCTTAGCACAAGGCATTCCTGATTAGGAATTCTCCTTTCAAGAGAGGCCTCTTGAAGGAGCTTGCTCTTCATTTCTCCACATTCAGGCTTCAGGCCAAGCATTCTCCTTCAGCTACAACGCAGTTTCTGTTTAGAGTTGGGTTGTGTTGCAGGGTGTTGTAGTGGAGGTTACTGAACACCACTTCCAGAGCTTATCTTTTAGAGGAGGGAGCTTTCTTTCCTTTGGGTGATCAGTTGGGAAGCCCTTGGAGCATATTGCAGATCTTGGCACTCGGCCAACACATTTTCTTGCACCTACAGTGCAGTATCCCTCAGTGACTGCGTTATTTCCAGGGAGTATTTGCAGAGAGGGATTGCAGTGATTGTCAGAGGTTGAGATCTTCAGTGTTAGGATCAGCCTTTCACTTGGAAGATCCATTGGAGGAGGTCTATTTGTCCGATGCAACATCTTCAGCCATCTCCATCCAGTTCCAGTTCTTGAGTTGCAGCTGCTGCTGCAACTCCGGCGTTTTTGCAGTTTTGTATATTTCAACCAATCCTTCTAGGATTGTCTTGAAATAGTGTTTGGGAGCATAGATCTTCACTCCCAATGTTGTATGAGCCATCTATATGCAGATATATGATATTTCACATTCCCATGTAGCAGTGTACTTTCTATGACTGCGCAGTACATGTTCATGAGCAATCTGCAATAGAGCAGCATTCCACCTTTTTCACATGTATTCATGAGAGGCTTGTTTGCCTTGATCATTTGAGTTATATTGTACATGTTTGTTGCTGATTTACATAATAAAATGGCTCCATGGTTTCCATACATTTTGGTATGATGTTATTCACTGCTATTTCCAGTTTGTGTTTATATATTGCTGGATCTCCAATTTAGGAATACGATAAGATATTCCTAACATTGTAGATTTTCCCTATTTGGGGATATTACATTATATATGTTACATTATGTATTAGAAACCTCAGCCCTTCTGGTTATTCAGTGTTTTCTTCTCTCTCTATTAAATTTGTTGTGATACATATATCTTTCTTTGTTACAAATATTTAATTGTAGGGTATCTTTTGTGGTATTTTAATTTGAGAGTTTGGTTAGCCCCCCCAAGGTATTTCACTTGGCAAAGAACTTTTCAGTCTTGTGCACCTGTGTTGTCATCAATTACTTGGATTAGTTATAATTTTCACTGGTTTTTTTAACGTATGGCTTGTGTATGATGGGTTCTGTGGCTTTTTTCTACACTTTTGGAATACGTTGGAAGGAACCATACACAGCAGACTCCCCTTTGCTGTTTGCTTGTTGCAGCTCCTTACCAATGGGCCATGTTTTTGCAGCACAAAATTTGTCTTTATTGGCCTTCTTGCTTTTATGGTTGTGGGTGTTTGATATGTCTGTCTAAGTTCTCTGAACGACAACGATCTAATGCTGCCTTGTTTCTTACACTATACATGCTGAAGCTCTCACAGAGGCTGCTGCCCCCAAGTAAAGTCAACCCCAAAGGTGGAGAACAAAAGCATTGAATGTAGGTGAATGTTGGAGAAGAACCAGTGGGCTTATGTGGAAACTTAATTGCCATCCACAAAGGTATTGTTGTGAGAGCTTGAGAGAGTACATAGTACATACACATGACTCATAAGAGAGGTGATATTGTTGGTTGGAAAACGTTAATGGATGAATCAAACACCCACCAGCCAAAGTGTTTAGGTCTGCAAGATACACAAGCTGGAATGGTGAAAGACATTAAAGGCAAGTTCTGTGTAACAGAAAAAAAATGGCCTCTTGGCAAGGATTTGCAGCAAGCAAGGCACAGAGGGGACTGCAGTGCGGAATGCCCAAGAAAGTAGTCTTGAAAAATCCACGGGGAAAAGCCAGTGCCAGAGAACATTTTATCTGTAGACCACAGTGAAAAAAGATTGTTGATTGCTGTAATTGATTGAAGAAATTGATAACCATACTATTGCATATGTCCAATGTAATTAATTGCATAAATAAACAAATATCAAATATCAACGTAAAAAAGAAAAGAAAATAAATAAACTATAATAATAAAGCGAAATAAAAGGTTGAGATAAAGAAATGATTACACAATGATAAGTGGATCCTAGGGATCGAGCCCATGATTAAAAAACCCGATCCCTAGAATCCACTTGTCATTCTGTAATTCTTTCTTCATCTTAACATTTCATTTTTGTTTAATAATATAGGCATTAGAGCAAAGAATACTCTGCCCAATGAAATTTCTTGGCAGTGTGAAAATTTCAAAATTGAAATCCTATTGCAGCAATTGGTATTAATTCTTCTAATTGTTATTTAATTTAACAATTTATTTGCTACGACAAATACCAAATTAATCACATTGCAACCTTCACAAATAAAACTGAGGAAAATAATAGCGCTTGAAACTGAGAAAATCTAGCACACACATAAAAATGACGCCGCCATATTTGGACAAATGTCCCCAGAAAAACCCAACTTGGGAAAACCGGTGTAGCAACTGAGGGTTTTATATTGTTAAGCAACAGTGAAATTCTGACTAGAATCTGGATGCCTAAAACTGGCAATCCATAGCAAGAAAATCTAGCCGAAATTATCTAAGGGAATTTCCCTTCATCCACAAGCAACCCCGACAACTCGCGCTTCTTGCACTTGCGTGGTTGCTTGTACCCATGCTCCTGCTTGTACTCAGACTTCTGCCTGTACTCACGTGGCTGTTCGTGCTCAGGCTTCTGCCTGCACTCGAGCTGCCTACACTGGGAATAACTCGGCCTCTTGCTTTTGCCTCTCCGGATCTGAAAAACTTCCTCTAGATCACTGTTTTTGCCCCACTATCCCTGCTTCGATCTTTGGCTCTTTGACAACTGTTGCTACTTTTTGGAAATCGATCTGTGAAGGAAATTGAACTGCTGGTGTGTTTTCTCCAAGTGCCCATCAACTTCTTCTTACAATCGTTTGTTGGGACTCCAATGACCAAGATTGAATCTTAATCAAGGGCTAGGATCATCTTGAAGTCGGTCCGTGTGAGTTTCTAGACTATTCTCACCTTATCTTAATTAATTATGATTAATTAACCATATTCCCTAAGTTTAGACTTGGGAAATATTTAAAAAGTGGTTAATAATCTAATTAAGCCATCTCTAGGTGGAATTTTTGGAAACAATTTCTGGGTTTTGGAGATTTCATGTATTCTAGCCTCTCCACCAAATTTTGTGGCTAGAACACATCTGATGCTACAAAACTAACTCTCCCTCTTAGAGAGGATTGTGTTCTAGTGTTGCATAACCTGCCATAACACTTTGTCTCTGTATCATCTCCTATCACGCTATTGATGTTTGGCCACTGTGACTGCGTGTCACTTCCCACCAACCACTGCGCAACTCTGATGCTGCATCTGTGCTGTTGCTGACACTGTTATGCTGCTTGCAACCCTGCATGGGCATTGCAACTCCCTCTCATCTGTTACGGCTGCCAATGTTATCGGAACTGAACCGGTTCTGGAAAATCGACTAGTCCGACTGATTTGGAGGCAAAACCGGTCTGAACTAGAAATGACTGGTTCGGTACGAAACCAGCCGGTTCCGACATTCAATCGACTGTTTCATTACCGGTCCGGTTCGGAGACCGGTTCCACCGGTTCACAAGCTTGGGTATAATTTTTAACTTTTTAATTATTAATTTTCCTAGTTACTAAAGGTGCCCTCTCACCCCCTCTCCCTCCTCCCATTGAGATACTTAAACACCCCCTAACCCCTCTATTTCACTCACACCATTCATTCGAGTCTCTTGCAATTCTTGAGCTGAGTTCGGTGAGGAGAATTCTGAGAGTTTTTTGTAGGGTTGTTCTGAGGGAGATTTTTTGCAGTTTTGAAGAGCTTATTGGAGTCTTGGAGAATTGTTGGGTTGGCAGATTTTCGAGCTACTTCATAGATTTTTTTTTTTCGCAGAGGTCTTTGGGTTTTCTTCAATGGTTTTTTCAACTGGTTGAAGATTTTTTTAAAATTTTGTTGGGGCTGCTACGTAGTTGATTTCAAAGGATTTTGGCGCTGATTTTCTCCAAAATTTTAGAGGGTAAATCAAGGGCCATGGGAATCAAACCTTAATCCCATTGTAGACTTGGATGTTACTCATTCTTCAGATGAAGATAAGGAGGATGATCAGGATGATGATTCTGATGATGATTTGATCATTGATTTGTTGTAGTTGTAGCTTGTAGTATTGTAGGTTGTAGTATAATATTATGATCTATGATGTTATTTTGGACTATAAAGGCCTTTTAGAGCCTGCTTCTTGATGTTTGTAACATTTTTGGTTCAACGATGTTTTGCACTAAGTGCTATTTTTCGAGCTACTTGAAAGATTTTTTTTTGTTTTTTGTTCGCAGATATCTTTGGGTTTTCTTCAGTGGTTTTTGCAACGGGTGGAAGATTTTTTTTTTTTTTTTGAAATTTTGTTGGGGATGCTACATAGTTGATTTCAAAGGATTTTGGCATTAATTTTCTCCAAAATTTTAGAGGGTAAATCAAGGGCCATGGGAATCAAGTCATAATCCCATTGCAGACTTGGATGCTACTCATTCTTCAGATGAGGATAAGGAGGATGATCAGGGCGATGATTCTGATGATGATTGATGATTGATGATTTGATCATTGATTTTTTGTAGTTGTAGGTTGTAGTATTGTAGGTTGTAGTATAATACTATGATCTATGATGTTATTTTGGACTATAAAGGCCTTTTAGAGCCTGCTTCTTGATGTTTGTAACATTTTTGGTTCAACGATGTTTTGCACTAAGTGCTATTTTGGTTGTATGCACTATTACTTGTTATATAAATGAGAACTTTTGCATATTTTGTGTATAAATGGTTTGGATTCATATGGATGCACATGAATATATATGTTTTTTCTTTAAAATATGAATATTTTATGTGTTTTTGGTAAATTGGTTTTTTATTTTATTTTTATTTTTATTTTATCTAGTTCCGGCCGGTTCTCGGTCCACAAGGTTTTCCGGTTCAATGACCGGTTCGGTTTTGATAACATTGGTTGTTGTAACTGCAACATCTGCAACTGAAATACTGAATCGACTGTGTTAAGTATGATGTATCTGTCTCTAGAGTCCTAACTACTACTAGCCTCTGCACTGTCTGTCTGAAGAATCTGCGTTGCTGCCGACTCTGCACTGCACTACCCAACATCTGACTGCTACTAGTCTGCAACTGTCACTCTAGAAATCTGATTGCATCAACTTCCATTGATCCATCATGCTACTATATATTGTGGGCCCTCGTAGCCAGGTAATGATCCATGAGGTGGACTCCTTAGTGGACCCTGCCCAAATCTGTAGCTCTCTGGGGCTACAACTCCAAGTCACCCCAATTCACTCATGGAGGTATGGCTGCCAACATCGCAAAGTCTTCCTCTAACCTGGAGGACCGTAGCTAGGTAATGATCCATGAGGTGGACTTCTCATTCGACCCTGCCCAAATCTGTAGCTCTCTGGGGCTACAAGTGCAAGTCACCCCACTTTAGTCCCGGAGGTATGGCTGCCAACATCGCGAAGTCTTTCTCCAACCTGGAGGACATCTTGTCGATCTCAGCTAATGCTGCCTGTTGGTCTTGCTTCTCTTGCTTGTCATTCTTCCTAAGAGGACATTGTGTGTTGTAGTGATTGAGCTCACCACATTCGAAGCACTTGACCTTTGACAGGTCCTTCTTCTTTCTAAGCTCCCCTTGTCTCTGACTGGGACCCTTTGATGTGAGGGCCACATTCTCCTCCTCCACCCCCTTCGATCCATTGTAACTGCTGCTTCCACTTATGGAGCTCTTTAGCAGATCTCATCTCAACGCCTCCTGATGCAAGCCAAACCACATTCTGTCCCATTCTGGTAGCTTGTCTCTGCCCAATATACTCTAGACGAAGACTTGCCAATCCTCCGAGACACTATGTAGTGCCAACCGTACTGGCTCTGAAGGTTGAGGCATTGCCCCAACAGCTACAAGATGGCGTCGGACCTCCTAAATCCGGGTGAGGAGGGGATTTATGCCTTCCCCCTTCTGCATCCTGATGCATCTCAACTTTTCTTCCAAGAACATCTTCCGCTGCTCGGAAGTACCTTGATATAGCGTGGAGAGAGCATCCCGCATCTCTTTGGCAATATTCTTGCCAGCTATGTGTGAGACTATATGGTCACAGACTCCATCCAGGATCAACTGCTTCGCCTTCGCCATTTCCTTCTTGTATTCTTTTAGTTGATTTGCATCTTGGGGAACTGCCACAACACTTTCTATGTAGATTTTTAGGCCATATTCATCCAACAGGAAGGACATCTTGGCCTTCCAGATGACATAGTTGGAGGAACCCTCCAACCTATGTTGATCTCTAAGTCCGATTGTGGCCATCTTAAAAACTGTCGAAAACCCCCTCTTTCCTTTTGCTTGGCTGTTGCTTTGCTACTCACATCCCCTTCTGGAATGCGCAGATCTGCTAGCTGCTACTGCCAATTAGCCTAGAAATATCGAACTTTTGATACTCGAAGTTCCCTGAGAGAAATTTTCCCTCTGCTGTGTGTGTTTTTCTCTTCCATTCGACACTGGTTCTGCCGCGGCAAAACCCTCTGCGTCCAACCAAGGAATTTGGTTAGCGAAAATTTGAGTTGCAACTTCTCCCTCTGATTGCTGGAATCACTATCCTGGGCAATTCGACTTTTCTGCAACCCTGCAACTGAAAATCAATCTTTTGCACCAACAATTCTGCTTTCCTGTCAAGGAACTGCGCAACCTCTAAGAATTTCGGCCTGCTGCTCCCTTTGAACAATGAAATTCTCTCCTCCGTTTTTGAGCTTCTTCGCTGATCACTTACGCTTTGATACCATGTAAAAATTTCAAAACTGAAATCCTATTGCAACAACTAGAATTAATTCTTCTAATTGTTAATTAATTTAACAATTTATTTGCTACGACAAATACCAAATTAATCACACTGCAACCTTCACAAATAAAACTGCGGAAAATAATAGCGCTGAAAACTGAAAGAAATATAGCGCGCACACATAAAAATGACACTGTTATTTTTGGACATGTTGTAGCTTATTTTTGCCGCCTGAAAGAACAAAACTCCTTTTAAAAAAAAATCAAGGGAAGTTTCAAAATAAGATTCTGAATTTTTAATTCTTTGTTGCCTTGTGAGAAAAGGCGAGACTTTAGTCGAGGACTGTCACTGTAGATTGGAGATTGTTATCTGATTCAATGCCAAGCTGAAGATTGCTCTTCGGATTGACTCATGGCTTTTTTGTTGAGATTTTGTGTATTTGGGGTAGCATCAGTTGTGCTCTAGGTCCCAAATTTTGAGGAAGGACTAGAGTTCACCTGATCTACAAGACCCAGAAATGGATTTTTTGAGAAATTTCATTTGGTTTAGGAGATATTAAATTAATTAATTATTTTAATGTATTTCCTAAGTTAAAACTTAAGAAAATAAAATAATTAAAGTGAATTTAATTAAACATGTGATGAAATTGTCTTAAGTCGCATGGATCAAGCTTTCTTTTAATCTTTTAGCCATTGATTAAAGATTTAATCTTGGCTGTTGATTTGTCAACGAGAAAAGTATAAAGGAAAGGCTTAGGGTCACTTGTAAAGACACACAAAGGCAGAGCACTCAAGCTAAGCTGAGATTCTAGGGTAGGGTTTGCGAAAAATACTCAGAAGTGTTTTAGTTGCAGAGAGGGGAATTTAGACCAAGGGGATGATCTGATCCCGGGGTCTAGAATACACAAGAGGCAAAGAAGAGATCAGCTCAAGGACAGCGCAGAGGAAGGCAACAGCAATAGCAACAACAGCAACAAGGACAATGTAATTTTCAGGAAACCCTTCAGGGGTTACGCAGAGACCCTTAGGGGCAGCGTAGTGACTGCGTCACCCATTCTGGGGTAATGCAGTCCCTTCCGGAGTAGCGCTGAGGGTTTGGAGGCCATCCAAGGTTGACGCAGAGCCGTTCAAAGGCTTCAGAGGTTGACGCAGCCCCTTTAAGGGGCAACATTGGGGTTTCTAGGCCTAGATTTGGCTGAGTTTTGTAAATCTTGTTTGAGAGTGTGGATCAGTCATTATTTTGGCCCTAGATCAGCCAATGAGCTGCAGATCTAGTGTTTTCTCTGTCGGGTTTTCCAGATCTGGAACCCAGAGTTGTGTATTCAGAAATATTCTTAATAATAGAGCCCTCCAATAGCCAGAGACCAGTTTTCCCACATTGGGTTTTTCCGGGGACTATTTGTCTAGAAATAACTGTCACTTTGTCAATGTGTGCATGTTCTTATTGTAGATCTGAATTGGTAGAGATCTGTTATGTTTTTTGCTTCGATTTTAACTAGAATTTATTCAGTTAATAACTTGCATAAATTAGGAGGAGCTTAACCGGATTAACAATAATAATTTCTGCATAAGATTTAAGATTCAGAAATGTTTACATTTTCCTTCTTTGAAGACTGATAAAATTGCATTCTATGACATGAATGAACCTAATAATATTATTAACTATGGCAAAAAGGAAGGTCTTCCACTGGTTGGCATGGCCAAACTCCATCAGTGAACCTTAGAGATGTTATGCTTTATATTCCATGTGGAGCAGTTGTTATTATACAAGAGCTTATTGAACATATCAAAGCTAACATGAATGATGCTTTTGAAAAATGCTTAGCTTGCAGAGTCATGGTAGATGCTCCTCCGCAATTTTCAAATGCTATGGTATATGATAATGGTGCCAAATTTGAAAGTAAATTACCAGAGGGAGAGTTGATATCCTTGCGTGGAGAAGTCCAAGATGTCCTTTGCAAAGAACTGAATCCTTTTCTAAAGGAAAATAGATACAGTTACAAATATCTACCTACAGATATCAGTTTAATATTTATTCCAGAAGTAATGTACACTATACATTTGCAAGGCCCACATGGTTCCGAGAAGATCTGTCTTCGTGGAATATTTAACAAATGTGTTTTGCCTCTTGGATTTGGACCAGGAGTGTCTGCATCATTTTACAGTGTTCTTTTGCAAAGTGACCCCACTGGAGAACAAGAGTTGTTGCTTACTCCAATATCAACTATTGTGGTCAAGGCTACCAAAGAGGTTCTCTAGCATGTTAATGGTAGCCGTAGATATAATACTGAAGCCCAGGATCTGTTGCTTATTCCGAATGACTGCCACATCGAAGATTCAATTTTGATTTCATGCTTATCTAATAGCTTGATTGATGAAGGCATAAGACTTTGTTGCAGGGTTGTGTCTGTTCAGCGTTTAGTTCTACAGTGGCAGCCCAGAAAATTTGAATCCCCTTGTTCATTGGTAGGGGGTGCCTTAAATTCTATTCAAATAATTACAGGGTCTTTCATTTTAGATGATGGCTCAGGATTATGTGATTGCTGGGCAACTGGTGTAAGGGCAGTGCATTAGCTTAGTAAATATTCTACAGCTGGAGATATTTTTGACTACTTTGGATCCCTATGCAAGGTTTCAAAGAGAGTTACAAAGAAGCCTAAGAATACTGTTGTTTTCTTCCTAGAAATAGCAAATAAGCATCAACAAATTACCTTCGCTTGAATTATCTTTGAGGCTTGTTAAAAGACATAGAGAGATTTTCCAGGGTCAATAGTGGACAACCCTAGTTACCATCCTATAGGAAAACTTCGGCTTGTAGTGGACTACTGTAGTGTTTATCCAAGATCCATGCTTCACCTTTTTCAAGGTAGTCCATGGTTTGACTCCATATTCCTAAAAAGGTATTAGGTACTAATCTCAACACCCATTAGTTAATACCTTAATCCTTAAAGTCAAAATCTGCCTTTTCCTTTATTGTTTTAAGGTTAAATTGGGGTTTGTATGCAATTGTTCTTCAATTTTCAGCTCTCATTAGGTTAAACATCCAGGGCATAGTTGGCATTTACTATAAAAAAGTACATCTTGTTATCATTTATTGCATTGCTAATTGGATTTTTAGCCCACTAGGTCATGACATCTTGCATTGTTAAGGCTGTTATGTGCCCTTTATATTTCAGATTATAACTGTTTATAAAACTCTGGTTTAAGTTGCGTTTTTAGCCCTAGTTTATTCAATGCTTATTTGTTTGAAGGGCTGAATTATATCTGCTGCTATAGCTTAATACATCGCTGAAGATTATCATCTTTCACACGAGTTTTACACATTCGTAGCTTTTTCTCTTATTTATAGTGTTTGGGTATCCTCTTGGCCTATCTGCACTTAATAAATATCGTAAATTTCTCTGAATACTTCATTGACGTAAATCTGGAAATTGCTTTAATTAAACCACCTTGTTTTCACTTTTAATGCTTAAATCCAGTCGTAGTGTGTTTTATTAACTAATATAGGAGTGTTTTATTAACTAATATAGGAGGCCACAGATTTGATCTCATCTTGCCATAGGTATCTGTTGAACTAATATTTCAACAAAATGCTGTTGTATTAATTTTTATAATCGCAAGATAAGTCAGTTTGTCTTCAAATTCGGGGACATAAAACTCAAAACAAGTTTACGTCATAACAATTAAGTGAAATAACGTCATATGTTCAAGGGTTCTGTCTGTAGCCCAGCCTGTAATCTGCGATCCTTTAGGTCCATAGGACTCCAGGAGGTCATGGATTCAAGTCCACCTTTTGACCCCTGCAGTCAACACTTATTTCTGTTGTATCCTGTATAGTGTTACAGTGATAGATATCAGGTTGGGTGAGGTATAAAAGTAGTGTGCCCTCGAAGAGGTAGCTTGTGGGTCATCTATGACTGTGAAAACGAAGTGATTGCAGAGGTTTATCCTCTCATGGAAAAATTAACTTCATATAATAAACAGAAAGTGAATACTTGTATTTTTTTTACATGAAATTTAATTAAAAAATATGGCAGATTAAATGCAAGACTGAATGTGGTTTGGTTTCTATATTTTCCCTGTCTAACAAAAGCATGAACCGTAGCCTTTATTTTTGAAATTTCATGGCCGATTAAATCCACCATTGTTTGGGATTCAATGAAATTTGAGCTTTTTGAAAAAACCAGGCATATGCAGTTGACTAAGATCACAGAATATAGGCAGCAAACTAAGGTAAGGATCATGAGAGATATCTTTGTGTGGATGCAAAGGTGAGGGATATGTTTAGGATCAGGAGGTTTGGGGGTGATTGTTTGACATAATGCCCATTGACTTTTGTTTTCTGTGCAGGCTTTTTCTTCATTGTCTAGGGTGATTTCATTAGGCAGCCCACTTTGGCTATTGTAAAGATAAATTTCATTTGCCTTCTGCCAGAGAGGATTGCCTTCACTAGGCCAGTGGTTTTTCTAAAATTCTGTGTATTAAATGTTGCATGATTCAGCAATATTTCCAATGAGATTTATGTGATGGTTGAAAACTTTCTTGATCAATATCATCCTCGAAGTATATCATTTTTATGTTAGTGATTTCCATACACTAGCCAAATCGATATCTCTGATTAACCTAATAACGAGACAACGTGCTGTGGTTAATGTGCAAATGGATCACGTCTACAGATTATGGTACTTATATTTCACATACAATAGCCAAGTAAATATATTGAGATGAAGGGTTGTGGGAATTGTACAGTTCAAACATCTATACGAGAATTTGGTATTCTTATTGCATTTGGGGTGTAGATGCATAAATTTGTATTTGCAAGGAATTCAATTGGCAAGGACTTGCTGTTGAAAAAATGTAACTAGGTTCAGCCTTCATAATTGTATTTGAGTCACAATGAAATGTACTTATGAAAAAGAATGAAAATAATTTTTCTATAATAAAATAACAATGACTTATTAAAGTCATTTTAATAATAATAAAAAAGTTCTCAAAGGGTCTCATCATCTAGGATTTATTTTGAGTCAATAGAGTCATTGTACATTTAAAGAGACCCTTCTTGGGCTTTTGAATCATGTAAAAGGGATTATTTTTGAGTCAAAAAATGAATTATGCCACCTCCAAACCATGTCGGCCTCAAGGAGATCAAGTCGGCCTCTATTTGGACAATTCAACCTCAATAGAAGTCTATATATTGAGGCAGTTCGAATTCATTCGGAGCTCACTCACTCACACTAGTTCGATATCTAAGAAAGCTCTGGGAAAAGTGCAAAGTAAGGAAGAAGGCTAAGAAGAAGTGCGAAGTTGGGAAAGAAGGAAGAAAAAGGTCAAGATCGAAGTTTTGGACTCTCTCTCTCTGTCTCTCTCTCGTGTGGCTTTCTCTAGAAGATCAAAGTACCTACTGCTACATCGAGGTTACTGCTACCAGTTGCTGCCAAGTTGAAGTTGCCACTGCTAGGTCGAAGTTGTTGTTGCCAAGTCGAAGTTGCCACTGCTGGGTCGAAGTTGCTACTGCTAGTTGTTGCCGCTTCAAGTGAAAGTGTTGCTCCAAGAATTTATTGCATTGAGATCAAAGTTGTTAGGTTGAAGATAAGTGTTGCATAGTGCTGCTGCTGCTGCTATTGTCAGGTCGAAGATATTATTATTTGCAGAAGGAGAGGATTGACTTGGTGTGGAGGAAGTTTGCGTCTAAGTCAAAAGTCTTGGATTATCTTAGGAAACTATTGAAGGAAGAGTTGTTGACTGGGTTTTTCCCTATAATGGGGTTTTGTCGTGGTTGTCCACCTACATCTGGTCTCCTTGATCCTTGTGCTACTGTTTTGGTAATTGCTTGATGAATTAAGATAAAAGAACACGAGAAAGTTAACAAGATCACAAGATTATCACAAGTAATTATCAAGTATAAGAAAATCTTTCAGCCTTTCTGATTTTCTAACATGGTTTCAGAGCTTTGGTGAAGAATGAAGAAAAAGAGAGTTTAAGGATCTATTGAAAGAAATGAATCTCAAAGAAGCTGATCAAGGGAACATAAAATGAGACCTTATAAGAGAAGAAACTTAAGTAATTATAAAGTATAAGAAAATCTTTCTGCCTTTCTAATTTTCTAACATGGTTTCAGAGCTTTGGCTAAGAAGGAAGAAAAAGACAGTTTAAGGATTTATTGAAGGAAATTAATCTCAAAGAAGCTGATCAAGGGAACATAAAAGGAGACCTTATAAGATAAGAAACTTACTTCAAGAACAATGTTTAACACAATAAAGGGAGAAAACAAATTAGAAGGAACCTCTAATTATATGTCATGGAAGAAGAGAATTGACCTCATTCTTGAAAAGAACAAAGTATTGGATTTGGTTAGAGGAAAAGTAAAGAAACCTACTGAAGAATCTAGTGATGTTGATAAGGTGAAGTTTAGAGAGTCGGAAATATTGGTTATGACACTAATGGTAGAAGGCATAAAGGATAATCTTGTCCCATATATATCCAACATAGACCATGCTCAAGAAATGTATGAGGCCTTATCACAATTATTCACTATCAAGAACATTGGTCAAGTAGCAAGTTTGAAGAGTGAACTAAGGACCACAAAAGCGACTAAAGATGACACTGTGGCTTCTTTCTTTGTAAAGATATCTAGAATTAGAGATGACATTTTAGCCATAGATGATATTGTACCAGACAAAGAACTAGTGATTACTACATTATTGGGGTTGCCACCGACTTGGAGTGCTTTCCTTCAAGAATCAACAACTAGAAAGAAACTCCCACTTTCGAAGAATTATGGAATGCTTGCAACCAAGAAGAGATGAGAATCACATTAGTATCCAACAATGAAGTTTCAAATGCATACACTGCTCATCATAAGGAAGGCAACTTCGAGAAGTCAAGAGGACAGACCAAGAAGAAAGGTAGACATGTCCAAAATAGAATGCTACCAATGTCATAAAATGGGTCACTATAAAAGTGACTGTCTTGACAATCCGAAGAATAAGAAAAGGGACAGGGACCAAGCCAATGTTGCTAAAGAAGGATCTCCCAAGAAGAATAAAACTGAAGAATCAAATATAAGGGACTTGCTCTACTAAGTCCTTTGCCCTAAGTCTTAGTTATTTCATTTTGTATTTTTGATTTTTGATTTTTGGTATTTGTAGGTTTAACATATTTTTGGAAAGACATTTTTGAATTGTTTTTATAATGTTATAGGTATCCCTCGAGTTTGGAGGGAGCCACCACTATTGAAAAGTGTAACTAGAATCAGACTTCATATTGACTATGTAATTATGAACTTACGTAAAGAAGAAGACAAAGATAATAAAATTTATTTTTTGTACTTGCTTCATGGGTTTCATGAGAAGGATTTTATTGTAGGTCAATAGACTTTTTATTGATGTCTATTAGGGATTGTCTTCGGTTTAGAAATGTAATTAAGAGTCATGAAAATGAAGTGTTTAGTCTGAATAATGTCCTCCAAGATCTTGTGGAAGATGGCTCATAATAGCCCTCAAGACTGCCCACATTCAATGTTGAAGATAAGCCTTATTCTACAGTGAGTAAGTCGGCCCAGAACCTTGGTGTAGGGTCGACCTAAAAGTATAACAAAACATTGTATATATAGCATGACCTGTGGCTTATTTGAGGGTAGAAGAATACGCAGATCTCTTTGAAGAATTAACAGTGACAAATGCGGATTCCTTTGCGTATTACAGTGGTCAACAAGTTGTGGATGGTTATGAGATAACAACAACATAAATATATGTTTGTATATAGGTGAGTTAAAGGGAAGAAATGCGGATCTGTCTTGGGAACAAAAAATGCGGATCTCTCTGATATGTCACAACGTTGGTAAGCAGACTTGTAATCAGGGAGAATTGCGGTCATACTACAGTGACAAATGCGGATTCCTATGCGGGTATAATACAAAAGTAAATATGGATACAAGTATGGGCTCCAGAACTGAAAAATGATGCGGATTGATAAGAAGAAAACTGCGGTGAAGTCTAGGAAGATTGCAGTCAAACTGTATCTAGTCCAAAAATATGGAAGCAATACATTATGTAATATAATGTGATGTCAATAGGACTGAGATAGATGCGTAAGGGTTATAATGAATTCTGAAGTGTAAAGTAAGGAAGGTAAATCTGTGATTTACCTTCCTACTATGAAAGTACTACTCACGTAAAGAAGATTCAAGAATATACCAAGTGAAGAATAAGATCTCGAATGATCTAGTATCTAATATCCGAATCAGTGAGAAGTAGTGTTTGAAGATAAACTCAATGCAATTTAGCGCAAAAAAGAAGGATCAACATCAAAGGCAGGCAAAGAAGCAGTGACAAGATCTTGGAGGCATTCATACGTCAAGGGTTTGAGTCTTGGTCATGGTATTTGTCATTTGAAGATCCATAAGAAGAATTCCTTATGGGTTTTCCTCTCCAAGAGGGAGAGGTTTTTCCCTGGCTCTAGGAGCCTAATTTTGTGTCTCGTGTATTTTGATAATTGACTTGATGAAAGACTAAATACGCTTAAAGTAACTCAAGTAAGTTCACAAGTAATTATCAAGAAGAGAATTTGAATTAATTACTAGCCCTCTAAATTCTAAGCACTCACCAACTTCCAAAGATAAGTATCTTAACCTGTTTTCATTTTTGGTTTTCCTTATCTAGGTTTTTTTAAATATTAAATTCTATCACATTTCTATTCCTATTTTTCTTGTTTAGAAAAAGACTTGCTGAATACTCAAGGATTAAGGAAGAAGACCTCACAAGACAAAGCATTGGAATCACGAGGTTTAGTAAGAAATAAAGGTATGCTTAAAACCATAAGCTTTGTTCTCTTCATGATAAAAGTATATTCATTCTTTTTTAGGTGATTCATCATTAGATAAATATACCACCCTCATATCTTTGAATATTCTTGTGGAACCCTAAAGAGGTTCTTTATAAAACCCTAACTTAAGGGTATGTAGATGATAATGTGTGAAACCCTACCCTACTTAGGGTTATGAGTGAAGTATGAGAAAACACTATTCTTGATGTTTGAAGTTTTGATGACAATGTCATGTTTGGGATTTTAGTATGGTTTTGGAAACCCGTATCTGTTAGGGGTTGAATGGTGATATCTGTAATCCTAAACTTATGAGGTTTTAGTAAATTGGGGTTTGCTATCTCAGGTATTGAATCTCTAGATTTTTAGGGCTTGATAGGGCTTATAAGCAAGGCCCTTATTTTAGATGATGTCCTAGGAATGAATCCCTAGGTAAATGTTTGTCCATATGTTAGATGTCTGAATGTGTTTGTGTCATTTGGTTTGACTAACATATGTTTGTCGTGATATGCTTATGCATGATGATGAAATCCTAGATATACAGATGTGGTGACCTAATTTTTGATGGTCATAAGTCCTAGGGTTTGTAATTAAGCCCTTGTCAAACTTTGATATTCTAGGATTATATTGTTTGGAAAATCTAGGGTTTGTAGCTAAACGCTAGTAGAAGTTGAATTCTCTAATATGTGATATGACAATTTGGAATCTATAAAATTGTATTATGATTAGGAGAAGCCAATCATGTTGTTGATTGAGTTATGTTTGATGTTGATTGTTGAAGCTCATAAAATCTAGGGTTTGTATGAAATCCTAGTAGGAAGTCTAACATATGAATTTAGAAAATTGTTAGATGCATTGTCTCACTTGTTTCTAGGGTTTTCTATATGAAAGAACTTGTCATTTCGCTGATAGTGATATCGAAGCTCTAGATATAATGAGAGTGTTATCATGGTTGAGCTATTAATGAGATTTAGGATTTATATCAAAATATGGGCAAGAAGTTTGAAGTATGTGTTTCTTGCTGATTGTCTTTAAGTATGCTTCCACCATTATATGATTTTGATATGATTAACTTCATGCTTCTATAGATTGGATTGTACTTGCTATCTAAGTTGTGCAGGTACATAATCTTCAAGATGGTGAAGATTCTTGTAAGTAAAAATTGATATGCATGACTTCGTTGAGAGGGATGGAAGCCTTGAAAGATTCTCCAATGTTATAAGAAGTTGATCTCCCTAAGTTGAGAGGAGCTTGGAAATCCCTTTAAGAGGGAGGGCATGTCATGGTCATGATGGATACCTCGAAAGAAATTGGAGAATGCATTTTGAAGGGATGTTGAAAGAAGTGAAGCAGGATATGATTGAAGAATATGTTGCTACATGTGAAGTAGGAAATAAAATTGTGTGAGTAAAGGAGTTTTTTGTCAAGATTCACTGGGATAAAAAGTGAAAAGCAACATCAAGTTGAGATCCCAGAGGTTTGTATTTATATACATTTGAAAGTTTGTTACTGATTGGGGTTGTGTCTGTACACGTAAGTCTTTCGAAGGTTTTACATGTTGTTTTCGATTAGTTTGATTGGGAGAGATTTGTTGTCTTTGATTTGTTGGATCAAGGAGGATTTGCTACCGATTGGAATAATCTAGAGTATTGAGGCTTTGTAAGTGATACATTTTTGGAAGGACATCTATGTGGTGATGTCTAATAGGGACGGTGTCATTGGTCTTAGAGCTCTGACCTCAGATACGCAGCTGGATCCTTAGGTTGATGGTTAGGAAGTAAGCTTGAATGGTACTTAGAGAGGCTAAAAGCTTTAGTCCATCTTAGTCACATCTTGGATAGATTGCCTTGGTCAAGAATCTAGTCCATGGCATTGTGGTGTCTAAACTGTAGAGAGACCTTGGATATATTTCCCTGGTAAGGAATCTAGTCCATAGCATTGCAATGCATAAACTCTTCATAGTTCATATAGTTTGAGATCTTCCTTGTACTTGTTATGAATACCTCCCTAGATAAGAGGGAGTGTTGAAAAATGTAACTAGGTTTGGTATTCATAATTGTGTTTGAGTCACAATGAAATATACTTATGAAAAAGAATGAAAATAATAATAATAATAATATTATTATTATTACAATGACTTATTAAAGCATGGGTTTCATTCTTTGGTCATCATGTTTTAGGTCAAAGTCCCTATTGAGGATTTCTAGGATTTATTTTGAGTCAATAAAGTCATTGTACATTTAAAGAGACCCTTCTTGGGCTTTTGAATCATGTAAAAAGGATTATTTTTGAGTCAAAAAATGAATTATATCACCTCCACACCAAGTCGGCCTCAAAGAGATCAAGTCGGCCTCAATCTGGGCAATTCGACCTCAATATAAGCCTATATATTGAAGCAATTCGAATTCATCTGGAGCTCACTCACTCACACTAGTTTGATATCTAAGAAAGAGTTGGAAAAAGTGTGAAGTAAGGAAGAACACTAAGGAGTGCGAAGTTGGGAAAGAAGGAAGAAAAAGGTCAAGTTCGAGTTTTGGACTATCTCTCTCTCTCTCTTGTGGGTTTCTCTAGAAGATCAAAGTCCCTACTGCTACATTGAAGTTATTGCTGCCAGTTGTTGCCAAGTCGAAGTTGTTGCTGCAAGTTGTCGCTGCTTCAAGTAAAAGTGCTGCCCCAAGATCGAAGTTATTGCATTGAGATCGAAGTTGTTAGGTCGAAGATAAGAGATACATAGTGCTAGTTCATCTGTTACTGCCAGGTCGAAGATATTATTATTTGCAGAAGAAGGAGAGGACTGACTTGGTGTGGAGGAAGTCTGTGTCTAAGTCAAAATTCTTGGATTATCTCAGGAAAACTATAGAAGGAGGAGTTGTTGACTGGGTTTTTCCCTAGAGTGGGGTTTTTCCCTAGCTGTCCGCCTACATTTTGTGTCCTTGATCCTTATGCTACTATTTTGGTAATTGCTTGATGAATTAAGATAAAAGAAGAACACAAGAAAGTTAATAAGATCACAAGAATATCACAAGTAATTATCAAGTATAAGAAAATCTTTCTGCCTTTCTGATTTTCTAACACTTGCAAGCAAGGGCATAAAGGAGATTGAACTGCAGGATGCACAAGGTAGTATTGAAAATCCATGGAAAAAAAATGGAGAACCTGTCCTATATAGTTGGCAGGAAAAAATGGTGACGACTGTAAATGGTCTATGAAATTGACAAACATACTACCGCATAGTGTTGGAATTCTAGGATATCGGAAACGTCCCTCCCAACCCCTAGAAACGTTGTTCAATCTTTCAGAAACGGAAACTCGTATTCGACATTGATATTTCAAAGATATGTTTCTTGGGCGTTTTGCATTGTTGGAAATGGCGAATCTCAGTTCGGAAACATTTTAGGCATTTTTTAATTGTTTTGGATTTGTTTCCGGAAATATTGGTACATATCACTAAAAATTGTGATATGTATTTGGACTTCCAAAAATAGATCCATGCGTAAAAGTGTTTGCTTGGAACATATTATTCGTTTTTGTCGTTTTTTGTGTGGGAAAAAGGCTAAGTGGAGGGGCCCGCTCCCCTCTTAATCTATATCACTAGATGAAGGGGCCGCTTTACCCTATTTTCATTCCATTTGAACATTTTGTTGCTTGGAGGAGGTCGTCATTTCTCTACTTGGAGTTGGAGGAGGTCATCGCTGCTTGGACGAGGAGATCGTCTTAACATGGAGGAAAGGTTGGAGCCTTGGCTATTGATGCTTGGAGCTTGGTTGCTAGAGCCCAGAGATTGTGTGGAGCTTGGAGATTGGAGGTATTTATAGTTTACTCTTAAGTTTTAATCAAGATTCAAGCTTGAAAGTTGAAAGTTGAAATATTGAAATATAAATTTATAGATTATGTAACATGTTGCTTGTTGAAACTTGAAAATAAATAGAAATAGATTCAAGAATTTATTTTATTTTATTTTGTAGTTTCCATTTACATCATCCTCACGACACTTTCAAGTTCATCCATTTGTAAGGAAGAACAATAAATTGAATCGATCCCTAAAGTTAATCCAAAGTAACACCTTTGGAAATATGTAAATGTTGTAGGGAAGATCCAAGAGTGGGATCACTGGTATGGTTTTGCAGTGATTGTCAAAAGGAGTTTAAAGGATCACACACCTGGGTTAAAGCGCATTTACTTGTGTTAAGAAACAATGAGATTCAAATATGCATTGGCCCACCTACAGAGAATGAGATAGATGGAAAACGTTTAGGCAAGGACATCGGAGTGAATTAGGACCAAGGGAAATTTTTTTTTTTTTTTTCCTTTAACTTCGGTCCTTGTTTCTCCTTGTCTAGGTGCAGAAATAGATAGTAGATGTGATGATGAATGAGTGAATCCAAGAGGTTGAACTTCCCTCTTATATATAGCTGCTTAGGAGGGTCGAATAGGTGTCATTGGGACGACTTGTCCAAGGAGGGCCAACTTGAAGCTCTTGTGGGATTATGACACAAAAATACAATTTGACTTCTTTTTCTTTCAAATGTCCAAATGAGACATGACTAATAATTATTCTTTTGACTCAAAATAAATTCCTTTTGGCTCTTTTGACTTTAAGCATGAAGAACACACTTTAAAATATAAAATGAATATAATAAATAATAAATACATCAATGATAATTTTATATTACGAAGATCAACACTAGTTACAATTTCCACTCTGCCTCTTAACTTGAGAGGTATTCATAATGGCACAACAAGACATTCTCAAGTTGAAATATTCATATAAGAAAGGATCTAGATTGATAAGCATGAATGATCATTACATCATCATAGCCAACATTGTCAAACTACCAAGTTGAAAAGTACGTTCTATCTCTCCACTAGATCAGAACACAATGTTGGCAGACATTAATTTGGACACCACTGCCTCTCAAGGCACATACCCTACCTAGGTGTTCAGAAGGTATGACCTCACAAGACCATTTCCTAATCTCAAGGAAATGTTCGTCCTCCAAACCATTTTTTACCAAGTCCGTGTATCCAACTTAGGATATTAATCATAATCAACCACATTACATGACTCAAGAATGTACGTCCCTAATGTTTATCCAATCCACCATTCTCCCTACCAGTGTTCATGTACCACAATTACGATAGTTAGTCATAGCCATAGTACATGATACATGGAGAACATGGTGTCCATCCTCACTCCCTCTCAACCGAGGAGGGGATATCCACAAGCTTAAACTTGTCTCGAAAATACTCAAGCTTTCCCTTAGGAAGAGGCTTTGTCAATATATATCAACTACTTGTTCGTCAGTGGAGATATAATGTAGCTTCACGGTTTCATCCCGCACCATTCTTCGAATGTAGTGGTATTTGATCTTGATGTGCTTTGACCTCACATGGAAGACCAAGTTCTTTGACAACTTTATGTAGCTTTTGATTATCCCAACATATTATAGTAGAATCCAATGCTCCTTCAAACAAATTCACAAGCAATTTATGGAGCCAAACTACTTCACGACAAACTTCACTGGCTGCCATGTATTCAACTTCAACGATACTTAACGCAATTGAGTCTTGATTTCTACTCATCCAAGAAACCATAATGGATCCTAAACAAAAACAACTGCCAGAAGTACTTTTCCCATCATCAGTGTTGCCTGCCCAATCAGAATCAATGTATCGTAATAATTGGTTCACATTTCTTGCAACATATCTCAAACAAGGATGTAAGGTTCCACAGAGATATCACAAGATATGTTTTGCTGCTATCCAATGATCATGTTGGGGCTCCATATGAAACTAAATTAGAGTATTTACTGCATAGAATATAACTGGTTGGGTGTTCACTAAGTACATTAGAGAACCACCAATCAATTGCTTATATGAATATGGATCAACAAAGTTTGAGTCTGAGCTTTTCAACATTTTTAGATTGGTGATCATTAGTGTTGTTATAGGCTTACAATCTGTCATCCCAAATTTCTTTAGAATTTTTGATCACATATTTTCCTTGACCAAGAAATATCTCACCTGGTTTCTGCCAAATTTCAAGTCCCAAGTAATAGTGCATTAGTCTAAGATCGTTCATGTCGTACTCAGTTGCTAGATCCTTCTTGCATTAACGAATAAGATGCTCCACACTAGTTATTAATAAGTCATCCACATATAAAAAAAATGATTACTGGTTCTTTTTTTACTACTTTGATGTAGATATTTGGATCTACAACACCTCTAATAAAGCCAACTCTTATTAGATAAACATCCATGCACGCATACCATGCTCTAGGGGGCTTGTTTTAACCCATATAGAGCCTTCTTCAATCTACAGACACGAGTTTCTTTTCCATGCACTTCAAATCCTGGAGGTTGTTCGATGTAGAATTATTCATCAATAATACCATTAAGAAAGGTTGTCTTCACGTCCATTTGATGTATATTCCATCCCATTGAAGTTGCAATAGAGATAAGAGTTTTGGTAGTAGTGTATCTAGCTGTAGGAGCAAAAGTTTCATCATAATCAATTCCATCTTATTGAGAGAATCCCCTAGCCACAAATCTAGCTTTATATTTGTCGATGCTTCCATCAAGTGCATGCTTAATTTTATAAATCCATTTGGAGGTCACAACAAATTTATCCTTTGGTCTAGGAACGATTTCCCAAACATCCTTCATTATTGATTGATATTCTTCCAACATTGCATTCTTCCATACTTTATGTTCAGCAGCGTGATCATAAGTGGAGGGTTTTGATTCAATGAGCTTGGTCATATATGTTGCATAACCATAGAGTACCTTTTGGGTCTTTTGCTTTCTCTGAATGTTCTTTTTGGAGCTGCATGTCCTTCGACTTATTGTAAGGTTGCCTTTAGCCAAACTGATCTTTTTTCGAGTTTTTGTAATGTTGATAGATTCTACAAGTTCACTTGGTCCTTTTGCTTCTTCATGATGATCAATTGGAGAGTTGATGTGGTTTGGATTACCTTCATTGGGAATGTCTAATCCTTATTCTTCAACAAAATCAATAGGGATATCTTTGGACTTTTTGTTTGCAACAATTTCATCAAATGTAACACCTCTGCTTACTTCAATATGATGTTGTTCCTTGATGTAGATTTTATATGCTTTAGAAGAGCAACAATACTCAACACAATTTCCTTTCATAAATGCCAAGTCCAACTTCTTTCTTTTGTCATTGGGAATATGAATGTAGATTGGACATCCAAAGATTCTGAGATGATCAACATTCGACTTCTTTCCAGTAAAGACTTCCTCTGGAGTTATGTCACCAAGAATTTTGTGAGGGCTTCTATTTTGGGTGTCAACTGTGGCCATGGTGGCTTCTTCCCATAAGAATATGGGAAGATATTGATCATGGAACATGACTCGTACACACTCTTCTATAGATCAATTCTTCTTTCAAATACACCATTCTACCGAGGATTATAGGGAACTATCAACTGCCTCTTAATCTCAACTTCTTTCAAAAGGCCTAAGTTCTTTAGATGTATATTCACCTCCATTATTTGATCTCAAGGTCTTGATCTTTCTTTCTGTCATATTTTCAACTTCTGCTTTGAACTCTTGGAACTTTTCAAATACTTCATCTTTAGACTTCAATAAATATATCCAAGTCTTTCTAGAATGATCATGAATAAATGTTACATAGCATTGATGACCATCAAGTGATTTTTTAGCCATTGGACCACAAACATCAGAGTGAATTAGGTCCAAGGTTTCTTTGGATCTTCAGTCACTGCTAGGAAATAACTTCTTCACATTTTTGCCAAGATCACACCCTTTAGAAACTGCTTCATGTTCTTTCAATTGGGGCACACATTTAACCATTTGACTCAAAGATGGAAATCTTTTGTAATGAAGATGGCCATATCCTCTATGCCACAATTCTCATGGATTGATGTAATTGTGTATTGAAGTTTGATGAGGAGTTGGAAGTCTATACAACCTCCCCTCACGAATCCTAATAATTCTATAATTATCTATATTAGATCCTTTATTTAAAACAACCACCTCGTCATCAATGAATGCTTCTCTGTCCCCTCTATCTACTAAACAAGAAATAGAAAGTAAATTCTTTTACAAACCTGGAATATAGAGGCTATTATTGAGATGAATGTTCCCACTAGATTCTATCTTGATGGATGTAGATCCAATGACTTCGACAAAATAACTATTTTGGTCTCCAAGTTCCACTTTATGAGAAGAGCTTCCTTTTGATAGTGTTGAAATGTGCACATTCACCTGTCATATGCCTTGAAGCTCCACTATCAGTCACCCAAGTTTTGTCATCTTCAATTGATCCAGTAAGTGCAGAGTAGAAATTCCCATCCTTAACTCCTTTAGATAATTTAGAAACAAATTTGATGATGTATCCTTTGATGGATTTAAGAAGAATCCTTAGTGCCTTGAGACGTTCCTTCATGTTCTTGGTCATGGAGAGAGAGAAAGCGCTGCTACAAAGATGTCTTCAATTAAGAGTACTTAACAAGATGCGATCTTTCAAGCTTCCTTCCTTCAACTTGGCTCTGATACCATGCTGAGAAACCAAGTGTAGAAGATGTTAATGCTTGATTCCTCTTCTTGATAATTACTTGTGAATGTTAGCTACCTTCTTATTATTTGTTATGTCTTCTCATCAAGAAATTATACAAATATAAAAAATGTAAAGATCACAAAGAGAGAAGAGACCAAAATTTGGGCTCCAAGCCATGGCAAAACCCCACAAGGGGGAAAACCGAACAATCCTTCTTTTATATAATCGGATCAAAATGAGACATCTAAGACCCAAGACCAATCACAAAGATTTGCAATGTTCCACCGAGTTTTCGAGATGGGGAAACATTGAAGGCAAGATAGGATACGCACAAGGGGGACACATATATAAATTTCGGGGAAATGAGGGAACGTAAGAGTCATGAAAATTATAAAATTATTAAAAAATTAATATATAAAAATAAAAAATAAAACCCAACAATATTTCAATAACTAAATTAGTAAATATTAAATCTTAATAACTATGAATGTACATCTAAATATGATCATCATTTCATACTAGACTATTATAAATCATAATTATCATTTGACATTTATGCAATCATTAATGTGAATCTAAAGTAAATTACTAAATTGAATTCATCATTTGACATTATGCAATGTTCCATTTAAATTCATCATTTGGCAATGGGCATTAATATTATGCAAGGTACATCTAAATTAAAGTGATCATTTGACAATGTGAATCTAAAGTAAATTACTAAATTGAATCCATCATTTGACATTATGCAATGTTCCATTTAAATTCATCATTTGGCAATGGGCATTAATATTATGCAAGGTACATCTAAATTAAATTGATCATTTGACAATTGAAATTTTATTGTACTCAGTGGGTGGGGCTCGGAGATGTGTAGGTGTAATGTAAGAAAATTTGTCAACATTTATGTTAATTTCTATTCATATGTTCAATTTATAAAACGTAAAAGATTAAAAATTAAATAATAATAAGAAGGGGAGATGTGTAGGTGTAATGTAAGAAAATTTGTTAGCATTTATGTTAATTTATATTCACATGTTCAATTTATAAAACGTAAAAGATTAAAAATTAAATCCAATTTGTTATATTGTAATTTTGTTTTTATTAATAAAACTACAAATAACTTTTTAGATAAAAGAAAATCATAATTTGATAAAAGGAAATCATAATATACAGATCATATTAAAATGTATATTCTATAAGTAGTAGCTATCCATTTAACCTTTATAAATTAAAATAATGATTTTATAGCCATATTTAAATTTAATTGATAAGCACATAAAAACTTTAATACTTACAATAAACTTACCATATAACTAACGATATTCACATCCATTTTATCATAGATATCATTAACTCATAAATAGGCTTTGTTTGCATTTATTTTTATAACATTTTTTAATTAAATCTAAAAGAAAAAAGATTATAATTACTTTTGAGATATATGTAAACCCTCTATCACATTCAAGTATATAAGATACAAATAGTAGCTATAAATTACGATTCATTTTACCATATAATTTAAAATAATAATTTTCAAATCATATTTAAATTCCATTAATAAGCACATACAAACTTAATACTTACAATATAATAAGATTTTTAACCATGGATATTCACCCCCACTTTGTTATGGATATTATTAAGTTGTAAATAAACTTTGTTACAATACAATGGGTCAATATCATAGCTCATCAATACCACATGCCTAGAAACCATCTCTTATTTCACAATTAAAATGTTATATATATATATCCCCAATATGGAAGTGATGGTGTGGTGTCTTGTTATGTTTTTTAAACATTTTGACTCGCGAAATTACATAAAATAAAATAAAATAATAAATTTTAATTATTAGTTAAAACATTTTGACAAATAAAAAATTAAATTAATAATTAAACCAACCTAGATTCATATTAACTCGAGAACTATCAAGCCTAATAAAGAATCAAATCTCTCGAGGTGCAAACCTTTCCTCAAGTTTTGTGCCAAAACAAGAGGTTTGCACCTCGAGAGATTTGACCCGTCTCGGCGCTTGACAGATCCAGAATTAAGATGGATCTACGCTGGGCATATAACAATGACATTATGTTGAAGTCTAAAATAACCATAGAATACTAAACTAAATGTAAACATAGAAAACAGTGAAATACTAATACATTTTTCAAAAGGTACGAAATAATAAATACTAAAAGAGTAAGGACTCAATCACCAATATGTAGAGTCGAAGTTCAAAACTAGAACAATGAAAAGCATATGAAAGAAATGAACAATATGATTAAATAACTAATAAGCATCAAGGAGTGTGTTGATGCTCCAATGCCTAGTCTTTTGCATCCATTTGCTGCATGAAGACATTTTTTTTTTTTTTTAAATTGTTATTAACAAAAATATTTGTGGGGACAATCTCTCGTGTCCCCCCATAAGAGAGACATGCTTCGTCACCAACAAAATGCCCCGCCCCCCCTGCTCCCCATAGTTTCCTCGAGTTTCCCCCAAAAAAGGGGATGTGGGGAGATGTTTCACTAGGAGTTTCCCTGTCCCGAGAGCGTGGGGGAGCGAGGAAGCGTGCCTCTCAAACTGGGGGATGCATCCCCATGCAACACTGAAGGTTCCAAGTTAAAATCCTTCTCCAAGTCCCCTCCAATATTCAAAGTCAATGCTGGTCAACCTGCACCAAATCAGGTCAAAACAAAGATTTTGACCTTGCAATAGAGGCCAAATTTCGGTCCTGCAATCACCTCAGAAATTCGGCCTCTTCATAGAAACCTGTTACACGTGCGAGTTGCAGTAGGGTAGAAACTTCAATTTCTCTCTCTCCTTTGATTTTCTTCTTTCTCCTTTGACTTCAGTCCTTGTTTCTCCTTGTCCAGGTGCAGAAATAGAAAGGAGATGTGATGATGAATGAGTGAATCCAAGACGTCGAACTTACCTCCTATATACAACTGTCCAAGAGGGTCGAATAGGTGTCACTGGGCTGACTTGTCGAAGGAGGGCTGACTCGAATATCTTGTGGGCTTATGACACAAAAATAGAATTTGACTTTTTTCTTCTTCTTTCAAATGTCCAAATTGGACATGACTCAAATACATATTTTTTTGACTCAAAATAAGTTCTTTTTGACTTTTTTGACTCTAAGCATGAAGAACATGCTTTAAAATATAAAATTAATATAATAAATAATAAATACATCAATGATAATATTATATTATGAAGGCCGCACTAGTTACAATTTCAATAGCAACTGCTAAAGCAAATGAGGCAAATCCTACCTCTCTATTCAAACAATCAACAAGGTTGAAAACATCTTCATCAAAACCTCCACTTCCCTCTTATGGAATTGGCAACTTTGGTTCAAAGTGATCTAATTTGGGATCGCTTGAAAATAGTTTTAATAATGATGTTTGAGAGAAGGAAGATGCAATTATAGGGCAGTGCATTTATGCAAATGACTTTCCCTTTAACCTTGTGTGATCTCCTTATTGGGAAAAGATGATCAAAGCAGTAATGAAACACCAAAATGGTACAAGAGCCTTGGATATGAGAAGGTCCGCACTATATTTTTGACGGTTGAGAAGTTAGATTTGGAGGCTAAATTAAACCCCATTTGTAATTCATGGCGCATTTCAGGGGTGCCCATCATTTCTGATGAATGGAAATATCAAAGGAAAATGCCTTTGATCCAATGTGATTGCTCAGAGCTCAAAGGGGGGCAATGTTTTTGAAGGAAGTGGATTGTGAGGGGCACTTGAAAGATTTCCAATTCATTGCTGACATCTTGATTGAAGCAATTGAATTGGCGGGGCCAAAAAAGGTTGTCCAGGTAATAATTGACAATGCAACGGTGTATAAAGCAACATGCCTAATTATTAAAGGAAAATATTAGCACATATTTTGGAGCCCTTGTGCTGTACATTCATTGAACCTGATGTTGAGTAAGATGTGGAAACAAATTGAGTGGATTCAACTTATTTTTGAAGAGGCAAAAAAAATTCAAGCTTTCACCACTAACCACCACATGTGCCAATGAATCTACATGGAATTTTCGAAGTTGGAGCTCCTTAAGGTACCTAAACTTTAAATTTTATTTTATAAATTCTAATTTTTATGACTTTAAATTCAAATATGTAAATTAGATTCTCAAATAAGTCATAATTTGTGAATCATAATAGGTATTCAATCAATTATGATTTTTAATCTATTGAAACATTAATACTTGCAGGGTGTTGAAAGTCATTTTACTTCTCACATCATAGCCTTAACAAAGCTTATGCAAGTGAAAAAAACGTTACAATCAATGGAATGCAGTTCTCTTTGGAAACAATGGAGACTATCCCAAATTGAAAGGAGCATAAACAATGAAAAGGTTGGTTGTTGATGATGAATGGTGGGATAAGGTGGAGCATCTTTTGGCATTTACTAAGCCAATTTTAGATTTTCTACGCATGCTTGACACAAATATGCCTAATTTGGGAGAGGTGTAGACTCCATGATATATAAGATAAGGGTGGTTATAAATGCCAAGGATAAGGACCTGTTACTGCTTAATTTCGCAGGAGTCTTAGGAGGGGTTCCAAAGGGACTACTACTAGACCAAGTGGCAACAACGGGACAAGGACCCACTGCCACCTTAGTCAATATCCCATGCTTTCTACAAACTTTCACTGATGGGAGGAGTCCCGGTATGGTGAAAATCACTAGAATGATGAGGTCAATTCTAGTAAAATATGAGCTTACAGGAAATCCTACATAATTTACATGTATATCTCAATAGGATCTCTTTCTTTGATGATTTTCCCGCTTTGGACATCACTAACATCCTTGGTTACCCTAATCATGTCATAGGGAGGATGGTATGTGGGGTGCCCATGTTTGATGGTGATCCATTCTCTGTAATTGATCATGTATAAATATTTATTGTGCATACTTTAAAGATGAAAGTGGTCCATCAGGATGTCCTCATACTGTTGTTCATGAGATCCCTCCATGGTCATAATTCATGGTTGCATAATCATGAACCTATGAGCATCTCATCTTTTGAGGAATTCTTTGATGGTTTTCTTAGACATTTTCAAATATGCCCTTCACTAAACATTCAAGAGGAAGCCTTCATTAAGCATCATAATGACCTTGGAAATCTAGATGACGAGAAAGAAGGAGGGTCCTCCCTGGGTCCACATGACAAAAAAGGTGATGAAGATAATTTTTAGAACACATGTGATAGGGAGGATGAGTCTATTGAAAGTTAAGTTGAGGTTAACCCTACCTTTTCTGAGGATACTATTTCTGATAATCCACTCTTTGAAGACCTTGGAAAAGGTGATCCCATAACCCCTTCAAACATTGATATCAATGAGTACTTACATATTGAAGAAGGTAAATGGGAGGTTCATGGGAATTGTTTTGACAAGGTCCCTATCTATGATACCACTGATGAGGATATCGATAGGACTATTGTCTCTCTTCACAATCTTAGGGTTGCAGTTGAGTTGCACATGGACCCTTTCCTCAACCCCTCTTGTAATAAAGAATCCCTTCTCTTGCTCGAATATGGTCATCATGAGCAACCCGCTTGTTGTGTCTCTCCATGTCATTAGTCTCCTTTTCCATCCAATCATGATGCTAGGGTGGCTATAAAATGCGATATGAATGATAAGGACCATGATGGGGATGATATACCTGAGGTTTCCATCCATCAAAGGTTTATAAGATTGATTGTTAATATCTCTATTTTTTGGTTGGAAGAAAGGATCATATGTAGTAGATTACATCCCTTTGTTCTCTCTTCCCCTTTGACACCCTATATGTGGTCATTCTATTTTCCCACCTCCCACCCTTGTGACCTTCCATATAACCATTGTTGCCCTTGCCTTTGGATCTACTGCATGAGTAAGCAAAGGGGCAATTGTTCTCATATTGACTGGATAATATGTTGATTGCATTGGGTCTATGATTCTGCTTGGTATTTGTATGATGTAATATGCATATTAAGAGTAGGTTGCACTGCATGTTGATTTTCACATTAGAAGTAATATCATGTTCTTTTATCGTCCTAAGATTAAGTGCATTTAGTTTAAATTTGCATCTAGAAATAAAATTTTATTTCTTGTTGATTTTTTATGGCCTAACAAAAGCATGGGCGATCATAAGATGTAAAAAAAAACAAGTTTCCCCGTGTGCCTAGTTTTTGATGTGTAGGTAACAGGTCTGCGGTCCCAAGACATTACTGGTGTTCTCATGAGCTCCCCGTTCAAATACGTTTGTGCACTCTACTAAGAGATCATGTCCCAGTTGGAGCTAGATGTTACCCACTAGTTGTGGGTGACATCCATAGGAGACATTTTTATATCCTAGATTGTTTTCAGCTGACAACCAGCAACCCCTTGCAGCCACCAGATAGCTCGATGTGCCACCATCTCCACCACTTGAGCCAACCATTATGCACCCTTACCCATCTGTCATGATCCTCTCCTTCCAACCCCGAAGTTATGGCTTTCATTATGTAGTTGGGTATTTTTGCCTACTTATCATGGAAACTTTTGGGCATGGATTAGTGGGGGGCTTCTATAGAAAGAATGAGCTTGGTTTGTACTCTTGTCCCCTTGTCCAACTTGGTAGTTAACCTTGTATTTTAGTCCCGTGAGATCTCCTCTATTGACTACTAGCTTTAGGAGCGACACTACTTGGGAAACCCCGATTTTGGTTGCGTGTTCTTGCTTCCCGACATCACATACATCACTCCCCCTTCGCTCATTATAATTCCTTTTCACATATTGTTCATTGGGTCCACAATTAGTTAGCCTCCTCCTCCCCTTGTCTACACTTTGGGTCGGGCCTAGAATAATGCCCCGAAGGTTGATGCAGCTAAAAAGAAAGTTAAAAACATAATTTGACCACTTACAATAGGAAATTTACCATAAAATGCAAAAGATGAGCGAGACATAAAAATTTAGCATGTGGGAAAAAGCCAAACATGAGCTCTACCCTTTATCATGCCCATCACCTTGGTTCCTAGGGCCCCTGTATGAGCATTAGAGAAATTTTGAGGTCTAAAATGGATCTCATAAGGAATATTATAAAATAATAGTGGAAATAGTAAAATAATATTAGATTACATGATCAAATTTTTAGAAGGAAAAAAGAGAAAACTACTTTTTCAACTCCTATCAAATTTCAAGTGGGACCACTCGTTGGATGCAAAATTTAATTCCTCATCCAAACAATACCAATGTTGGATACTTTCGATGGACCCTGCTAGATGAAAAATGAAAAATACATGAAAAAACCTGATTGCAGTTATATTTTTCATGTATTTCTCATTTTTAGTGTAGCTCGGTCGAAATTTGAGTAAAACCGTAGAGAGATATGTTGAAAATATGGGTTGAAAAAGTAGTTTTTTTTATTTTTTATTTTTTATTTTAATTTTTTAATCTTTATACTTTTTTACTCCAAAAAATGGTGAATCATTCCCCATTGTGGACATCATCATCTTGAATCTTATTGGTTCTTAACTTCTTATAAAGTTGATTTTTGTTGTACTTTTTTGTTTTGAGGCCAAATTTGACCTCAAAATTTCTCTAATGTCCCTTGCATCATTAAAGAACCCATGATTGTCCCAACCCTTGGTGGACGATGAACTGCCCAACCTAAAGGGGTATTCATGGCTATATCATTTACATCATGTTTTCATTCCCTGGAGCCACAAGCAGTTATAAAATGAAAAATCAATAAAAGGAAAAAAGCATATGAAGAAGGGTGGAAAAACAAAGATCGAGGTAACTCATGTACCACGATTGCTCCCTCTTACATCTATACACCCATCTGTGGGTTTCCCTCATTATAGCTACCTTTGTACCATGGCATGTGGCTTGGAGTCTTCCTTTGCTACCCCACTCCATTCCACCATTATTTATGACACCTGCCATTTGCTGGATGTACCATGGATCTGCCACTCCCTTAGAGGTTGAAACCACCTAATAGGGTCCTTGATTAACCTTCTTCTTGAGCAGAGACACCAGTACATTCTAAAGCCCATTACGGAAGAGCATGCCACTGTGAAGTGCTTGCTTGGTTCCATGATTTGTAAGCTCATTTGCTCAATTACACTAATGAATTGTTGTACTGGAAGGTGAGGAGATGCATTGGATCTTATATAGGATTGCAGGTGGGTCTTCATCTTGGGGTTTGGCCTCCCTATACGGGATCCAAGCTCTCTAGAGGGTCTTAATAACATTTGTAGGGTGAGCGTTGAGAGCCATGAGCCTCCATTATAACAAAGAATAGACAACCATGCCATGTGATCCTCAGCACCACTTATTGCTTGCTCATGTCCCACTTGTTTGATGATGATGATGCACCTGGACCATCTTGCCCAGTCGGCTACACACTTGCACCACACACTTCGTAGCTGATCCAGGGCCTAGATGGGGATTTGTCTCACCTAGGGAGTCAAGGGAGGGCTTGCATCATTGTTCCAACCCTTACAGATGGAGCACAAGCTTGTTTGATCCAATTAGAGACCCATGAGGATGTTCTTTGTGTCCCCGCAACCACTTGGGAGCACCACAGGTCATTTGCATGGAGATGAAGGGACCACCCCCTTCATCACTGTTATTGGAGCCCTCCTATTCGTTATGGCACATGAGAGACTTCATTTGGCCTTCCAGTGACCCTTTTAGCTACTTTTCTATTATTTCAACCCTCTTGAGAAGCTAATTTTTCATGTTATGGAGCTATTTGGTGGGGTTGTCACCAAAATAAGGTTATTTTGCACATTATTTTATTATTGGAGGAATTATTAGGCCAAATTTAGCCATTCGAATCCCATAAGAGGATCATATAAATGTAAGAGAGGATCATTTGATCTCTCATCAAACTTGGACTTTGGATATATATTTCTAAAGATTTTAGACCTGCAATTTGTGGAATAATTTGGATGATTAAATGCATTTTAACGTGTGGAATATTTTCGCCATCTCTCTTGGAACTTCTATTTGGCAAGTTTATGGATGGATATACTATTTTTGTCATGTAAGTGCTCTTTTCATGCGAATTTCATAATGTTTCATGTCTAATGTATGGAATGCTATGTCATGATTTTACTTGTGCCCTAAAATTAATGCAACTTTATGAAACACTTGTAAATCTTGGCTTGTTGCATATGTTATTCATCTTGGCAAGAAGAATGAATTTTCCTAGGGGTAGGTTGTGCACCTTTTACCTTGAAATTCCATAAAATCTTGCATATCGAAGTATAAAAGTCTAAAGTTCTTATGAAGCCGCATCCACAGAGAGTGCAACTGCTTCTTTAGGCCTCCTTGAAGAGCGAAGTTCCTAAATATTGATCATTTCGACTCCAATCTTCCCAATAGCTAGGCACTGGTTCTAGATCCTTGGTGATCAAATTAAATTAACAAAATATCATTCTTTCACCTCTTTTCTTCGTCCTCCAAGGATAAGGAGATTTTTTAGGGTTTGGTGCAAAATTTTAGGGAGGATAAATTTTAGGCTTTCATCCAAACAAGTTTCTTCATTTATGTCTCCTCTAGGGATCCTCCAGTTTTGAACTAATTCCAACAGTGAAATTTCAAATAATTGATGCCCTAGCTATCACACCAAGAGGGAACCCTTGAAGCTACTTTGACTTGGGGATTTTTGAAGGTTTGCACTTTGTAGTTCATCATTCAAAACCTTTTCTCTTAACTATAGGTGATCATTGGATGAGCCTTTACCATGGTATATATCTCAACCCTTGGTCTCTTATAGTATTTTTTTCAAGGGGTTTTTCGTGGAATTGCACCTGAGCTTCTCCCAAAGCTCACACTTCAATTGAGTCTTTCCATTGAATGAACCATCCTTGCCTCACTTTCAATCTCAGTATAAACACAACAATCACAAGTGAGGGATTTTGGAAGTTTTGATATTAAGCATTCATCATTATTGAATATTCCGAAGCTCGAGGTCATCCTTCATAAATCTTTCCTGGGGAGCCTTTCAACTTTTCTTTAAGCATTTGAAGTTTGAACCATTAATTGAGCCTCTCCATTGAATGGGCCTTGGAAATCACATTATACCCTTCCATTGATCCTATCATTCAAGTGATTTCCTCCATACCAGGACTCCTCCCATCGGTGAAAGTCTGTAAAGAGCAGGGGACATCGACTGAGGTGACAATGGGTCCTTGTCCCGTTATTTCCATTTGGTCTAGTAGTTGTCCATTAGGTACTCCACCTAGGGCCCCTGCTAGATTGAGCGGTAGCAAGATCCATATGAAGTCTTTTACAAAGAAATAAAAAATATATTGACCAAAAGGTGGAACAAGATGACCACCTCATTGCACCTTTTGGCCTATGCAGTGAATCCAAAATATTATTCTGCAGAGTTGCTAAGTAATCCAGAAAGAACCGCACCAAACAAAGACCCAAAAGTCTCATAATGATTTAAGTTATTTGTAGATCTTGATATTGGGATTCAAATTCATTCAGAGTTTGCTCATTTTGTGGGATCAGAGGGTTTGGGTGCATATTTTGATTCTATGTTGGACATGACTATATTAAGTCCAAATGATTGGTGGAACTACCATGGTGGGGAACTTTCACATATCTAAAAATTGGCTATTAGGATCTTGTCACAGGTTGCTAGTTCCTTTTTAGTAGAGATGAACTAGAGTACATATGGCTTCATCCATTTGGTGAAGTGAAATAGATTGGGCTCTAAGAAGGCTGAGGAACTAGTGTATGTTCATTCGAACCTTTGCTTTCCATCACACAAGAGTGACAAATACAAATTTGGACCCACCAAACTATGGGATGTGGAACCAAAGTTGCTTGACTTGGATATGACATTGAATGACATGTCTCATATGACTTTGTTTGATGAGGAGACACCAATAATTGCATCTTCAATTGGACATGGAAACAATGGTCCCACTCCTAGAGAGGATTCAAATGTTGATGTGGATCTTAATTACATGGATGAAGACATATTTGATGATATGTAAATGCAATTTATGATGATAATACAATGATGATGCTTTAAACTTTTGAACAATGAACATTGAATATGTCATATGCCATTCACAGTTCATTTTGTAATTTGTACTATGTAGTGTGCATTATTAATTTTGGTGATGATTGAAATTTGCAACAGAAACTTGATGATACGTTGAATGTTATAATAATCATAGATGATGATGACAATGCTTATGTTGAATTGATAATGATGATTTGTTTATGTTGAATTCAAGATGATGATTATGTATTTTTAAATATAGAATCCAGATTCAAAAAGATGAATAACAATAAGAAATTTTAATTTTATATGCTATTTCCTTACTGTATAGTATCTGGATTTTTTGAAAAATTTGCCGTATCCTTTTCAAACCCTATACCTGTATCCATTCCCATATCTGTTTCAATGCAACTTAGCTGGAAGCAATCTTCCCTGGAAAATGCATTGGCAACTAAGCAAACACCTAAATTACAATGCCAGGCCAAGGAAAAAGTTGAGTGCCCAAAAGGGTGTGGACTTCGAATGCATCAGGTGGTGTGCCCCAGGGCATTCCCACTCTGAGCATAAAATACAAAAAATCATGTGACATGTACCGTGCTTCATCTCCAAGATGAACATAAAATATTAAAATACATCACACCATCACAAAAATCGTGTGACATGTCGTACAGTGCCTCAAAGGATTTATGTGCTGAAAATAAATTGGCATAAGCTTGGAGGAGTAGGAGGTGGGTGATGAAAATTTCGATTGAAATTTATTTGTTGGCATTTTGAAGGGTCGTGTTCATGCAAGGACCCTAGCAGAAGAGGTAGAAGATCCATACTAACATGGTCAAGTTGGGATTTGAGCAAAGCACATTTTTAGCAAATAAGTTCCTTATTATTTACATGATCAGGAGAAGTTCAGTTTTATTTATTTTATAATCGCAGGATATGGGCAGCAAGAGTAGGATAGGAATGCAATCTAAATCTCTGGGCAGATGCAGGGGCCAGGGAGAACACAGGAAAAATCCACACTAAGATGTTAAAACTGGGATTTGAGCAAAACCTATTTCTTGCAATAAGTTCGTTAGTACTTACATGATCTGAACGAAATGCTGTTATATTGATCCACACTAACATGGTAAACTGGGGATTTCAGAAAAAACATATTTTTAGCCAATAAGTTCTTTAGTATTTACGTGTTCTGGACGGAATGCTGTTATGTTGATTTTTATCGTCACAGGGTGCACTAGAAATCTCTGGGCAGATGTCAGGGTCGGGGATGCGCCTGATTCAGGATAGTTGGACGTGGAATGATCAATATATAATGTTCATTGAATTGCAGTTTACCATGCATGCCTTTTGTTTCTCGTCCAAAGTGATTTCATTATGTAGCCCACTTTTGGCTAATATAAAGATGAATATCATTTGCAGTTTGCATGCCTGCCTTTTGTTTGTTGTGCAGAGTGATTTCATTACGCAGCCCACTTTGTGCTAATATAAAGATGAGTTTCATTTGCCTTCTTCCATGTAAAGTTCTTTGAATTGAGGGTTAGTCAGAGAGGATCGCCTGACAAGGTCGTTGCTGGAAAATTCTGTATAATGACCAATTTTTGTACGCATGTTGAGTCATTTTCCAAGGAGATGTATGTGATGATTGAAAGCTGAACTCATTAATATCATCCAAGTATATTATTTTTATGCTATTAAAATGCACGCACTAGCCAAATCAATGTCTTTGCTTTCCTAATAATGAAACGAAGGGTTTTTGGTACTGTCTGTGCAGATGGATAATCTATGCAGGATTTTAGTATTCACCGTTATTCACAGATTATATATTATTATTATTATTATTATTTAATTTTAAGGTCACGATCAAGTTCGACATTAAATTGGTGTATGAAACTTCTTTGTTTGTGATTAAATTAGTGTATGAGACTTCCTTGTTTGTGAGACAAGGATTTTCACCAAATTGGTGTATGAGACCTCTTTGTTTGTGAGACAAAGATTTTAGTACTCATGAAATCCGATGCACCAGACAAATTAATATGTTATTATTATCCCAGACACCAAATTGGTGTATGAGACCCCCTTGTGTCTGTCAAGGCATACATACTCTACCCCTCTGGTTTTGAACTTTTAATCTCTTATAAAGAAACACATGCTCTTAACCATTAGACTCACTCAAACTATATTATGCATATGAATTTTAACAATTAAAATGAGTGGTTGTGAATATTGTGCAGATGGATCATTTATGCAAGAATTTAACAGTCATATCGCATTTGGCGTGTATAATACATAAATTTTGTTAGAGCAAGTTCATTGAAATCAAGAATGAGATGATTTTCTAAAATTTTAATACAGCATGGCACAACAAAATTTGGATTGAGAAATTAGTAGAAATAACTTGAAATCATATAATGACTAGAAAATGCAAGCTGTTCTGAAACACTACTGATGGATACCAGACCGAGTATTGCAGATGATATGATATGATGGGCTAGCCGTGGCCTCGAATTTTTACATAGCAAGAATCTAGTGTAACTTTAGATGAAAATCTGTTCAGCATCGGGCTTTAGATGAACAGCAGGATTAATGAATATTGCGTCAGTTAACCTGCTAAGCAAAAATCAGCTTATACTTGTCGTGTTTACAGAATTCCCTTTAGACACCATCTTTCATTCTATTCCATCCTTGATGGTCATGTGCATGCTTTAGCATCATTTTTTTGGAAAAGTTTGATGGTTGGTAGTCTATCATTCTACTACCATGGGATTAGTTGCCACTGAGAGGAATACCGTGGCATTTGCTGTGTATCCAAAGGAACTGGAAATTTCTGCTCCTGCAGAGGTTTATGTTTTTGGCATGTACATAATAATTATGCAATGGTAATTATGTTTTCGGCATGCACATAATAATTACAAATTGGTAATTATGCTACCAATGCATAATTATGCGTTGGTAAACTGGCTGACATCATGCTGGAATAAAAGTGTGTTGGCATTTGAGTAGTGTCCATAGGAAAGGATTATCCAACTCAATGTATGACATGCGCGCATGCAATGATCACTCTCACCTCTGAAAGGTTCTGCTGCTGCTCTAGTAGTGCTATATTGCATGATCTCTTCTACAAAGAATGTTCTCACCACAAGTTTAGACTGGCTGACGTCGCACTGACATAACAGTCTGTTGGCATTGGAGGAATACGGTGAACTGTCCATAAAAAGGGATTATCCAACTCAATGGTGACATGCTTGCATGCCAAGATCATTCTCACCTCTGAAAGAGTAAGCACTCGCAGTTGCATTTTACAGAAGTGGACAAGCTTTTGCTCCAAAAAGGACAACATAGATAACTACAGGTTCGCAGCTGTCAGCTGTCATTACAATGACACCCTAGCTGATTGCCAACCACATTATAATCTTTTCTTCGAAGCACCTTTGAAGCCTCTGGTTCAGGTGCTTTTCATCAGAAGTTCGAAACAATTTTGCAAAGCATGAGCCCCCATTTGAGTGAACTGTACAAATGGTTATGAATGATGGCCCTCATGGTAGAAGTGATGTCTGTGATGCAAGGATAGTCATTTGTGCATCGATTTCCTAGAGAGTAAACATGGCTAAAAATATTCAAAGATTTCAAATTAATTACATTTCCTCTATTTTAATTTTTACTAGTAAATATATACATGCAAAGTAATAGTTATATATTTTTTATAAGTAAATATATACATGCAAAGTAATAATTATGTTCAAAGATTTCAAATTAATTATATTTCTATTTTTATTTTTACTGGTAAATATATACATGCAAAGTAATAGTTATATCCAAAGCTTACATGCAAAGTAATAGTTATATCCAAAGCTTACATTTTAGAAGGATTACTCTCTAGGCTTGAAGAAGCTGGTTCTGCTCATTAATTCAATGATCTTTCTCTTGTAATGTTATCATTGTGATTGGGTTGTAAAAGTATGTCATTTAGCAAATTTTCATTTCACATGGTTTACTCTTCATTTTTAAAATGCTACTCATATCACACAAATGAACTTTAAGGAAACAACTTATTTCAATGGAACAACCACATACATATTGCTAAAGTGTATTTAAAAAATAAATAAATTAGCAAGCAGTTTAAGATAATATAAAAACCTTTTATAGGGAAGTTTCTACCTTGTTTACTTGGTTTTTGGGGTAGAAAATTTGAGTAGTTCAAGAAATGGATTTTGTTTTTAATTAACTATTTTTATTTAAAAAATAGTGGGAAAATCAAGGGATGCTTTCCTAATATTTGTGGATGACTTTTTCAGTAAAATCCATCATTGTAAACTAGTGTGCCTTACAATGATTCAAATTGGGTACTTGTGGGCATGAAATTAAATAAATGTGCCATAGTATTGGTAACAACTAGTTGAGCTAATTCCATTGGCCCAAGTGATTAAATGTAATTGTTGAATGCCAAAGTTTTGATTATTCACTAGCTTGGCATCATATAACAAAATGGTAAGTTAGCCACAACTATATAAGAAGGGATGTTCATTTTGAGATTGTAAGTTCGTTTGTCATTGTCAAAATGTTAGGATGTGTAGGGCTAATTGGTGTAAATCTTATTGGTTTTCTACACAATATGATATTCACATTGCCTTTAGACTACAGTTAAATTAATTGGGCATTGTAAAGGTTAAGCTTCATAAACAGTTTGAATATATAAGGCCATGGATAGGGGTCAATTCTATATGTAGTTTGGAGGGATTTTTTCCCTTATCCCAAGTTCTTGTTGAGCTTTGAAGTATGGAAAGGTAGGTACAGATGATTGTGAAACAAAAGTTTTTTTGGAATAGAACTCAATATTTTCCTTGCAAGACATATGACGTTGAGATTGGTATGATAGAACATTTAGAAAGGCATTTTCAACTGAATGTCTTTTGGTTCACCATGCCACATATAAATCGTAGCCTCACAATTTCTTTAAGAGATTAACATACTTTAAATATATATAGCAAAATGAGACATTTGGTGATAATTTGGAGGTCAATTTCAAAAATCTTTGGTGAATACATCATAAATATAGTAATGTGATTTGTCTGAAGTTATAATTGCATGTACTTGGGTTTTGATTCTTAGATGGGTCAACTCAATTAATTATATTACTAGATCAAGAAAGTTGACCTATGAAGAAGCACCATTTTTAGAGGAAAGCATGAGAGGTGAAATAATTTTTTCAGGGTAATATATTCTTCTACATGCACTTCAAATTTTAAGCACCTATAAATTGGTATTGTTATGACCTATTCCTTTAGCGGATACAAATGAATTTATGAAAGATGGTTTGGATAAACAAAGAAGCTATAGTTGTGGCATTTGGGTCATCATCTAAAAAGTAAAATCTCTACCCATGTTCATCAATTTTTGTTGTTGCAAAACTACAAGATTTCTTAGATTCTTTATACAGTGTTTATGGACTTACATGTATTTACAAAATTCATTCAAGCTTGGACAAGGGGCTCATTTTTAGACACCTTATCTTACAAATTTAATAGTAAGCACGAGGTTTGAGAAGCTTACATAGTCTCATCCTAAATGCAACACCATTCTAAATGACATCGCAGAGGAACTCATTCAGTCCTTGAATCCCATAGGAGGTTGCAAGCCTAAGTTAGTTACAAGTCTTTAACATTGGAAGGCATAGATCAACCATTGATCTAGTGGTGGAAATCAATTTGGAAATTCAAATGGCTATCCAAATAAAAAAATTTCACATGAATTATCCTTAATACCAAGGCCCTTGAAATATTTTACAAAAAATTCACTTTGTAGGCATGGAAGATGTTGCCTATGCAACACTAATATAAAAAAAAATTCCCATCTTATCCTCTCCTTCACATTCTCTGTTGGTCAATAATTGTCATTGATGAAAACAAGAGCACTCTTGAAGGATATGATGGCACACTTGGAGACCATATGATGACTCACTTGATGGCATGGACGATGGTTGGAGACATGAAATTTGGACACTATATATAACATGGATGATGGTTTGATACCACACTTGAAGCCTTAATGAAAAAACCATAACCCTCATTCTGATCCCAATATCCTAATACATGAAGAATCCTAAAAACATCGAGGTCTGTACTAGAAAATTCCAAACAATCATAAATATAATTATTTTTTGACATCTTGAAGACATCATTTTACAATGAATCCTTTAATATCTTGTAGATGACTCTTTCCTCTTTCTAATGAGCTGTCACTTGCCTCCTAACTCCTAGTAGTCTATGAGAAATCAAATTTTGAAGATAATATGTCCTAATTTCTACCCTAGCCGACCTATACTCAGTCATTCATGTCGGCCTCCCTCCATAAGACATGTCCATTAATTTGAATGTCACTCATATAAATAAGAGGTTCGGACTGCCCATTTGACCAAGAAATTTCGGTGAGAATACACATAACAGTGAAGACAAGTTCACAACTCATGAACTAAACACAACGAGGAGATTTTGAAGGCATTTTTGTTTGGGTTAAAGTTTATGACTGGTTATCCATACTTTCCAACTTGTGACAAGGATATATAAGCCTTCAAACCTTTGACAACAAGCTGCAAATAGCTTCAGACCTGTAACAGAGAGCTGCTAAGACTTCGAAATGTGAAAAGGAGTTGCTAGACCTTCGGGCCTGTGATAGGAAGTTACAAAAAAAACCCTTTGGACCTATGTTAAGACCTTCAGACCTGCGGATTAGCTTGGATTTGGTGATTAGACTACTAGACAGAACCTTGAACCATCTACAACAATTCCGGCCCATTTTGTATTTGCAGCTTCAAGCGTTGATTCATATTGGAGGCACATACTAGGGTTTTGGTGCATCTCTATGTGATAGCTCACAAACCGTGTGGTGAAAAAATGTCGCTCGATCCCTCTTCTGTGATACCATAGTGGTATCATTTAAACTTACTTCAGACATGTGATCCATTGATAAGTGATACGAAGTTTAAGGACACAAATATTATTCAGACTGTGGAGTTAAATATCTCAGACGAAGGACTATAATAAAGATCTGAAGCTCAGACTAACATCTCAGATTGGTTTTGGATTGCAGTCTCAGATAGGCTACATGAAATTTATGTTATCATCAAGTTGCAACACCTCCATCCTTGATTGCTGATCAAGTGGTATTTCCTAGGAGAAAACAATGAAGGCATAATAAACCTAAAGAGGCTTGGTGAAGGCTTACTGTGGAAGAGATTTGGATATATTTATGTGGAGGGTCAAAACAACTAAGGCCTGAAGTTAAAACCTATGATCATTGTATGAAACCTATCACCTATGGAAGAATAGTAGCTATTCTTTGAAGAATTGAATAGTCAAGCATTTAGAGCCTTGGATAGATGTGATCTGTATAAGATCTATATGTAAATGTGCTTGAGGTAGCTTAAATTGCAAGTGTTAAAATTGAGTTTTTTTATGAGCTTTTATGTTAATTTCTTATACACATAGAGCATGAATTTAAAATATGAAATAGCATAAAACAACGGAAAAATACACCATAAAAAATAACCACAACACAACAAGTGATGAAGGAGTTTACCCCTCCTGGGCTACATCTCTTGGTCCAGCTTCCAATGGCTTGGCCCTATAACATTATGCTAAAAAATGGTGATTACATTCATTTACAATGCTCTAATGGCTTCAAAAAATTCTCCAACAACTTTAGAGCTATCAAAAACCCCTATTTAGCCTCTTTTTGCTCCTAAAAAGGATAAAAACTGAGAAAGTTATGAGCTTCCCAAGTTTTCCTGCTAGTTGACCCACAAATTTGCCAAGTTCGGCCAACTGTCCTACAATTTCGCCCCATTTTTTGCTAATAGAGCAACAAATCAGCGCAATTCCGACGCAATTTGTGGGATGGTTTAAATTCCCAATGCGACCTAAAAACCAAATTTTAAATCATATATATTACATGGTCAAATAATTTATTAATATTTCAAACAACGCTCATTTAATGTTGAAGTATTAATTTCAGCGGGCCATATAACAAGGACTACTTGTGGTGTAATGGTAAGTGCGAAATTTTGTTGGTATGAGGTGTTGTGCTCAAATCCCGTGGAGTGAAATTCAGATTTCTAACTAATTTTTGGTGGCCTCATGCTGCCACGTGGGAGCCTCTAGTTGGGCCACATGGAAGCCTGTGGTTGGCCACCCAACAACCAATGTAAATTTTCCATGTCAGCAAAATCAAGGCCTGCCACATGTCAAGCTGTGGTAGGCCCATTTTTTTTTGAATTTTCCAGCCAATCAAGAGAGGCCCTGTGGTAGCCTGCCATTGAGCCAAAATACACAGTCAACAATACTTTTTTTTCCAAATTTGCCTATTCAGAAAAATGAATAGAACTCGTTTTCGAGGCAGACAATGTCGAATTTTTGCGAAATGAGTTGCACTGGATTCAAAACGAAGAGATATACGCGATTGCTTAGGTTCGACACCATTCTGTTAACTTTAGTTTTTGAGCATATTTTTGAGCACTTGATCACTCCTCCCCACTAGAAGCTTTTGGACCCCAAAAGCTCTTTTATTACTGAACATTTGGATGATGGTACAACCCCCTCACCCTTCCAGTCTCAATCCACTGGAATTTTCTTGAATTCAACAATTTGAGCTTTTCATGAAAATTGATCTTTTCCCTTGATTCTGGAGACCCTGTCTTGCCATTGTAGATACCATCTTGCTAAATTTCCTAGAATTTGCAGAACAAAAAACTGTTATTGAAGAATAAAACATGTTCCCTCCTCGGTTGTCAATCAAATAAAACTTTAACTTCAAATTATTCTCACCTTAAACACTGTCGACACGACGATGTTTAGCATGTCTCTCCTTGTACTTGGCTCAAATATTGACCAAATGTGATTGCCATCGCCATGCAACATCCCATTTCAAAGATAATACATTGTGAAACCCACAAGGACCTTTGAACCCAATGCTCTCTTTGTCAAATTGTTTTGATGCTTGCTTTTTGACCTTTTCACTCTTGCACTGACATCTTGTTCACATCACTGCTCAACAATGATACATGTTGCTACAATTTTACCTCATCTTGTTGACCTCTTTTTCGAGGCAACATGTTAGACTCCTGAAACATCATATCACAACCATTAGCAACCTTAATGAAATCAGAGTTTTCATTTAATGCTTTACCTTGAAATGCTTCATGCACAACATCTTCATGCTTGAACATTAACAAAACAAAATTTTGATTAGCATTCACAATTCCCTTCATTTGTCTGGCATGCATAAGAGACAAATACATCTTCTTACTATGCACTCTAACAATGTACTCAATTCCATTCTTGAACAAGTGATACTTATTCTCATGGCGATGAAAAATTGCTCTCCTATCATAAAGATATGGGCTACCCAAAACAATACCTTAAATATCAAGTGGAACAACATCAAGTTCAACTTCATCAAGAATGTTTGCAGTGATTGCAAATTTAAGTATGCACTTCCTCGTCACCTACAAATTTGCATTCTTATATATCCAACCTAAAGGATAAGGTCTAGGATGAGGAATGGTTTCTAAATTAAAATTCTTGACTAAGTCTTTAGAAATAGGTTTGCTTGTGAACCACTATCAAATAGGGTGTCAATATTGGTATGCTTTGAAATAAAGCTAACATGTAACAAGCTCAATTATTGTTGCAACTGTCTTCTCCTTCTCCTTGTTTTTAAGCTTGGTGGGTCTCATCTTTGGATGAAGTTTCCAAAAATGATCTCATCATGCCCATCTTTGGAACAATGTTTGCATGTGATTTTTTCTTTCTCCATCTTGATGGAAACATTCTTCTTAATTTTACCCTTAAACTTACCCTTTCCTTTCTCTTTAGACTCAAAGGAATCCTCACTTGTCTCCTCTGAAACATGTTTCCCTCTTGCCTTTAGGTGTGTGGCTTGTACACATACTTCATATAAATTTGAAGGATTAAACATGAGAATAGTATGTCTTAGGTAACTATGCAAACCACCAATGTACTTTAACAAAGTTTCTTGAGATGTCAAATCTATACCCAAAATTAGTGTTCTTCTCCTAAACTCTTGAGTATAGCTTTGCACACTTTGTCCTTTACCTTGCCTAAAGCTTTTCCAGTCCATTATAGCCTTTTTCATGTATGCTAATGGATAAAATTGTCTCTTTAAGGCAACAACAAAATCATTCCAAGAGGTTAAGACCTTACCATGTGTTCTTCATGCCCTCTTGAGTTTTGGCTTCCCACCAAATAAGTGATGCACTTTCCAATCTCAATGAAGCAATCTGAATCTTTGTGTCATCATCCTTGATTCTTTGTATCCTGCAATACAATTCAAGCTAACGTACCCAATTGTTTAATATTTCAGAATCTACCTCTCCATCATACATAGACAAATCAAACTTAATGTCAAGCTTTAAAAATGGAGTTTTACCATGACCTTTTGGAAAATGTGGAGGTGTTTGTGAAGGGCTTGTTGTGGAAGAAGATGATGGTGAAGATGGAGTTGATGATGAAGGTGAAGAGAATGGTGGTGTCAAAGGTGGTTGTCACCATTCCCATTACCTTTTGGAGGCTTGTCTCCATCTCCTTCATCTCCTTTTGAAGACTTATCTCCCTTTGGGATATTGGAGCTCTCACCTTGCATCCTTGTGCTTCTCTCCTCATAGAGAACTTTCACCATCCTTGTCATATCAAAGAATGCTTTCCTGAAGGATTTTTCATCCTCTAACATATTGTCAGGCTCTCCTTCATGTGACATACTTGCTGAAGCTTCAATTGCAATTTGAGGTAGATTTGTAGTGGATATTGTGGAAAACTTGCTCTCCTTGTCCTTGACGTAATTTGAGGACGTGCAACCATAAGCTTTCCTTCTCCTTTCTTGAGCTTCAACCTTGTAAGCATCACATACACTTTCAAAAAATTAAATCCTCACAAAAACAAAGAAAACCTATGCTTTTATACCAAACTTGATATGTATAAGATCTATATGTAAACGTGGTTGAGGTAGTTTAATTTGCCAATGTTAAAATTGAGTTTTTTTATGAGATTTTATGTTAATTTATTATACAAATAAAGCATGAATTTAAACCCTGAAATAACATAAAACAACAAACAAATACACCATAAAAAATAACCACAACACAATAAGTGATGAAGGATTTCACCCCTCTTAGGCCACGTCTCCTGGTCCAGCTTCCAATGGCTTGGCCCTATATCATTATGCTAAAAAATGGTGATTAAATTAGTTTAAAGTGCTCCAATGGCTTCAAAAATTGCTCCTACAGCTTCAGAGCTATCAAAAACCCTGTCTAGTCTCTTTCTGTTGTGAAAGTTTCAAAACAGAAACCTTACTACAATGTCTAGATCTACTTCACGTACTTGTTTAATCAACTTAACAAGTTATTTAATTGAAGTATTCAGAAAAACATTAAAGAAGAAACAAAATGCAGCCTACACATTTATAGTTCATTTACTAAACAATACACACATGTGACAAGATTACACACTGATTTTTCGGACAAATGTCCCTGGAAAAACCCAATGCGAGAAAACCTGTGCAGCAACTCTAGAGGGTTTTATTATTATGTAGAATATGAATACAACATTATGGGCACTAGAAATGGTTTCCCTACAGAGAAATTACATAGTAGAAGTACCTTTCACTCGGAGACAAAAAATATGGATGTATCACACCCTCAATCAGGATTTACATATCACGAGACTTTTCTGGCCCACTGGAACCCTCAACGTTGCCTCTAGAACCTCTGTGTCAGCCCTCACTGGCCAACGTCCCCACTACCCTCGCTGGTCCTGCGTTGTGCTAGCTGGGTCTACGTCACCCTGGCTGGGCTTATGCAACCTCTGTGCAGTCCTTTGCGTGGTGCTAGCTGAACTACGTCCTCCAGGCTGTCTCTGCGCTGTTTGGTACTCACTGCTTCTCTGTTGCTGTATTCTCGGCATTGGATCATATCATCCCTTTCCGATCTCTGCCCCTCACTACACTGCAAACTCGCTTCGAATTCCTCAGCAAACCCTGCCCCAAAAATTCGACTTAGCTTCAGTGCTCTGCCTGTGTGTGTGTCCTCCAACTGACCCCAAGCCTTTCTCTTATACTCTTCTCGTTGGAAAACCAACAACCGTGATATAATCTCTAATCGATGGCTCAGATTAAAATATTGCTTGATCCACGTCACTTATAACATTTCAACACACGTTTAATTAATTCACTTTATTTTTTCTAATTCCCTAAGTTAGACTTAGGGTCCTCGTTAAAAAAAAATAATTGTTTGAATAACTTCAACACCAGATGAAATTTCTCCAAATATTTTTAGGTTTTGGAGATCTCGTGTGTCTTAGCACATCTACAAAGTTTTGGAGTTAGAGCTCACCCGATGCTACCCCAAAATCTCAACACTTTTGAAGACTTATCTCCCTTTGGAATATTGGAGCTCTCACCTTGCATCTTTGTGCTTCTCTCCTCATAGAGAACTTTCACCATTCTTGTCGTATCAAAGAATGCTTTCCTGAAGGCTTTTTCATCCTCTAACATATTGTCAGGCTCTCCTTTATGTGACATATTTGCCGAAGCTTCAACTGAAATTTGAGGTAGATTTGTGGTAGAGGTTATGGCAAACTTGCTCTCCTTGTCCTTGACCTAACTTGAGGACTTGCAACCACAAGATTTCCTTCTCCTCTCTTGAGCTTCAACCTTTTAAGCATCACATATACTTGAAACCAATTAAATCCTCACAACAACAAGGAAAACCTATGCTATGATACCAAAATTGATATGTATAATATCTATATGTAAATGTGGTTAAGGTAGTTTAAATTGCAAGTGTTAAAATTGAGTTTTTTAATGAGCTTTTATGTTAATTTATTATACACATAAACGATGAATTTAAACTCTAAAATAACATAAAACAACAAAAAAATACATCATAAAAAATAACCACAACACAACAAGTGATGAAGGAGTTCACCCTCCTGGGTCACGTCTCCTGGTCTAGCTTCCAATGGCTCGGCCTTATATAATTATGCTAAAAAATGGTGATTACATCAATTTACAGTGCTCCAATGGCCTCAAAACCTGCTCCAACAGCTTCAGAGCTATCAAAAACTCCTGCCTATCCTCTTTCTGCTCCCAAAAATGATAAAAACTGAGAAAGTTATGAGCTTCCCAAGTTTTGCTGTTACTTGACCCACAAATTCGCCAAGTTCGGCCAATTGTCCTACAATTTCGCCCCATTTTTCGCTAACCGACCAAAAAATCAACGCAATTCCGGTGCAATTTGTGGGATGTTTTAAATGTTCAATGCGACCTAAAAACCGAATTTTAAATCATATATATTACATGGCCATATAATTTATTAATATTTCAAACAATGCTCATTTAATGTTTAAGTATTAATTTCGGCGGTCCATATAACAAGTACTACTTGTGGTGTAATGTTAAGTGCGAAATTGTTGGTATGAGGTGCTGTGCTCAAATCTTGTGGAGTGCAATTCGGATTTCTAACTAATTTTTGGTGGCCCCATGCTGCGAGGTGGGAGCCTTTGGTTGGGCCACATGGTAGCCTGTGGTTGGCCACCCAACAACCAATGTAAATTTGCCACGTCAACACAATCAAGGCCTGCCCCATGTCAAGCTGTGGTAGGCCCAATTTCTTTTTGAAATTTTCAGCCAATCTGGAAAGGCCACATGGCAGCCTGCCACTGGTCCAAAATACACAGTCAACAATACTTTTTTTTTTCCAAATTTCTTATTTGGGAAAATGAACAGAACTCGTTTCCAGGAGCATACGGTGTAGGTTTTCCACGAAACGAGTTGCACTAGATTCAAAAAGACAAGATTTACGTGGTCGTTCAAGTTCCATACCATTTGACAACTTTAATTTTTGAGCACCTGATCAAGATTTGTCTTGGAGTATTTTTTAATAAGAGAAGCATTGGACAATGAAGATATTTGTGGAGAAATTCAAGTAAGTCACTCATTAATTTTTTATTAAAAATACTGAAGGGTTGGTGCCCTAGAGGTTGGAGCCTTGAGAAGAAAAGGGTTGGAGCCTCTAAAAACAAGGTTAGAGCCTTGAGAAGAAAAGGGTTGGAGCCTCATAAAAGTCCACGTTGGAGCTTGGCAACATGTTGGATCCTGGAAGATTGAAGGGTTGGATCCCTCAAATATCATTGTACTCAAACTTTTGTAAAAGGACGATTGGTGTCCTCACTGGTTTCTAAATAAAATTATTATTATTATTTTTTTGATTAAAATTGTGAAGAATCTTAACTGGTAAAAATAAAAATTGAAAAGAAATAATGATTCACCCCCCTCTCAGTATTTCCAACAATTGGTATCATAGCCAACATCTTCATAATCAACGTAATAGCTGGAAGAAGGATTCTTAAGTCACACTGAAGAATCATGATATAGGGAAAATCCCCCAATTCGATGGAACAATCTTTAGCTTTTGGAAGAGAAGGATGACATTCTATTTAATGTCTCTGGACCTGAAGTATGGAAATAAGTTTTGGATGGATATAAATTTCCACCTACTCCTCCAACAAATCAGGATAGACGGAAAGTTAATGTAGAAAATTCTAACGCAGAAAATTCCATAACAAGTGGAATTTCTGATACAGAATTCATAAAAGTTATGAACTGTGATTCTGCAAAGGAAATGTGGGACACACTTATCACTATCTATAATGGAGACTCCAAAGTCAAGAAGGCGAAACTCCAAACTCATAGAAGACAATTTGAGAGTCTTAAGATGGATGAAGAACATATTGCAGCCTTTCCTCTGGGTAGATGAAGTTGTCAACTCACTCAAAGGTCTAGGAGAAAACATTGAAGAAAGCATAGTTGTCCAAAAGATATTGAGATCACTTCCGGAATGATTCGACTCCAAAGTAAGTGCCATAGAAGTAATAAAGGACTTGGATACTCTAAAGATGGATGAACTTCATGGGATTCTCATTGCATATGAAATGAGAAAAGGAATTCCAAACTCCAACGAAGTTGCATTCAAGGCTTCAAAGTCATCAAAGAAAGGGAGAAATTGTAATTATAGCAATGATGATTCCAACACTGAATTTGAACTAGCACAATTCGTAAGGAAACTAAGGAAAGGATCCAAGCTCAAAGGTAAGTATCCTCTCATTTGTTTTAAATGTGGAAGAATAGGACATTATGCTGCAAAATGTCCTCATAAACATGATAGCAATGATGAAGATGAATATAAAAAGAGGATGTTCAAGAAGAAAGGGTCTAATAAGAAGAATTTTTTCTCCAAACAAGATGACTCTAGTGAAGAAGAATTCGTGATTACTAAGAAGAAATCAACTATAAATACCTTTCTACTCAAAATAGATATAATGATGATTCTGATGAAGAAGATGACTATGCTGGAAGCAGTGAAGTATTATTCATGGCATTTACAAATTATGATGATTCTGAACAAGAAGATGAAGGAAACTTGGATGAATTGCTAATGAATGCCATTGAAAACAATGAGAAATTAAGAAATAAGTCAATTTCTCTCAAAGTAGAAAAGGAAGAAATAAAAAGGAAGGAAGAATTTTTGAACAATAAACTAAAAGAAAGAGAAGAATTTTGCGAAAAATGTGAATCTGAATTTGTCTCTTTCAGGTAAGAGTTGGATGAAGTTAATAAGAGTTGGAAAGCTCTCAAAATATCGATAACATCCTTAATACTCAAAGACCTCAACATGAAAAGTTTGGAATTGGTTTCAAAGGTGAATCATCAAGTTCAAAGAAGAATGTAAATGGAAGAAATGGCAAGAACACTGCTTCTAGCAGCTGATTTGCAGGGAAAGTTTTGGAGAGAAGTAGTCAGGACAACAGTATAGACCTTCAATATAACTCAACTAATATCAAATAATGACAAGAATCAGTATGAATTATGGAAAGGAATACCTACTTCAGTAAAATATTTTATAATTTTTGGAAGAAAATGTTTTATGAAGATCAATGATGACTCACTGGGAAAATTTGATTCTCGTGTTGACAAAGGAATATTTATTGGATATTATACAAGGAGCAAAGAATACAAATGATACGATAATTGATTATGAAATATTATAGAAAGCATTGATTTAAAGATTGACGAAGTACTTACAAAAAAGGAAATTGAAATCTATGAAGAATATTCCATTCTTGAAGAATTCGAGGAAGAATCAACAAAGGAAGAAAAGGATCAAGAAAATAAAAAAGAGCCATCTCAAACACCTTTAAAGGTAAAATTCCTCCAAAAACACCATCTAGAAGAACATATTATTGGCAATGTAGAGGATGGAATACAAACCCGAAGAAGGATGACAAGTAGACCAAGAAAATATGATGTTTCTCTTCTATCCATGATTGAACCATAAATTTTTTCTCAAGTTAGTAAGGACCCTCGTTGGGTGAAAGCTATGGAAGAAGAAATGTTTCAAATCGAAAAGAATGAGACATGGGATCTTGTACCTCGTCTAAAAGATAAAAATATGATTGGAACCAAGCGGGTGTTAAAAAACAAAATGAATGAGGATGGAAAAATCATCAGAAATAAGGCAAGGCTTGTTTACAAAGGATACTCACAAAGTGAAAGAATTGAATTTGAAGAAACCTTTGCACTGGTAGCCCGATTGGAAGCTATAAGAATGTTTTGGCATTTTCTTGCTCAAAAGGATTCAAAGTCTATCAAATGGACGTAAAATCAACATTTATGAATGGGGTCCTAAAGGAAGAAGTTTGCATGGAGCAACCGGAAGGGTTTGATCTAGCAGAAGGAAAAACTTTGTATGTAAGTTGAAAGAGGCATTATATGGATTGAAACAAGCTCCTAGAGCTTGGTACACAATATTGGATCACTATCTACAATGACAAGGCTTCAAAAAGTGGGTGGTAGGAAGTAATCTCCACATGAAGATGGACAAGGATAAATTGCTAGTCACTCTTGTATATGTTGATGATCTGATTTTTACCAACAACAATGATGAGATGAGTCAAGAATTTTCTCAAAATATGTCTAAGGATTTTGAAATGTCTATTATTGGTGAGCTATCTTACTTCCTTGGACTATAAGTAACTCAAACTAAAGCAGGTATGTTCATATCCCAAGAAAAATATCTTAAAGACATGCTTAAGAGATATGTGATGGAAGAATGTGCTTCTATGAGCACACCGATGCCTACAAATTTCAAATTAAGAAAAGATGATGAATCCCCTTCGGTAGATGCAACTCTTTACATGTCAATAATTGGAGCTCTTCTATACTTAACTGATTCAAGATCCGATATTATGCAAGCAGTAGGAATGGTGGCAAGATTTCAATCAACTCCTAAGCAATCCCATTTGTTTGTTGTGAAGAGAATTCTCAGATACTTGAAAGGTAATCCCAATTTTGGCCTATGGTATCCCAAAAGCACAAATCTTACCACAAAATATTACACTGATGCTGATTGGGCTGTAAGTGTAGACGATAAAAAATTACTAGCGGAAATGAATTCTTCATGGGGGATTGTTTAGTATCATGGCTCAACAAAAAACAATCTTCTATATCTCTCTCCACAACTAAATCCGAATATATAACTGCTGCAAGTTGTTGTACACAGATATTGTGGATGAAGGAATCATTGAAATATGTCAACATAGAGACTAATCAACCAATCATCATCTATTGTGACAACACCAACGCCATCAGTCTTTTAAAGAATTCGGTAATTCACTCGAAGACAAAACATATTCTAGTCAAATACCACTTTCTTCGTGAGCAAGTTGCTGAAAAAAATATCAGATTGGAATACGTTAATAAAAAGGAACAAATTGCAGATACCTTTACAAAACCCCTAGCACAAGAAGCATTTGAATATCTTCTCCAAAATATCGGGGTCATTGCTCTTGCATCACATTAATAGAAGCACCATGACAGGGGGAGAAACATGACAAGAAACAACTTGATATGGGGAGTAATTGTACACCCCATTTTCCATTTATTCCAAAGGGGAGAAAATGTTGGAAGAAAGAATATTTCCATCAATGAAAAAGGGGAATATTGTTGGTCAATAATTGTCATTGATGAAAATATGAGCACTCTTGAAGGATATGACGACACACTTGGAGACCATAAGATGAATCACTTGATGGCATGGATGATGGTTGGAGACATGATAGTTGGAGACCATATATAACATGGATGATGGTTGGAGACCACACTCGAAGCCCTAATGAAAAAAACCTAACCCTCATTCTAGTCCCAATAACCGCATATATGAAGAATCCTAAAAACCTAAGATTTGTAATAGAAAATTCCAAACAATCACAAAGAAAATTATTTTTTGACATCTTGAGGACATAATTTTACAATGAATCCTTGACTATCTTGTAGAGGACTCTTCCCTCTTTCTAATGAGTGCTGACTTTCCTCCTAACTCCTAGTAGTCTAAGAGAGATCATTTTTTAAAGATAATATGTCCTAATTTCTACCCTAGCTGGCTTATACTCAGTCATTCATGTCAGCCTCCCTCCATAAGACATGTCCATTCATTTGAATGTCAAACTCATATAAATAAGAGGTTCAAACTGTCCATTTGACCAAGAAATTTTGGTGGGAATACACAGAAAAATGAAGACAAGTTCACAACTCGTGAACTAAACACAACGAGGAGATTTTGAAGGCATTTTTGTTTGGGTTAAAGTTTATGACTGGTTATCCATACTTTCCAACCAGTGACAAGGAGATATAAGCCTTCAGATATGTGACAACAAGCTACATATAGCTTCAGACCTGTAATAGAGAAATTCTAAGACTTCGACATGTGAAAATGAGCTGCTAGACATTTGGACCTGTGATAGGAAGCTACAAAAAAAACCCTTCAGAACTGTGTTAAGACCTTGAGACCTGCATATTAGCTTGGATTTGGTGTTTAGACTACTGGACATAACCTTGAACCATCTACAACAGTTCAGACCCATATTTTGTTCGCAGCTTCAAGTGTTCATTCGAATTGAAGGCACAGGCCAGGGTTTGGGTGCATCTCTGTGTGATAGATCACAAACTGTGTGGTGCAAAAAAGGAGCTCGGACCCTCTTCTATGATACCATAGTGGTATCATTTAAACTTACTTCAGACCTCTTATCAATTTACAAGTTATAGGAAGTTTTAGAACAAAAATATTATTCAGACTGTGGAGTTAAATATCTTAGACCAAGGACTGTAATAAATATTTGAAGCTTGGACTAGCACCTCAGATTGGTTTTGGATTTCAGTCTTAGATAGGCTTCTTGAAATTTCTGTGATGATCAAGTTACAACACCTGCATCCTTGATTGTTGATCAAGTGGTATTTCCTAGGAGAAAACAGTGAAGGCATAATAAAACTAAAGAGGCTCGGTGAATGCTTATTGTGGAAGAGATTTGGATATATCTCTGTGGAGGGTTAAAATAGCTTAGGCTTGAAGTTCAAACCTGTGATCATTGTATGTAACTAGTCACCTATGGAAGGATAGTAGCTATGATTTGAAGAATTGAATAGTCAAGCATTTGGAGCCTTGGATAGAGGAGTATTGGAGTATTTTTGAACAAGGGAATAATTGGACAATGAAGAGACTAGTGGAGCAATTCAAGTAAGTCACTCATTCATTTTTTTATTAAAGAGATTGAAGGGTTGTTGCCCTAGAGATTGGAGCCTATAAAAACAAGGTTGGAGCCTTGAGAAGAAAAGAGTTAGAGCCTCATAAAAGTCCAAGTTGGAGCTTGGAAACAAGTTGAAGCCTGGAAGATTGAAGGGTTGGAGCCCTCAAATATCATTCTTTTCCTGATTAAAATTGTGAAGAATCCTAGCTGGTAAACTTAAGAATTGAAAATAAATATTGTTTCATACCCCTCTCAGTATTTCCAACATTCTCAAAGCAAGTTTGGAAGGAAATTGAAATGTTAAATAGAATCCATAACCATTGGTAAGGAGTTTTCATAGAATAAACTGTAAAATATTGGTATCAGAGAAAGGCCAATAAAGATTTCTAATTCCGTTCTCTCACAATTTGGCTAGCCAAATACACCAAGCTAAGGGAAATAACACTTTTCCCCTGAAGTGTGTTACCAAAAGTTGCAATATTCCTAGTGCTTTTCCTCAATCTTTCTCTACCCCTCATCCATGATTATCAATTGGAAAAATACATGAAACCTTCCCCTGGGAATTTTTTGATAAAGTCTCTCAAGGAAATCCATCAAGGGGAGGGGATTGAAGTATAAAATTCCTCTCCCAAAATCGCTCTCATTTCTTTCAGAGATGGGATTGAAAAAGCTACAAGTAATTTTAATGAACTCTCAATACTCAATATGGTCCTTATCCACGCTCTTGAAAATGAAGTCTCACGTATTCAAATCATGAGTGACTATCTTTTAGTAATTCAATCCATGAAAGGGGATTGTCTTGTAGAATGTTGAATTGTGTAGCTTGGGAAGCACTCCACAAGCCTAGTGAGATGGGTTTGTGTGAGTTTGGTCAAAAAAAGTTTTTGTGGGCAAGGAACCTAAGTTAATGGGTTTTAGACCCATTTTGGGGTTTAAAATCCAAAGAAGAAATAAAAAAGAAAAATGATTTTCTAAGCCTAAAGGACTAAAAACCTAAAGTAGAGGGTTCCTAAAATGCTAGTAGAGGGTTTATTTAAAGAGACCTTAGGACAAGGATAGCGACATCAAGGGAGAGGAGCTCACTTGGTCAAGTTGGACTGCTAGAGATGTAGCTCCGAGAAAGGCTGAGTAGGGCTACTAGAGAAGGCTAGATCTAATCCCAAGTGCAACCGTTGTCAAGTGGCAATCGAGTTAGGACAATTTGGACATAGAGAAGCTCAGGAAGTTAGGGTTCACGATCCCTATTCTGAAAAAAAGGAGGGATGTAGTTCTATGAAGAATGGTGAGCCTCAGAAAATTTCATAAGGTCTAGGATCTCATGAAAACATTTACCCTACCAACCTTAAGGCTCAACGTAGGTATACGAGGGCTAAATTGACCAAGATGAGGGTTGTTCAAAGCTTGATTAAGGAAACCACAAGTCTGAAACCTAGGCCGAGTCCATACTATAGGTTACAATGGCATAGAAAGGTGGTTGAAGTGGTGTTCTAGTCCATGGTGGGGTTTCCAAGAAGTCCGATGCCTAGGAGGAATGTTGCTAATGTGGATAAGTTTATCCTAAAAGACTTAGGACAACAGATCTAATGAGCCCTAAGTTTTTTTTTGGCTGAGCATCAATAGATGGTAGAGGGAAGATATATTAAGCCCTAGTAGGGATACTTCCCATGCAGATCGAGTCCCTTAAAGTCAGTCCAAGACCTCAATATAATGACAACCTAAATTAGTGAGTATGGATAGAGTCGCGACCCTATAAAGGGAAGTATTATCTCTGTGTAGAAGAGACAAAAAAGCCTTCAGTTTTGGGAAGTATTGTGGGGAGGAAGGACAATGAGAAAAGGGGCTACCATGAGAAAGGAAGATGAGGTATATTTCAGGGTTTGGAATAACAATAAGGATATATCCCAAGAACAATGATGAAGAGGTAACTTTATCATTGTTAGAGGATAATAGTTGATGCCCTAGATAGGGAAACTTTCCATGCACAATATTTTTATGATGTACATGTGATACAGCAGGCTGCAACAACAATGGGAATATGAAAAAATGGAGGGTTGACTGTGCTAGGAGGAAAGTGCTAGTTTGATGGGCATATTAAGATCATATTGAAGGGATGAAACATGTGCGATTTGTGCCCTAAGTTTAGTCTTTGAGAAGGAATTAAAGGTTGATAGGAGAGGAAAAAGTGATGGAGCTCAAGGGTTTATCCTTGATGGACTCAAGAAGGAAACCAAGTGGGATAGATTACAAGCCCTAGTTCACAATTAGAGAAGGGCATATTTAGTGAGAAGACGAGAAAACTCCAAGCCTCAGAATTTCCATCATTGTAGCAACAGAAGAAAGTATAAGTGGGAAAAATAAAGAGCTATTCATAATTGGAGTTGTGAACAGCTGATTGAAGACCCTAAGTGCTGTTGAAATTCAAGGATAAAGGAGCAGCTAGAGGGAAGATTTACTTGGAGTCAAGTTCAGTAACCTAAAGGAGAAGAGCTCACTAATAAAGGAAGATTGAGGAGCTCGAGATGGGGAGGAAAAAGTCCCCAACATATGTGTTCATGATAGGTGGATTGAAAGGGCTATGTGTGGCCACCATCAGCTAGTAGGTCAAGTGTTGTCTTATTTAGGGTAGATTGGTTGTCAAAGGATTGACACCAATCCATAGTTGTATTCCTTGTATCAATATGATTTTAAAGGGACACAGTCCCTGGAATGAGAGCCCTAGACTGTTGTATTATAGTTTGTTAATATAACAAATAAGGGTTGAATTAAAAAAAAAAAATTCATGTGCACTTTTTGATTCATTGAAGTAGGTTGAGCCAGTGGATATTGTGTAGATTCTAAGGGAGTTTAGCTTCAGAGGGAACAACCCTACGAAATTTAAGATCTTTAGGTTCTAATGAGGTAGATACACTACAAATATAATGATTCATTCTATAGGGTATGCTACATTGATGGATGCCATACGGGCTAGTGTTGTCGGTGATGTTGTTGGATACTTCACTGAAAGTACCTCCCTTGCTAAGAGGGAGTGTTGAATTGTGTAGCTTGGGATGTAATCCACAAGCCTAGTGAGATGGGTTGTGTGAGTTTGGTCACAAAAAGGGTTTGTGGGAAAAAAACCCAAGTGAAGGGGTTTTAGACCCATGTTGGGGTTTAAAATCCAAAGAAGAAATTAAAAAAGAAAAAATAATTCCCAAGTCTAGAGGACTAAAACCCTAAAGTATACATGGTTCGTAAAAGGCTAGAGGAGAATCTATTTAAAGAGGCCATAGGACAAGGCTAGCGACATCAAGGGAGAGGATCTCACTTGGTCGAGTTGGGCTACTAGAGTTGTAGCTACAAGGAAGGCTGGGATAGTATGCCGAGTAGGGCTACTAGAGAAGGCCATAACTGATCCCAAGTGCAAATATCGTCAAGTGGTAGCCAGGTTAGGAGAGTTTGGATATCAAGAATCTTAGGAAGATAGGGGCCAAGATCCCTGTTCTAAAAAGGAGGAGGGCCGTAGTTATATGAAGAAGGACGAGCCTTAGGAAAGGAGGCCGCAAGGTCTAGGAGGTTAGGAGCTCATGGAAAAGGTACCCTAGTAGCCTCAAGAGTCAACACAGGTACATGAGGGATAAATAGACCAAGATAAGGGTTGTTCCAAGCTAGGTTAAGGCAGGAGAATATCTGAAACCTAGGCTAAGTCCCTGTTGTAGGTGACAGTGGCATAAAATGGTGGCTGAAGTGGTGATTTAGTCCATGGTCGGGTTGCCAAGAAGTTCGATGCCTAGGAGGAATGTTGTTAATGTGGATAAGGCTATCCTAAGGGAATTAGAGCATCATATATAACAAGCCCCAAGTTTTTTTCTAGTTCAGCATCATCATAAGTATATAGGGAAGATATAGTAAGCCCTAGTAGGACTAATTCACATGCAAATCAAGTCCCTTAAAGTCAGTCCAAGACCTCAAGAAACTAACGACCTAAATCAGTGAGTATGGATAAAGTCGAGACCCTAGAAAAGGACACTATTGTCTTTGTGTTGAAGAGACAAAAATACCTCTAGTTCTTGGAAAAATTTTGAGGAGGAAGGATAATGAAAAAAGGGGTTAGCATGAGAAAGGAAGATGCAACTTTTTTCAGTGTTTGGAACAATAGTAAGTATAATGCATAATAACAGTGATGAAGAGGCATATTTATCACTATTAGAGGATAATAGTTGATGCCCTTGATAAGGAAACTTTCCGTGCACAAGATTAACCTCAGATATGGTCCCTAAGGTTTGGAATTGTTCTAATGTACATGTGATACAACAGGTTGCAACAACAGTGGGAAGATGACATAATGGATGGTTGATTGTGCTAGGAGAAAAGTGTTAGTTTGATGGGCATCTTAAGATAATATTGGAGGATTTTAGTAGGTGCCCGTTGTGCCCTCAATTCAATATTTGAGAAGGACTTCAAGGTTGATAAGAGGGGCAGAAGTGATGGAGCTCAAGGGCTGATCTTTGATGGACTCATGAAGGCATCGAAGTGGGCTAGATTACAAGCCCTAGTTCACTGTGTTAGCCCCCCTATGAAATTCTTGACAAGCAAGCTGGGGGCTATGTCATTTTGGATACCTTCAAGGAATGCATCTCCCCTGAAGATACATTATCCTTGAGGTCTCTCTGTACTTTTCCTTTCACTAGTCTCCTCTGTTGGTTCTTTCCCCTGAAGCCCACACTTATCTCTTATACCCCTGCAAAATGTCCCTCTTTTCCCCTTTTTCCTCCTTCTGTCAAGGTTCCCTTTCCCCCCTTCTAATTCTACCATTACCCTCTTAAACTCCCCCCTAAGCCCCCTTTTAATCTCACCCTTGCCCTTTGTTAAACCTTGGCACCTTTTCTTCCCCCTATCGTTATCATCCTCGGGTCTTGAATTGCATGAAAATGGTTACAAAACCCACTCTAAACATTATGTTGAGCCTAGCCCCTTTCGCAATTAGCCCCCGCACTTTTTCCCATGAGTCCTAGCGCCGTGACCAACGCTAAATCCGTCAGGCACTTAGCTCCCCCAAACCTTTCTCCACGCAAAAATCATCAAAAAACCTTTATAAACGCGCATTGGTGGCGCGCTGGCGGCATGTGGTGGTGCATGGGCGGAGCCACCACAAAAATGGTGGTTACGGGGGCTGCCATTTGCCCGTACAGACCAAATGAGGTGAGGCCCTGTAGTACATATTGGCCGTTGATCGGCTATCAAACACCGATCGACTGGTCAACTACGGGGGGTACACATCCCGTTAAACTCCGCGCTGGTCGACCTCTCGTACTCTATCGATCTGTTCAAACTTGCTGCCGAGTTAACCCTACGCTGTTCAGATCTCCGCCGTCCAATTAATATATGATCTCAGAACGACAAGCCCTTAGATCAGTGGTCCCCACTCCCAGTCCTAACGCCTTGCCCCAAATCCTTGGTTTTATTCCACTTTCACCATACGCAAACTCTGGTGTTCCTCGGAGAACCGGCGATTCCACTCGACAAATGACGGGTGGCATACGTACGGGGGAAAAACCACCCCCATTTCGCGCATTAATCTTCAGGACAGAACACCCAGCGGAATTTTTATGAGCCGTCAGATCTGGTGAAGCCTATCCAAGGGCTGTCATTCATCGAAAACTGCGCACGGGATAAACCATCCCCACCGTACCCTTGGCCCGCTGTCTGTCCACCCTGATGTGTTTTCCACCGTTGATTCCCTTTGGGATTGACGGCCCAGATTTGTCCTCCACTTTTGATTGTTCTTCTATCCCCTAGTCACGCTACGTCACCTCCACGTGTCCTTGTCGTATGCCCGCATGTCTCACTGCATATATTTGTTTTCGAAGTCATTTTTACGTGGTTTTCCCATGCAAACTGTTTTCGCTGCGCATCCACCTCCCATATTTCATCGCTTCACTGCGTTTTTTCGCCATCTCCTCGCCTGCACGTCCGTTTCATCCATCCACATCACCTGCCACCCTCGTCCATGGATTTCTTCACAGTTTTCAAGTTCTTGCAGGATTTCCAAAAGTAGAAGACCGCCATGGTTCTACGTGACAAGCTGTGCAGGCAGAATTAAATCCAAGAACCAGTACTACTGTGAGATAGTCAAAGAAAGCGGCTGGCCGGATTCGCATTAAGTAAAAGGCATATTTCAGACACTGGGAACCTTTCTACGCCATTAAAACCCGAGCTAACCTGTCAGAGGTAGAGTTTAAGCAGCGAAGCGTTCTAGTACATAGCAAAGGATGATTAAGGCCAGCTAATGAAGATCTTAAGCCTTAACCACAGGTTTAGAATGCACAAAAGCAGTTTGAAGACCCCGAGTATCCATCCAAAAGGTCCTCTGCACAGTAAAAGAATGTCCCTGAAAGAATTTCTGCCCTAACTATAGTTCAAAAACAGTCAGACATTTATGAAGCAGATATTTTCAGTAGTTGTTTACCATTTGTTTATTCCCCTCAAGTACAACAAAGTATGGCTGCCAGAATGTAGCAAAGTCATGTCTGGAGTAAAGGAAAATATGAAGAAGATCATCCCTGCATATAGAGGTGACAGACATTAAATACTCAATATTCAAAAAGAATGGGCCTCGGCCCTATTTCTCTACCCTGTGTTTAATGATACATTTAATTTTCACCTACCTTCTCAGTCGATTTTCTATCCACCATCTGCTATAAAGCACAGAAGGAAACATTGTAATGGTTGTTGATGAGATATCAGTGAAACACAAGCATTGTTCCTCTTGAGACAATTTCTTTGTGTAATATTGTAAGATAGGATGAGATATGATGTATTCAGACTGAATGTTCAAGCTATGGGCTATGATGTACCTGATTGGTGTTGTTTTTAATATGACAAGCATGTTTCTTTGGATCTGATCTAAAGCGGTAGTGATGTTTTCCTATCTCTTGTATTTGTGATTGACACCTTTCATTTCTATCATGTTTCTTGAGGCTTGCATCGGAAGTTTGGCATAAGATTTACCCTTGATAGGTACCTTATGTTGCTGCTCTCCCGACCCTTTATGTTTTACGCTCATATGTGTATACGAATATTGATTTCAATTGATTTAACCAATGTAGTGGATGTTATTTCTGCTCTACGTGTATGAATTAATGAAATCTGTGTTTAGATGTTCTGGTAAGTTAGTTGAATGTGTTATGAGAACAACGGAGTCCCTAGGGCAGTCCTACGCACTCTCTAGGATCTGTCCTTCTCAATTAACCCTTTTCAAGATCCCTTGTATCTCCTCTAATTAAATCCCAGCGGGCACGGAGTTTAAATGACCTACGGCACGATCTATAAAACGAGTTGGATGGTCTCCTCCCTTTCATTTTCAATCCTTAATGTCCCATCCCCCATATCATCTTTAAGATCCAATTGCTCTAGATGACTAGCCCAACTGAAAGCTTGCACGTTGATTACAAATAATTCCTTTCTTGACTCCATTGCCCAATGGCCTTGATAGTCCCTGAGTTATTTGTCTCAGCCTAATCCCTTCTGTGATCATCGTTGTCTTATATTGGACCTTCCTTCCCTGGTTCCCAACAACCAAACACAAACAATCAAACAAAAAACCTTGAACCTATAACTAGCCTAAAATCACAACTTGGAGCTTCAAAGACATACACTTTGACTCATATATAGAGATCCCTTTCTGGACCTAGGAGGGCTAGATCCTAAGGTCTCAAAGTGGTTCTATGTTGTCTCATCTTTTGGTCTTGTCAACCTGGCCAAAACATGGGAACCCCAACATAATGGCGACTCCGGGGACAAATTAGGTGCATCACACTGCGAAACATCTCCTAGGCATTCAAACCCGGAATCTGCAGTTGGGATTGGCGATTAGTCACATCTCTTATTGAGCGACCTCGGTGTCATTTTTTGTGTTCTATTGCACTCTTAGGCAGAGCACAGTCGGGGCGGAGTAGCCTCCAGATCTCATCCTCTTTAGGAGGTGACATATCTGGTAAAAGCCCTCCCAGTCAGTCTCTGGTGGGATTTTGCTGTGTTCTGAGGTGTTTCTTGAAGAAGTAAGAGTGCCCAAGCACTGTGGTGGATAGTGTAACCCCTTTGACATACCCTGAACCTTCCACCTGGCGACTCCATAATTCCTAAAAGATCAAAGACTCCACTGGTGATCAGTAGGCCTGCTGGTCAACTTGGTTTCACAATAGACTCCACTGGGAGACTAGCCTCTGAGACAACATTAACCACAAAAGAAGTAGCAAGTAGGGTTAAGTTTCTTAGTTAGAAGCATAACATTCTAGCTTTCAAAACCATCCACACAAGAGCTTATCCCAACCCCGACCCACCTGAGATAGTTGAAAATCCGGAGAGTATCCTCAGGGAAGCTCCTACACCTCAAAGACCAACTATTTCCAGTCAAATTTGTAGAGCTAATTCTGCACCAGAAGACCTAACAGCTCTATCACATTGTTTCCCTGACCGAGACCTATCAAACAACTTACCTAGAGCTAGGTTATTCAGTCACCCAGACTAGCCAGACCCTGAGCTTCACAGCATACCATCTAACAGTGGTCAGAACACTAGGAACAGAGAAACCCCTCCATCTACACCACCTGATATCCACTTCATTCAAAACTTGGGGCTCTCCCACCCTATATCTGCTCTACAGACTTCTACTGGTCCTAATATCCCTATCATCCAAATACCAGCTGCTCAAATCAACCCTTTACCTCATCAGAATATCATCATGGTAGATTGGTATGCGCCTCTAGTTTTACCTCAGCCTATGTTTCCCTTACCCAATGATTTTCAGTCAAAAATCCCACACTTTGCTGCGAAAGAGTCCATAACAGATCAGCAACATGTAGATAGAATGGAGGATTCCTTTGATTACATGGAGATCGACGATGAATCAATCAAAATGAGAATCTTTTCCCAAAGCCTAGGAGGTGATGTAAATAAATGGTTTAAGGGCTTACCTCCTGGTAGTATCCCAGATCTTCCTGCATTATACCATACCTTCATAAACAAATGGGAAACTAGGGCAAACCCTAGCCAACTCCTAGCGGAATACCTGACCCTTAAAAGTAATGTAGGAGAGAGTGTCCATGATTATACCACTAGATTTAACAACATTTACAATGCTCTCCCTCCACATATGAAACCTCCACAAGGTACGGCCCTAGCGAAATACCCAGATGGGTTTGATGCTGACATGGCCTATGAGCTTAGGGATAAAGAGTACGCCACATTGGAAGATATGCAGAAAGGGGCTGTAAACATAGAAGCCAATTTGATTGAGAAAAGAGAAAGACTGAGGTCTGAGAGGAGGGTAACCTATAGGGATGACAATGTAGCTTCCACATCCGATCCAAACTATGAAAAATTGTCTAAAAACGTGGAGAGACTACAACAGATGATGGAAAAAATGGTTGTCATGGTTAGCAATCAGAACAGAAACCAGAACCAAAATCAAAACCAAAACTTTAGAAGGAACAACAATGCTCCCAACAGGAAAAAAGAATCAGATCAACAAATTATCCCCCCATTCCAAAACTTTTTAGATGAGGATGAGGGAATTATAGAAGATTCTGAAGGGAACGTAATTAACATGTTTGAAACTGAAGACTCAGTCCTTAACTGTGATTCAGGGGAAGACCAACCCTCACCATCATATTGGGATGAGGGATGGTTAGAAACTGAAGATTACAGATTAGGATTTGAAAATGCCATGTTACAGGTCAGGGAACAATATGAACTTAGGAGCAAAAAGAATCAGGACACTTCCAAATCCAAAACTCCTAAGGTTACCATCAAGAAAAGACCTGAAAAATCTTCTAAAGTGACTGCTGAAAATAGTAAAACAACAGCTGTAAGCTCTGATAAACACAACAAAAAAGACAACCGAGACACCGAAAAACCAAGCCTACCAGCTAGCAGCACTAGCACTGCAGCTAGTGCTCCTAATAAAATGATTCCTAACACTGTACATAGTGAGAAATCACAAAATGATTCAGCTACTAAAGCAGTAGCAAATAAAACGGAATTGAGCATTACAAAGGTCCAGTCCACTTTCAATCTAGAGAGTGAGATTGCAAAAATCAAAATCTATGTACTATTATCTGAGCTGGCCACTCAGGATGTATATAAAGGCAAAATTTTGAAAGCATTGAATTTGGGAGAAATAAATGATTCTGTAAACCTGAATGAGGATCAACTAGACCTACTCTTTGGTCCAAAAATTGAGGGAAAATTTCAGGAGGGGGTAGTTCCACCTTTCTATGTCAGTCTCAACATTCATGACAAGATACTTCACAATGCCATGCATGATTATGGAGCATCACACAATTTAATGCCTAAGGTAGTGATGGAAAGGCTTGGCCTAGAGATAACACGACCCTACAAAGATCTATATTCATTTGAATCTAGCAGAGTAAAATGCCTAGGCCTGATCAAAGACTTATGTGTGAGTTTGACCCAGATTCCTGCCAAATGTATGGTCATGGATGTGGTGGTGGCAGATGTGCCACCCAAGTATGGCATGCTGCTATCTAGATCATGGGGAGACAAACTGCAAGGAACAATGCAGATGGATGGCTCTTATGCTACTATCCCTATATTTGGCCAACTTAGAAGCCTGTATAGAGAGTCTCAGATGAAATTCCTAGTCAGTAGCCCCGAGAAGCCTGAAAATTCACCATTGTACTCTGTGCACACAGACCTGGACTCTTTCATCCTTTATAACGACCAATCCTTGGGGGAGTCAGAATCTGGAAGCATGGGTACAAACGTAGAAGCCGATAGCACAGACCTGAACATCATGGCTACCCCGGAAGAAATTGAAGAAGAAAACAGTAGTGAAACCTGTAGAATATGCGGTGGGAGCCTAACTCAGAATGAGCCAAGAACGCAATACATTCAGTCTATCAGTCACACCCTTCAAACCGATACACCACGTGAAGAACAAGATGACCCACGACCTAGTATGGATCCCATAACGCAACATAATGGCGAACCCCTGTGGGAGATGAATTTCGATGGGTCATGTACTAGAAACAATGCTGGGGTAGGGGTGTGGCTGCGTAACACTGAAAATGATCACGCATAGAGCCACGCCGTCAATCTGCACTTCAAATGCACCAATAATATTGCAGAATATGAGGCTCTCATCCTTGGCCTAAATCTGCTAAAAAAGCTAGGGGCCCACAGGATAGCTGTGAGAGGAGACTCTAAGCTAGTGATCAAACAAGTGAATGGTGAGTATTCGGCAAAACATCCCAGGCTTAGGGCATACAGGAATGACACTCTAGATTTGTTGAAAATGTTTGTTGAATATGAATTAGCGTTTGTTCCCAGGGGACAAAATGTGATTGAAAATGGATTAGCTTGCTTGGCTATTTCGTATCCTAAGACCCCGGCTAACCAACAAATCATCATTCAGACCAAATTCAGGCCTGCAGTGCCAGACAATGAAAAATATTGGCAGGTCTTTGAAGGAGATAAACAGATCGAAGATTTCCTGGTGGGCAGGAATGAGTTTGAATTTTCTGATTTAGGCTCAATTTCTGATGACAGCTGCCCAAGTGAGGATCCCCCGGATGAACGCGAAACACCCTGTAACATAGAAATAAATTCTTTTTCCGAGCAAACTGGAAATCCAGCCAAAAACTGTGAAAACGCAGATATCGAAGAGGTAGAGGTGCTGCAGGCCAAAGACAAGAACATACCCAGAGGCCTGGCACCCTTAGAGGACCTTTTTGACTTTGATGACGTATCAAAGAGGCTCACTATAGAGCATGCAGATGCAGATGTGGAAGAATGCAACATAGGCTCTGAAGACAGGCCCAAAATGATTAAACTGGCTAAGTCTATACCTGCAAACATGAAGCAGAAATACATCGAACTGTTTAAATAATTAATTGATGTGTTTGCATGGAGCTACGAAGATTTAAAAGCCTATGACACCAACATCATACAACACAAGATACCGCTAAAGGAAAACCAGAAGCCTTTCAGACAAAAACTCCATAGGATTAATCCAAAACAATTGCCTGCAGTAGAGAAGGAAATTAAAAAGATGTATGATGCAGGCATTATAGTCCCTGTAAGGTTTTTTGATTGGGTGTCAAACTTAGTGGCTGTGAGGAAGAAAACAGGGGAGATTAGACTTTGCATAGACTTCAGAAACCTCAATAGAGCCTCCCTGAAAGACAACTACCCTTTGCCTAGAATGGAGCATATCCTACAAAAGGTAGTAGGCTTTAAGAGAATCTCCCTGCTTGATGGTTTTTCAGGATATAATCAAGTTCTGGTACTCCCAGAAGATCAACTCAAAACAGCTTTTACCACTCCATGGGGCACCTTCATGTATGTGAAAATGCCTTTTGGGTTGATGAATGCTGGAGCTACCTTCCAGAGAGCGATGGATATTGCTTTCTCAGATGAGATAGGACACTTCATAGTTATCTACTTGGATGACTTGACTGTCTTTTCCAAAACTGAAGAGGAACATCTGAAACATCTGAGGAAAGTTTTTGAGAAAAGAAGAAGGTATGGCCTGTCCTTAAATCCTAAGAAAACTGTTTTTGGGCTGCAAGAAGGTAAACTTCTTGGCCACATTATATCTGAGAAAGGGATTAGGATAGACCCACAGCAAGTTGAGGGAATAATTCAAATTACACATCCAAGAAACATCAAGGAGTTACAGTCCTTCATTGGGAAGATCAACTTCCTTAGGAGGTTCATTCCCAACCTTGCTGAGCACCTTAGAAAAATGACTGAAATGCTAAAGAAAGGTGTAGGTATTAAATGGACTGTTGAAGCCAAGAAATATTTTGAGGCAGTAAAACTTGCACTCACTCAGGCCCCTGTCCTTATCAGCCCTAACTTCTCAAAATATTTTCTGATCTTTTCATTTGCTTCCCAACACACAATAGCTGCAGTTTTGCTGCAGAAAAATTCAGAAGGTAATGAACAACCTATAGCTTTCTTCAGTAAAGCCTTAAGAGATGCACCCTTAAAGTACAACATCATGGAAAAGCAGGCCTATGCTCTGATTAAGGCCTTAAAAGACTTTAGGGTGTACATTCTGCATTCTCACACTATTGCTTTCGTACCAAATATAGTGGTCAAAGATATCTTGTCCCAAGACCCAGATGGGAAAAGGGGCAAATGGATTGCTACAATATTAGAATACGACCTTGAAATAAAACCCACTAAGCTGATCAAAGGTCAAGGCTTAGCCCAGTTGATGGCTGAATCAAACTTGCAGGCCCTTGACATTAACATGATAAATGCCTTTGATGAGCAGGAAAGATTTCCCCATCCAACTATTGAGGAGCAGTTTCAAAACTCTACTTGGTATACTGATATCCTTTACATGCTCACTCACCTCAATGCCCCTCCACAACTATCCAAAACGAAAGCCAGATTCATAAAACTCAAAGCTAGAAATTACTGCATTTTAAATGAGAATCTATACTGGAAGAATCCAAATGGCCTATTGCTAAAATGCTTTTCTGAACCTGAAGCTGAAAGAATTAAACAGGAATTCCATGCTGGGGAGTGTGGAGGCCACCTGAGTTGGAAAGCCACTGCAAATAAAATACTCAGGGCAGGTTATTATTGGCCTACACTGTTTAATGATGTCCATAAAATGATAACCACTTGTCACAAATGTCAGATCTTTGAAGGTAAAAGAAAACTCCTCCCCCTTCCCCTACAACCCATCACTGTTGAAGGTCCCTTTCTGCAATGGGGCCTAGAATTTATTGGGGAAATTCACCCTTCTTCTTCTGGGCAACACAAATGGATCATAACTGCCACATATTACTTCATTAAATGGATAGAAGCCATACCCACTAGGAATGCCACCGATTCTGTCATTATTAGGTTTCTAGAAGACTTCATCCTATCTCGGTTTGGTTGTCCAAGGAAGATAATCACTGACAATGCTGCTGCTTTCGGATCCAAGAGAATGATTGATTTCTGTCACAGGAACCATATCACGCTTGGTCATTCAACTGCCTATTACCCTCAAGGTAATGGCTTGGATAAATCATCAAATAAGAGCTTAGTGACAATCATCAAAAAGCTATTAGAGGAGAACAAGAAATCTTGGCACAACAAGTTGGTACATGCCTTATGGGCTAATAGGCTCACCACAAAGAAATCCATTGGCATGTCACCATTCCAACTTGTTTATGGTACAGAAGAAGTTTTTCCTACCAGCCTTGGGATACCGGTGGTAAAGCTGGTCCAAGAGATTCAGGCAGAGGAGGACATCATGATAAGGAGAATTAATGAAACAATCCATCTTTAGCAAACAAGGGAGCAGGTTTATAACAGAGCTATCAGAGTCCAAGAAAACATAAAAAGACAGTTTGACAAAAGAACTAAAGCTTCAAATTTCAAAATTGGTGACAAGGTTCTAAAATGGGACTCAAGAAGAGAGGACAAAGGTAAACATGGCAAATTTGACAGCCTGTGGCAGGGTCCATACATAATCCAGGCCACTGTGGGTCCTAATGCGTTTTTTCTGCAAGAACTTGATGGCACAGAATTGTTTGGGGGTCCTGTCAATGGCAGGATGCTCAAACATTACTTCTATTGATTTTCCATTTCCAGTTTCATCTCCATTGTACATACCATTGCAAGTTTTCATTTCAGAAAAAGAGAAAATGTTCCAAAAAACAGAATGAAAAGAGAGGTTCAGACATGCTCAAAACATGAACCTCTGAAGTAAAAAGCATGGCTCAAACCTGATCAAAATCCGAACCAAAGGAAGCAGAATAGCTGGTCCTAATAAGCTCAAAATCTGGATCAACAGCGAAAGAAGAACCAGCTCTAATATGCCCAAAACCAGAGCTGAAGCAAAGAAAAGAGGTGTCTAAAATATGCTCAAAACCTGAGTCACAAGAAATAAAGAAGAATGTTTCAAAGTTGCAGAATTCCATGCCTTCACAGTTTTGTCTTCTACAAGTTTCTGTCCAACAAGTCAAACAGTCTAATCCTGGCTTGGCTGTGTTTAAATTTCCTGTCTTAGAATGTAGGTGAAGAAACCTGTTGGATAGTTTAATCCCAACAGGTAGTAGATTAGGTAGAGAATTGTATGAGGCCAACAATCTAATCTGGCCTCATGGAGAAATAAGGGTAGATTTAGAATATGTTTGTTTTTGTTTTTTCAAAATAAAATGTAAAGGGTCTGCTAGTTCAAATGCACCCAAGGGAAAATTGTAGAACTGTAGTTTGGGTAGGTAGATTGGTTGGGAAATATTTCTGCTGATGTTTCAATCATATTGTGGCAGCTGAAAATCAAAGAAGAAAGATGGCTTATGACAGCAGGCAACTGGCCTACTCCAAAGATCATATCTGGTTTCTTGACTCCTCCAAGGAGAAGCCATCCCCATGTGGAGCCACTGTTAGCCCCCCTATGAAATTCTTGACAAGCAAGCTGGGGGCTATGTCATTTTTGAGACCTTCAAGGAATGCATCTCCCCTGAGGATACATTATCCTTGAGGTCTCTCTGTACTTTGCCTTTCACCAGTCTCCTCTGTTGGTTATTTCCCCTGAAGCCCGCACTTATCTCTTATACCCCTGCAAAATGTCCCTCTTTTCCCCTTTTTCCTCCTTCTGTCAAGGTTCCCTTTCCCCCATTCTAATTCTACCATTACCCTCTTAAACTCCCCCCTAAGCCCCCTTTTAATCTCACCCTTTCCCTTTGTTAAACCTTGGCACCTTTTCTTCCCCCTATCGTTATCATCCTCGGGTCTTGAATTGCATGAAAATGGTTACAAAAACCACTCTAAACATTATGTTGAGCCTAGCCCCTTTCGCAATTAGCCCCCGCACTTTTTTCCCATGAGTCCTAGCGCCGTGACCAACGCTAAATCCCTCGGGCGCTTAGCTCCCCCAAACCTTTCTCCGCACGAAAATCATCAAAAAACCTTTATAAACGTGCATTGGTGGCGCGCTGGCGGCATGTGGTGGTGCATGGGCAGAGCCACCAAAAAAATGGTGGTTACGGGGGCTGCCATTTGCCCGTACAGACCAAATGAGGTGAGGCCCCGTAATACATATTGGCCGTTGATCGGCGGTCAAACCCCGATCGACTGGTCAACTACGGGGGGTACACATCTCGTTAAACTCCGCGCTGGTCGACCTCCCGTACTCCGTCGATCTGTTCAAACTTGTTGCCGAGTTAACCCTGTGCTGTTCAGATCTCCTCCATCCAATTAATATATGATCCGACGGCGTGGAGCCCTTCCGATCAGTGGTCCCCACTCCCATCCCTGCGCACTGCCCCAAATCCACTGGTTTTTTCCGCACCACCCATCTGCAACAGGCGGTTTTCCCCGGAGAGCCAGCGATTCCACTCAGTAAATGACGCGTGGCATCTGTACCATGGCAAAAACACCCCCATTTCGCGCATTAATCTTCGGGACAGAACGCCCAGCGGAATTGTTATGAGCCGTCAGATCTGGTGAAGCCTATCCAAGGGCTGTCATTCATCGAAACTGCGCACGGGATAAGCCATCCCCACTGTACCCTTGGCCTGCTGTCTGTCCACCCTGATGTGTTTTCCGCCGTTGATTCCCTTTGGGATTGACGGCCCAAATTTGTCCTCCACTATTGACTGTTCTTCTATCCCCCAGCCATGCTATGTCACCTCCACGTGTCCATATCGTACGCCTGCATGTCTCACTGCATATATTTGTTTCCGAAGTCATTTGTACGTGGTTTTCCCATGCAAACTGTTTTCGCTGCGCATCCACCTCCCATATTTCGTCGCTTCACTGCGTTTTTTTTTTTTTTTTCGCCATGTCCCCGCCTACACGTCCATTTCATCCATCCACATCACCCGCCACCCTCGTCCATGGATTTCTTCACAGTTTTTTTGTTCTTGTAGGGTTTCCAAAAGTAGAAGACCGCCATGGTTCTACGTGACAAGCTGTGCAGGCAGAATTAAATCCAAGAACCAGTACCACTGTGAGATAGTCAAAGAAAGCGGCTGGTCGGATTCGCATTAAGTAAAAGGCAGATTTCAGACAATGGGAACCTTTCTACGCCATTAAAACCTGAGCTACCCTGTTAGAAGAAAATGGAGCGGCAGAGTGTTTCAGTGCAGAGAAAAAGAAAGATTAAATCTAGCTTATAAAGATCTTGAGCTTTTAATCTGAAGTTTAGAGGGCAAAGCAGTAGTTGAAGACCCCGAGGATCGATCCATAGGATCCTAAACACAGTAGCAGGTACCATCAGGGTTTATTCACCGGCAGAATGTTTTTCTCCATCAAATACAAGGCACCCATATTGCTTTTATTACACGCCATGTCCCTGAAAAGATTTCCACCCTAGTTGCAGTTCAAAATACTCAAACATTTATGAAGCAGACCTTTCAGCAGTTATTTACCATTTGTTTATTCTCCACGAGTACAACAAAGTATGGCCGCCAGAATGCAGCAAAGTCATGTCTGGAGTAAAGGAAAATTTGAAGAAGAGCATCCCTGCATATAGAGGTGACAGACATTAAATACTCAATATTCAAACAGAATGGGCCTCGGCCCTATTTCTCTACTCTGTGTTTAATGATACATTTAATTTTCACCTACCTTCTTAGTCGATTTTCTATCCACCATCTGCTATAAAGCACAGAAGGAAACATTGTAATGGTTGTTGATGAGATATCAGGGAAACGCAAGTATTTTCATCTTGAGACAAGTTCTCTGTGTAACATTGTAAGATAGGATGAGATTAGATGTATTCAGATTGAATGTTCAAGCTATGGGCTATGATGTACCTGATTGGTGTTTCTTTTCATATGACAAGCATGTTTCTTTGGATCCTGATCTAAAGCAGCTGGTGATGTTTTCTTTTCTCTGTATTTGTGATTGACTTGCTTTCATTTCATCATGTTTCTTCAGGCTCGCATCAGAAGTTTGGCATAGATTTACCCTTGATAGGTAGCTTATGTTGCTGCTCTCCCAGCCCTTTATGTTTTCTGCTCATATGTGTATCTGAATATTGATTTCAATTGATTTAACCAGTGTAGTGGATGTTATTGCCTGCTCTCTGATGTATGAATTAATGAAATCTATGTTTAGATGTTCTTGGTAGGATTTAGTTGAATGTGTTGAGAACACTGGAGGTCTAGAACCCAGTCTCTGCCTCTCTAGGATCTGTCCTTCTCAATTAACCCTTTCCAAGATCCCTTGTATCTCCTCTAATTCTGTCCAAGCAGGCCTGGAGTTAAATGACCTCTGGCCTGATCTATAGACAGAGTTGGATGGTCTCCTCCCTTTCATTTTCAGTCCTTAATGTCCCATTTCCGAATATCATTTCAAGACCCAAATGCTCTAGATGACTAGCCCAACTGAAAGCTTGCACATTGATTACATATAAATCCTTTCTTGACTCCATAGCCCAATGACTTTGATGTTCCCTGAGTCATTTGTCTCTGCCTAAGCTTCCTCCTTGCTCATCCTTGTCTTATATTGGACCTTCTTTTCCTGATTCCCTCCAACCAAACACAAACAATCAAACCAACAACCCTGAGCCTATAACTAGCCTAAAATCACAACTTAGAGCTTCAAAGACATATCCTTTGACTTGTATAGAGAGATCCCTCTCTGGACCTAGGAGGGCTAGATCCTAAGGTCCCAAAGTGGTTCTGATGTTGTCTCATCTTTTGGTCTTGCCAATCTGGCCAAAACATGGGAACCCCAACACACTGTTGGAGAAGGATATCTTCAGTGAGAAGAAGGGAAACATCCAAGCCCTAGACTTGCCATCATTGTAGTACCAGAAGAATGTAGAAGTGGTTAGACTAAAGAGTTGTGAAAAACTTATCGAAGACCCTAAGTGTTGGTGAACTTGAGGGACAAAGGAGCAGCTAGAGGGAAGATTGGGTTCGAGTCAAGTTCAATGACATAAATGAGCATAAATCACTGACATAGGAAGATTGTGGAGCTCCATATGGGAAGGCAAGAGGACCCGCTAGATATGTTCAAGACACATGGACTAAAAGGGTTGTGTGTGACCACGATTAACAAGTAGGTCAAGTGTTGTCTTGTTCAGGGTAAATTTGTTGTCAAAGGACTAACACCAAGCCCTAGGTGATTCCTTGTATTAGTATGATTGTAAAGGGCCACAACCCCTTGTATGAAAGCCCTAGACTGTTGTATTATAGTTTGTTAATATAACAAAGAAGGGTTGATTTTTTTAAAAATGTCATGTGCACTAGTTGATTCACTGATGCTTATAGATTTCATTGTGAAAAGTAGGATGGTTGAGGTATTTGAGAGCATTTTTTTTCCAGATATTCTAAGATGAAACCCAAATTCTCATGTGCCATGGAAACTCAACACAGAATTACCTAATGCAACCCTTATTTTTCCACATGAACGGTCTACAATATGCTTTCTCTCACTCTTCATTTTTCCATGTTTATAAGGAACAAAATTTTGAAGATGTCAAGGTATCCATTAAAGGATTAGAGTTGCATAAAAGAACTTGAAAAATCATTGAAACCCAACAAGGACATGTGACTACTATTTTTCATGAATCTTGGTTTTAATTTCCTATTTTATCTAAGATTGTATAAGATTGAACTTGCTGAACATAATTTGAGATTTCGTCTTTTTTAAACTATTGTTAAGAATTCTAATTTTTTGTACTCTTTATCTAGAGCTTAATTGTTTACTCCATGTGAATTAGATGGACCAAGAATACCATATTAAACCAATATGGTAGTTTTCTAAAACAATATATTTTTATTCCAGAAAGAATATATGCTTTCCTTTTGTACCATGCCCATGCAATTGTAATTTTCTATGTTTAATAAATTTAATAGAATTTTTTAAAGTAATAATATTTAACTATTCCATATTACATTAATATAGTTTTAATTTTCATTCATGAGTATTCAATAATAATGTATGCACATTATTTATGGAAATATTTATTCTCAATGTTTACATAGAAGGATGATTTGTCACCGGTACTCGTGAACACAGTGTTTATGAAGAGATACGATTGTAATCAATCTCTGGTAGACTAACTGAGGATTGATTTAACTCATTGTTAATAATGATTGTTTTTAATTATCGGATGTTATTTCCACTTACAATTATATTAGACATAGAAAATCAATTAACTATTGTCAGAAATCCATCCTAACATATTTAATTAGTATGTTTCAAATTGATGATAAAAAAACCATTTTTGATGCATGGAGCACTCTCCTAAATTTCAGAAATCCATCATAATATATTTAATTAGTGTGCTCAAATTGATGATAACAATGCCATTTTTGATGCATGGAGCACTCTCTTAAATTTCACAAAGAATGGTGGCTACAATTAGATTCTTAGCTTATTTAATTATTTGAATACATGAATACACTTTTCACTAATTTTTAAAATTGATGACATCAATATACATGCTATATGCATAATACTACTATCATGGATCAATAAGAAATGCATGCATAGTTGCAATGTTAAAAGGTACTATTACCATAGTGATTACTGTTAAAAGGTAACAATTACCATAGTGATTAATTGAAGAGAATTTGAACTATATTCTTATGAAGATGTTGAATAAAGGTTCACCCTATAACTAATTTGGAAAATGGAAAATTATTCTTGAATGATATGAAATAAAAACTAGAGTCACGTGTTGGAGTAAATATATGTATTTGTTTTGTTTGGGCCATGTGTCTAACATTGATTTAATTTAAGAAAGGTTGAGATGCATCCATCTAAGCTCTCTATGTAGAAGCCATTCAACTTGATAAATTTTCTTGGTTTCGTCTTCCTTAACCTTGTAGATTGCTAACATAAGGAAAATTGTTTATGAATGCATAATACATATGTATATAACAAAATATTGAGAAGATCCAAAATTGTTTTGGTTATCGTAGTTTCAGATGAATCACCAAATACAATTAAAAAAAATAGAATAAAGTATATATAATATTCTTGTTCGATTGTGTCACAATTAATTTTAATTAAGAACTTTAGATTTTGGATAGTGTAGATTTTGTTTTTTTTTGTAAATATAACTTTCTATTACTATCGAAAATCAAGGGAGTTACAAGAGAATTTGTTTCTGAGAATTACCATAACTTTGTGAGTCTTATTGTGACAAAAAATCCCCATTATGGATACCAAAAAAATGGGCCTTTTGATACATTTAAATAGAGTCAGATAATAGGGTGCCACTCAAGCTATTCCATCTTCATATTGACCACCTTTTACAAAAATACATACTATGACTATAAATGAGCATAATTACGACAAGTACAACAAAATACCGACAAAGTTACCACAACACTTAGATACTAGTACTGAAATGAAAATAGGCTAATCAAGGATGATGAATGCGGATTTTGGAGAGCCAATATCATGGGAGTTATTCTATGGTAAGGTTGATTTAGCAGTGATGGTGTTGAGAGGAACTGCATTGATGACTGATTCTTTTCCTCATGTCCATTGGATTCAGTATCAGAGTATGAAACTATATATCTTTCCACCCGAGTCAACCTTGCCAATATTTCATTCAAGTTGTAACGAATGTCCCTCATGATGTGCTTGATTTATTCCTGGTCTGCAAATATTTTGTAGTTATCAACTTGTTTATCCCTGATGACCATGTGTTATAGGTCAATTTGGGCACCATTACAAATGACCTGGTTAACTGGGCATCATCTCCAGGACCGATGACCAAGGGTCTATCATTCCCTATCATCTTAGTTGCTATATGCCCTAAGACAGGAAACAACATGAATCAAACAAGACTTTCATCAAGCAAGGATTTTCCATGGTTTTAAGCTTATTATTAAACACGTGTGAGCTCACCAACGCAGGCTCTAAAGGGCCTAAGTGTGTTGCATATGTAGGTAGCCCCATTCAAGGCTGCTCTGCAAAGCACTTCTCGACATTCAAAGGTGCGTTGGTCACATTGGGAGAGAAATTCTCATTGTTCCAGAATCTCCACTTGGCCAGTGTCTTCTAGAAGGGTTCACATGTGTCAAGCTTCGGATCCAGGTGTCCATTTGACATCTACATGAATGGAAACATGTATTGCCTATTTTTGGAATGTTATTGATTACAAAACAACCTACAATTCATCTATAAATTGAACACATATCTAAGTGTTTGGGAGGAATAATTTGAGTAGGGAAATGCAGGAGAATTTTCAATAGAGAGTTTGATTTGTGGAGTTGCTGCTAGAGAAATTTATGCTGTGATGAGACTTGGGAACTCTGCTGGAAGGTCACTTCAAATTAGTCACTAGGTTGTAACCTCTCCTTCTATCATCAATAAAGAGTACTTCTTGTTTTTCCCTACATGCATCTATGTTTACTTTGATTTTCCATATTGCAAGATCTTAGTTGATGAATGTAGTTTATGCTTAACTGATTAGATAACTAGCTTGAATAGATATCTATATTATTGCATCTTCTACTATTTCAGTGTTCTTTCTTGCAAGAAGCATTCAGCCAACAAAACCGCTTGAATTTGAAGCTGTAGTGGAAGCAACAGAAAGGCGATGGCATTTGGAAGCGACTGAAACAAGTAAGCCTCCAATCCTCTCTGTGTATCTGTTCTGAGTTAGGAGAAATCGTAGTATAGTCTTTCACCTGTTGTTCTAGGCTAACACCTGCCTAGGGAAGCGTAGTTTATCCATAGATTACAATTCTGGCCCAAAAGATTGGCGACTCACAATTGGGGTTAACTTCTCTTGTTTCTAGGTGTTTTAGTCTCTGATCTTCTTTCTAAATTCATGTAGGTGTATCTTGTTCTCCATCAGAACTTGATTTATATCGCTCTCTTTTTCGTGAACTTCGTGACGTATTCGCTTGGTCTTACGAGGAAATTCCAGACATAGATACTAGTATAGTTGAACACACTATTAATATGTATCCTAATGTCAAACCAGTGTGTCAAAGGCTTCGTCCTGTTCATCTGAAGAAAGCCACTTCCATCAAAGCAGAAGTTGAAAAACTTTTGCGTGCTGGTTTCATTTACCCTGTTCTGCTAACTGAGTGGGTTTCCAATATTGTTCTTGTTATGAAAAAACAAGGAACCATTAGAGTGTGCGTCGATTATCGGGATGTCAATAAGGCTTGTCCAAAAGACAACTATCCTACTCCCTTTATCGACCAAATTATTGACGATTGTGCTGGATGTGAAATATTTTCGTTCATGGATGGATTTTCCGGCTACAATAAAATCAATATCCACCCAGATGACCAACATAAGATAACATTCATCTGTCCCTGGGGCACATTCACATATAGGAAACTCCCGTTTGGTTTAAAGAACACTGGGGCAACTTTTCAAAGAGCAATGGATTATGCTTTCAACGACATCAAGCACATTGTTCAACCATATCTAGATGATTTACCAGCACATTCACGAAAACGGACTGATCACCCGATGTATTTGAGAGCCATTTTCTTACGCTGCTGACACTACAATATACACCTAAATCTGCACAAATGTGTGTTTTGTGTTGGTTGTGGTCGATTTCTCGGATTCATAGTCTCAAAAGAAGGAATTCGAATAGACCCACTGAAGGTACAAGCCATTCTTGATTTTCCTGCACCATCAAACTTACTTCAGATACAAAAAATTCAAGGAAAGGCTAACTTCCTGAGAAGGTTCATTCCAAACTATGCCGAAATGGATAAAGGATTTACTTGATTATTGAAAAAGGGGGTTCCCTTCCATTGGGACCAAGTTGCACAAGCTTCTTTTGATGCTGTCAAGGACCATCTTGTCTGAGCGTCATTAATGTATCCTCCAAATTATCAAAATGATTATTTCCTATATATCGCCGCGGCTGAAACGACCATCGCTATGGTTTTGGTCCAAGTAGAAAATGGAATTGAACATCCGATCTATTACTTGAGTCATAATCTCAATGATACGAAGTTAAGTACTCGTACGTGGAAAAGCTTGCCTTGGCAGCTGTTCAAGCTGTCCAAAGATTTTGCCATTATATCCTGCTCCGAAAAACAACAATAGTTTCGGATTGCAACTCCATGACTTATATCTTATCACGTCAATTGCTGGGGGGGAAATATTCAAAATGGATTGTCATTTTGCAGGAATTTGATGTGGAATTCATCAAATCCAAGTCAAAGACGTCTTTAGTTTTGGCAGAGCTTCTCTGTGACATTCCCTGTGATAGTACTGCAACTACGTCGGAACCATCTATTCCAGACGAGTCTCTATTTTTGATCGGATCATCTGATCCCTGGTATGGAGATTTCATCATTTATCTCCAAACCCAAACTTTTCAACCTAATACCTCTCACTCTGATCAGCGACGTATTCGATACCAAGCCAAATATTATCTGATCGTCGGCGATACACTTTATCGTCGTGGTGTCGATACCATTTTAAGGAGGTGCCTCACTCATGAGGAGGCTGAAAAAGTGTTAAATTATTTCCACGCTGGGGCTTGTGGTGGAAATTTATCTATTTATACTACCGCACAGAAGATACTCCGCACCGGTTACTTTTGGCCTACTATTTTTTGAGATTGTATCCTCGCAGTCAGAAGTTGTCATGCATGTCAGATTTATGACCGTAAAATCCACAAACCGCCAGTGCCAATGCATCATGTTGTCTCTTCTGGACCATTTACGAAATGGGGTATCGATTTCATGACCTGTAACCCTCCTTCATCCGGGGGGCATGGTTATTTTATTTTCGTAGTCGACTATTTTACCAAATGGGACGAAGCGATGCCTACATTCAATAACACATGACAAACAGTTGCATTGTTTTTCTTCAATCACATCATTGCACAGTTTGGGGTCCCACATGCTATAGTTATGGATCATGGGAAGAATTTTCGCAACCATATGATGTTTGAATTGACAGCCAAGTTAGGATTCTCGCATGATAATTCTACTCCTTATTATCCACAATCAAATGGAAAAATTGAGGCTATTAATAAAATTCTTAAACGAATGATAGGAGTCCGTAAAAGGAACTAGCACTTGATCCTGTACTCCGCCTTGTGGGCGTATCGAACCTCGGTGAGAAATGCGACCGGATTTACTCCTTTTCAATTGGTGTATGGTCTGGAAGCTATCTTACCAATCCAATGCGAAATATCATCATTAGAAACTTGTGATAGACTTGTTACCTGACACCTCAGAAGAAGAAGCACGTCTCCTTAACCTCATCCATCTAGATGAAATGCATCGTGAAGCCCAATTGGCCAACGAAGCGCATAAGAGATGTATAAAGGCGCAATATGACAAAAATGTCTAGCCTCGCATCTACCCAGAGGGCGACTTGGTCCTTCTTTACGACCAGGAAGCTGATGTAATTGATACATGGAAATTTGAGCCATTATGGCATGGCACCTATATTGTCAAAAGAGTTCTTGCTAAGGGTGCCTACGAGTTATTTGATCACGATGGGATTCCATTGGCACAACCTAGAAATGGGTTGTATTTGAAATGTTACTATGCTTAATCATAAGCATGGTAATTTTTTGTATTATATTTTTTATATGCTGTTGATTTGCATTCACTATATTAATTTGTATTTTAGAGTTTTCTTGATGTTAGTAATCCGCTTTACATTTCATCGTAGATGACTGAATTTTCAGAACCATTTGTTGGATATGCTGATGGTGCTAGTCGTAGTACGCAAAATCTATCCTCTGCAGCATGGGCCATTTTCGATCTGAACGGCGAGTTAGTGAGTTTTCAAGGGATTTGTATCGGTATATCGACGAATAATATCGCTGAATATAGCGCATTGATCGAACTTCTCTCTGATGCCATTTCATTTGGTATTAACCGCATAATCATAAGGTTAGACTCATAACTTGTGGTACTACAACTTACTAGTATTTATACTGTTAGAAATCCAACACTTCTTAGAATATTCCTAAGAGTTCGACTTTTGGAGAGACATTTTGATTTCATTCAATATCAACACACTTCTAGAAATATGAACACTTTAACTGATTCATTGGCTAATCAAGTTTTAGACAGACATTTGCAACATAGGTAAAGAAAACATTCACATCATTGAATAGGATTGCGCATTAAACATAGGAAAAACTCTGAAAACATATAGATAGATAGTTATAGGTTTTTTACAAAATTTGTGCCCAAGACATGTTGGTCATCTGACCTCAAAATGTATGCAAAAGGTCATAAGTAAACTAGTGGTGCTCATGATAGCACACTATAGATCTAGCAATCCTACGAAGCAACCACATCCAACAGTTAGGAACCCCAATTGTGTGTCGCTGCAGTCGCATGGGAAGTTCTTCGATCTGGCAATCTGGAATCCCAAAGGCAAATGCCTCTATGTGCTACTGGAGCTCAGCAAGAGTTTCAACCATATCAAGGTCCCGAAGGACTGCTCTCCTGACAACCCTCTCTGCTGGCGCATCCGCTTCGTGCTCTAGTTCCTCTACTGGTTGAACATGACCAATATCTACATTACATTAAAACATTTAGTTTAGTCTTGGAAAGAAATCAAAACACAAAAAAATTGTATAAACCTTATAAAAAAAAAAAAAAAACATGGTCAAATCAATCTTACCTATTGCACCGCACTAAGCGCCTTCTGGTAAAACTAGATCTGGATCTCCTCAGAAGTCGACGCCTGCATATGCATACTCATCAATGGCGATAATTTGTCGCTTGTACCAGGTGAAGAATGTAGTCAAGAACACAACGGTCGATTGGCCTGAATTCCGACCCATGAGTTCTACCCATCTCTGCATTCGAGGATCTCTAAGACTGGATATATCCAATGTTACATGTTGTGGCTGCATCAGTGGAATCCATTCCAAAGCAAAAGAGATAAGGATGGAACCATAACTGAAATTTTTCTTCCTTCCTCCCTTTTCTTTATTCAGTTGTTCCTTTATCTGAGATAGAATAGCTTCAGACCAGTTGAAAACTATTGGCTCTAAACATTCCAGCGCATACTGCATATACGATCTGTTCGCTACATAGAGTGTAACGGTGCTAGCTAGTTTAGCGATCGTGAATAGGATGGTCCTCAAAGGAAAATCACTGACGTCACGGATGTTTATTTTTCCATCTTTGCTAGGTTCTGACCCCAGATAGAAACACTGCATAACATAATACCTCATTGTTTCTCGTCCAACGGTATATCCTATGAGTGAAATGGGAAAACCTCTCCTCGACAAACCTGCGAGAAAATACACATCCTCCACTGTTATGGACAACACTTGATTTTTTATGTGAAATTCCTCTATCGCTGGATCCCATGCTCGAACAAGGAACTCTAAGAGTTCCATTTGTTGCCTCATTCTCGACAATTTGAAGTACTTAAGTAGCCCGCAATCTCTTAAAGCTCTTACAGTACCCGGATCATTCAAGGCAATCATATCTTGTTCTTCAGTTCTCTTTCTCTCCATGTAATCATCAATATAATCCAATTGAAACCTGAAAATCAACCATAAGATCCATTAGATACCATTCATTGCAAAAAACTAGGCAAATTTTGGACACAACATGAAAACCAAAAACTTCAACTGCACCTAATGCACTCCCTGGGCTGAGACATTGCATTGCACATGCAGGTACACTTCACTGTACCTACTATGCAATGCAGGTTTCAACATTCAGGGGTGCGTTACCCTCAATTTGGGCAGAATTTACCCTAGGGGCCTAAAAACCCTAAAAAACAGCAAAGAATGGTAATGAAATGAATACTGAAAGAAAGAGGAGGTTTATGCTACTATCCTGGATCAAACGGCGATGAAATCCATCCAGTGAAACGACTGCAATCGATGACTGAAGTTCGGGGGAAAAATCAGGTTCAGAGCTCCAAAATACAAATGGTAACTATGGAATGGTAAAAATGAATAGTGAAACTGCTTTTTATAGTCATTTAATTACTTGCAAGTTAAATTTATTGCTATGACTATAGTTTTATTATGTTTTTATCATGAAACAGGTATTTTTAATCCATTTGATGTTGTTCTGAACAGGAAATACAACTGACGAACAAGTTAGTCGTGCAGATTTATTTCAAGAAAGACTTGACCGCAAAGCATGCTTTTTCTCCTTATTTTTCAAGCTTTAATAAAAACGAAAAAGGATTTGAAGCACACTTTTATCTCTTTTTCAAGCTTCTATAACAATGAAAAATGAACCCCTGGAGACTTATATTGCCGAGCACTTGTCATTTCGAGCTCATTAAAGTAAATGAATTGATATCTAGTCAATATATGTTTAACCCTTTTCCGGACTGAGATGGATTATTTACGAAAAAGGAATACTTTGGTTAAACATGACCAAAGAGGTTCTTTTAGATATTATTTTACAATTTTTTGGATCTGAGAGACAAATTTATGAAAAAGTACTTTTGGAGTCCTCTTTCGTCCTCTTTTTCAGACTCTCTAAACATGAAAAAGGACCGGGCTATCATTGTCGTTAAGCTCGTTAAAACATAAAATAGTGACTGGCTTGTCAGTCATGGCAAGAATCGAGTTTCATTCATCGCTAGACTCGTTAAATTATTAAATAGCGATACTTTATTCGCCCGAAGGGTTGAATTATAGATCAAGCAAATGTTATCCTCCTCAAGCTTGTTAAAAAATAAAGAGGTACTAGTCGACAAATGACCGGGGAAAATTTGGGAAAAGCAAGCAAAATTTCTTTTTGGTAGCAAGTCGCTCTTGAACATGACACTTCTTTCACTCCATGTCCGTGACTGTTTGGGTTGGGTAATCATCTTGATGGTTCATTCACACCTATGGTTCATCATACCTTCACTTCGGTTTTGGGTCAATGCTGCCAACTCATCACAGTGTCGCCGATATGTTCAAGAGAAGTCATACAGTCATTAAGAACTCATCCATCTGCAATACACATAAACCTTCATTTTCATGATCGTCATCCGTGAAAATTGCAATATCAAGTCATACCCTTGTCTCTAAAATTAGTAACTCCAGTTTTATAATAAGGTGACTTCCTATCGACGAAAAATCAATATCCAAAAAGTTCACTTAGAAATATTAGATTCCAGTACCATGAGGCTTGTTACAGCATTGACAAGATCCTCGCTTTCGGACTTTTGACCCAAAGATTTTGTTTGGCGTTCGACATCGAATCATCTATTCACACCTTACGAAATGTACTGCAGTACCTTGAGGGCCATTGAAATTAATGGTGGTTCTCTCGTGTTTGTTAACAGCTCACATCATTGGTTGGTAATAAAACGATGTCTTTCCATGTTCGATGACAAATCATATATTCGCATGGCTAGACTTTTTCTCGAATGATTGAGTGAATGAGATAAGAAGACCCCAGATCTAGTTTCAGCCATCCGGGTTGCGATTTCAGGATTGTTGTACACATCATCTGTACGGTGACCTTACATACAGATTTTCATCCAAACATGGGCCTATATCTGTAGGCGTGTCTACATCTGGGCAACATTCCAATGTAGACGACTTTCTGAATTATGTACATGTTATTAGATTGTTTTATGTGCTGACTATGGGAATTCCTACCCTCAGTAATTATGATCAATAGAGGATATATCATGATGTAATGTATTGTAAGATTGATGCAGGTGACCACTCCGCTTTGTTTCCAGGCTCATCACAGTGTAAAGCATCTCAATCAAATGTTCTTATTATTTGGATCTCATGCTTTAGTGGGAAATTGTTATAGGTCAATTTGGGCACCATTCCCAATGACCTGGTTAACTGGGCATCATCTCCAGGACCGATGACCAAGGGTCTATCATTCCATATCATCTCAGTTGCTATATGCCCTAAGATAGGAAACGCCATGAATCAAACAAGATTTTCATCAAGCAAGGATTTTCCATGGTTTGAAGCTTATTATTAAACATGTGGGAGCTCACCAACGCAGGCTCTAAAGGGCCTAAGTGCATTTCATATGCTGGTAGCCCCATTCAAGGCTTCCCTGCAAAACACTTCCCGACATTCAAAGGTGTGTTGGTCACATTGGGAGCGAAATTCTCATTGTTCCGGAATCTCCACTTGACCAGTGTCTTCTAGAGGGTTCACATGTGTCAAGCTTCGGATCCAAGTGTCCATTTGACATCAACATGAATGGAAACATGTCTTGCCTATTTTTGGAATGTTATTGATTACAAAACAACCTATAGTTCATCTATAAATTGAACACAGATCTAAGTGTTTGGGAGGAATAATTTGAGTAGGGAAATGTTGGAGAATTTTCAATAGAGAGTTTGATTTGTGGAGCTACTGCTAGAGAGATTTATGCTGTGATGAGACTTGGGAACTCTGCTGGAAGGTCACTTCAAATCAGTCACTAGGTTTTAACCTCTCCTTCTATCATCAATAAAGAGTACTTTTTGTTTTTCCCTACATGCATCTATGTTTACTTTGAATTTCCATATTGCAAGATCTTAGTTGATGAATGTAGTTTATGCTTAACTGATTTAGCTAACTAGCTTGAATATATATCTATATTATTGCATCTTATACTATTTCAATGTTCTTTCTTGCAGGAAGCATTCAACCAACAAAAATGCTTGAATTTGAAGCCGTAGTGGATGCAACGACAAGAGCGCTTTGGAAGCGACTGAAACAAGTAAGCCTCCAATCCTCTCTGTGTATCTGTTATGAGTTAGGAGAAACAATAGTATAGTTTTTCACCTATTTTTCTAGGCTAACACCTTCCTAGGGAAGCGTAATTTATCCGTAGATTACTATTTTGGCCCAACCACCATGCTTAGAAGTGTCTCAATTTGACGATGATGGGTGATGGAATGTAGAAAGTGGAGGCATGCCTTTCTAAATTTTATAGGATCTGGTACGCATTTGAGACAACCTCCACTAATCTCAGATTCAAACAAATATTGGAGATCACCAAATTCCTTGGCTTTCAACCTCAAGATTTCCTTCCTAACCTCCAAGGGAGTATCTTCAGAGAAGTTAGCTATGGACTCCCATCCAAAGATTCGTCGATGCTTGGATGAGGAAGACCTTGCAACTGCACCTCAACGAGTTGGTTGGCACTGCCTTGGTGCCATGTATTCCCTGCAATCAACAATGATTATGATTGCAATTGATCACAAGAAAGGGTTTTCAACAATATAGTTGAGGGATGATAATTTGACGTAGGTACAAACATGATAACATGCTGTAGAGGAGGGTTAAAAAGTGGATGGTAATAGGGGCCATAAGGAAGACAAAACAACACAAACAAGCGGTTAATTTAGATAGCCTATAGTGCAGACAAAAATTAACATATAACTGAGTCACCTTGAAACACTCCTTGAGACTATGAGATATAACCTGGACCTAAAGAATTGTATGGACTTTAAAAACTTGGGAGCGCATAAACAAAACTTCAAAACCAAATCGAAAAGGTCCCCAAATACTAAACCCCACACACAAGCACTTGATAGTTGAAGGATGCCCCGGTAGGGTCTGTGCTTTGCAAGGAAGTCAGGGAAAGGACGAAAAACAACTCAAAAGACGAGATAGACCCTGTATTGTGCAAGAACAACACAAAGAACATGGAGGAATACTCCCACCCAGAAACCATAATAACTTATAAGATCGAAGAAAGCTAATAACATAGAGTTTGTGTAGAAGGTAGAGCTAGTTATGAGACAACACTAGTACCCAATGATGAACCCACCATGCCAAAGCTAACCAAAAATCCCCAAAATGAATAGAAAAAACTTCATCTATAGACATACCTCCTAAAGTTTTCCACCCTGTTAACGTCGTAGGAGATTTATAAAAATTGTTTTGCATCGGAAACCTGGTGAGGGGAGTGAAGATAAAGTTGTGGGTAACACACTTTGAGGGCCATGTGTCCTAGGAATACCCGAGACATCTAAAAACAAAAAAAGAGCACATGATGAAACCATTAATGAGCCAAATTCACATGTTTGAAAGATCCCAATCGATGGCTAATCCACCATGAGAGGAGTTCTCCATATCCGTAGAGACAAAAGGAATGAGACAACGTGATGATCCCAGAGTGCATGTAAAGGCAAATATTGGAGGTTGGGAATTTAATAAAGTGTGTCAAAATAGGTGACCTACTGTAACACAGACCCGCACACGCCACACGGTTTCCATGCGAATTAACAGAGAGGGACCATATCGTTTAACGAGGATGTTATGTATAAAAATATTTTACTAACTTAAAGTAACTTTGTTTTAGATTAAGGGGCATGATATTTGTACTTTCCCCCTCATGTAATGGACCCTTGGAATATATTTAAAGCAATAGCCCTCATTCATTGTAATCATCATCCAATTATTAATAAAAACATATGTATTTTTTTCTATTATTGAGCTTGTACGCTCCATTTGGTATCAAAGTGGGTCGGTTCTCTGGAAACTCCAGTGCACATTTTGTCCATTGTTCCATGTTGTTACATCATCCACGCGTTAAATCATTGCATCGTATCGTTCCTCGTCCACTACAATACATCACCTGACTATTGTCCCATGTGGTGATCCACTATTTTCCTGCCTTCTCGATTCATCTTGCGGTGAATGCCTTATTCCCCTCTGTCCGCACTATTGTCCTCACTACCTTTTTCCACGTTCTGTTCACCGTATTTCTTCCCGACACCCGGTCTCTTCCTTTCCGATGACTTATATCATCTGTTGCATCGCAAGGACCTGATCCCTGTCATGCCGCCCTACCACGTCCTCGTCACGTCTAGTCCCAATCGACTCTTCCTTCGTGCTTGATCCTGACCGTTCCCTTATTCATTTTTCATTATACCGTGTATCGTCCATCTCCATGACATGCCCAGACAACCACTCCCCCGATTTGCATGCCTGTTAACATCAACACCGCTTTGCTTAATTTCTGTCGCAACTGCTGAAATCTGCAATCCACCGTTTCATACCCTTCTACCGTACACACACACACACACACACACACACACACACACACACACACACACACACATATATAAAACTCACACTTTTACATAGTTGGTTATATAAAATATATATAAATTAATTTATAATTATAAAATTATATTTTATATTTTACAACTATATAGTTTTATGATTTTTATTAAAAAAAAATTGTATTTAAAAAATAAAAAAATTAGGGTCAAGTTAAGAAAAAGGTTAAAGCTGGATAAATATACACCACCACATATTCCTTCAATGTCTTTGTAAATGACGGTGAATTATTTAAGTAAAAAGTTGATATATATTTAGAATAAGGTTACCAAACATTCTAATGAAATCAAGGAGCTCCAGGATACAATGAAGAGAATAGACAGTCAACTCGAGAAAAATCATAACGAATTTAAAAAGGATCATGCAATCCTTTCAAATAAGGTGGATCAAAATCATAATGCAACATCAATAACTCATAATCAAGCAATGGCGATGTTGAACTGTATTTGTGAAAAATTGAAAATTACTCCTGATCAAATACCCCAGAATAAAAAAACTACTCAACATCCAAATTTGGGATACATCAAACTCAATAGACTCACTTAAGAACCCCGAGTCTCCAAAAAAATCTTCCATGCCCAATCAACAAAATGGCAACACAAATTTTCAAAACATGCAGCTCTGGAATCAATACTCAAATATGAAGCTCTTGAATCAATACCCCTTCTTCACCCCACCAATTGCTACATATTTACGAAGAGAAAAACTTGATCTCTCCAAATTTGACGGTAACGAGAAATACAATGTTGCATGGTTCAAAAAAGTAGAAAAATATTTTGAGATTTACGGTATTGAAAATGATGATGAAAAGATCAAGCATGCATCCATGCAAATGTAAGGTGAAGCATATAATTTGCATATGTGGTAGAAGAAAATGACACTTGCTATCAGTTGGAAGAAATTAAAAAATTGATTCTTTAAGAGGTTCCAAGGTTTCAAGGAAGAAGAGTTCTTCTCAACACCCACCAGACTGTAACAAAAAGGAGATGTGGACGAATACACTAGAGAATGTGAAACTCTAGCTACACAAGTACCTATATTATCAGAGAATCGTCTCATTCAATCATAAATCACGAGACTTAAACCAGATCTGCAGGCTGAGCTTGAGCTTCATGACATCACTTCTATAGAAGAAACAAGAAAAAAAATAAAAGCTACAAAAAATAAGCTCGAAAGGATGCAATGGCTAAAAGTTGAAAGAGTATATTCGAGATGAATATTTCCCTTAACCGCCAAAGTTCGTATCATGGGGAGGACACCCTTGGTACGATTTAACACGAAGACTAAGTAGAATTGTTATTTAGTGTGTTATGAAAACAACTCACAAAATATAAGAAAAGGGAGATCAACGACTTAGAAATCAACCTCTTCGAGGGGGAAACCTCCTTTACATTACATAAATGAACAATTCTTGGATGAAACAAATGAAAAAACCTCCTTTCTATATATAGGAGTCCTTGGGGTCACAATATAATCCTAGTCGACCTAAGAATAATAATGTAAGGGAACAAAAATAACAATAGTGGGCTATTATGAGGCACAATAATAACAATATAATGACTACAGGGGTACAACAATAACAATAAAGGGGCTACACTAATAAAAATAAGGGACTACACTAGTAATATAGGGCCCTAACATGCCCCTCTCCTTCAAAAAGGTGTTTTTCTCAATGCTTGAGTAGTTCTGGATGCTTCTGTATAAAATTATCATCCTTCCACTTGATGAGATACTCTGAAATTGATCGATTTCATAGCTGTCGAGTTCTTGTTTCGTGACTATTTCAGGTTCCAATATGGTTTTTCCTTCCTCATCAAGTTCTACCAATATTTTTTGAAGCAGAAGTTTGTCACCTATAACCTTCTTAAAGCATGAAACATGGAAAACTGGGTGCACTCGGGAAGATTCAGGAAGCTCCAATTTGTATGCCATAGTACCAATATTTTGCAACACCTTGTAAGGACCATAGTACTTTGGTGATAATTTATTATCATTCTTAGCTTTCTTGAGGGACATTTGTTTGTATGGTTGTAGCCATAAAAATACCCAGTCGCATACATCAAAACTTCTCTTGCTGCGATGTTGATTTTCTTGTTGTTTCATTTGATTTTGTGCAAAATTTAGGTTATCCTTTAAGAGTTGGAGAACTTTTTGTTGATGCTCGATGTGATCTTCCACTGCTTGAACCTTAGAATTTTCTCTTAAAGATTATGCGATGGACGGAAAATGATATCCATAAAGTGCCATAAATGGGGTCATTTTTGCTGTAGTGTGGAGGGAAGTGTTATACCACCATTAAGCCAGAGGTAACCAATTGACCCATTGTGTTTTTTTACCAGATACAAAGCAATGAAGATATCATTCCAAACATTTGTTCACTATCTCAGTTTTCCCATTGGATTGAGGATGATAAGACGAGCTATGATCTAGTTGAGTACCCAAACAAGAAAATAATTTTGTCCCAAAATTTGCAGTGAAAATGGGATCTGTATTGCTTACAATAATCTTTGGGTTTCCATGTATCTTTTGAATTGTTTCCATAAATGTAGTAGAAGTTGTACTCACTTTAAATGGATGAGATAATGCACAAAAGTGTGCATAATTGGTAAGTCTATCAACTACCACCATGATGACACTCTTTCCTTTGGATTTAGGTAAACCTGTGATAAAATCCATTGAAACCTCCTCCCAACATTGATTTGGAATGGATAAAGGCTGTAGCAGACACGGGGTCTTAATTGTATCAACTTTATTTTTCTGGCAAACCAAACATTCCACCAAAAAATTTTGAATATCATATTTAAGGCCATCCCAAAAAAATTCTTTCTACATCCTGTGGTAAGTTTTTAAAAATCCCAAGTGTTCTCTTAAGGGAGAGGTGTGAAATTCCAAAATAATATTTTGTTTTAGTTGGGAATTATTACAAATATAAGTGATATTTGTACCATAAGGAATATTTTTTCCAACTAAATGTATCAGATGTACTAGGATCTTGCTATGAATTTTGAATGAGTGTCCATACTTCTTCATCATTCTTCCATTCCTCCCTTGCTTCGGTTATCCAATCTGGTTGGATAATATAAATGGCACAAAGAAATGCTTCCATATCCTCATCCTTCCTTGAGAGTGCATTTGAAACAATATTTAGCTTCCCTTTTCTGTATATGATTTCAAATTCATAACCCAACATCTTTGCGACCCATTTTTGCTGCTCTTCTGAAGATAGTCTTTGTTCCAAAAAGTATTTAAGACTATCATGATCAATTTTTACCTTTAAGTGTATTCCCATTAGGTAAGGTCACCATTTCTTTAGCGCATGTAGTATTGAAAATATTTCCTTCACATAAATAGCTTTCTATAAATACTTTACTTTGATTGGAAAACTTTAAAAAGAAACAGGTCTTCCTTATTACATTAAAACAACACCAATTCCATTTCCGGAGGCATCACATTCCACAATAAAGGTTTTTGTGAAGTCTGGCATAGCTAAGACCGGTGCTTGGCACATTGCCTCTTTAAGATGTTCAAAGGCCTTAGTTGCTTCAAGAGTCCATGAAAAATGCATATTTATTCAATAATGTTGTAAGAGGTCCTGCTATTCTCCCATGATTCTTAACAAACTTGCGATAATATCCCGTTAACCCGAGAAATCCTCGCAACTGCTTTATAGTTGTGGGGAATTTCCATTCCTTAATGGCTTTGATTTTGTTAGGGTCTACCTTAACACCCTCTCGAGATATAATATGATCCAGATATTCCACCTCTTGTTCTCCAAAGAAACATTTGGATATTTTTGCACATAATTGTTTCTCCTCCAATAGTTTGAGCACCCTGTCAACATGTTGAACATGATCCTTCCAAGACATGTTGTAGATTAGTATATCATTAAAGAATACTAACACAAATTTTCTAAGGAAGGGTTTGAAAATGGAATTCATCAACCCCTGAAATGTAGAAGGTGCACTGGTAAGGCCAAAAGGCATGACCAAAAATTCATAATGACCCTCATCAGTTCGAAATGTTGTTTTCGGAATGTCTTCAGTATACATTCTAATATGATGATATCGTGAACGAATATCCAACTTGGTGAAATAAATTACTCCATGTAATTCATCCAATAATTCATCAATCATAGGAATATGAAATTTATCTTTAATAGTGAGCTTATTGAGCTCCCTATAATCCGGATACATGTGGCATGATCCATCCTTCTTGTGCACCAATACTAATGGAGTAGAGAAATAACTTTGACTAGGTTGAATTATACCGGCCTCTAGCATTTTTGCAATCATACGTTAAATTTTTCTCTTTTGGACATAAGGATATCTGTTAGGCCTGATATTTGGAGGAACAGTTCCTCGAATCAAATGAATAGCATGATCATGATCACAAATAGGTGGGAGTCCTTTGGGAGTTCAAACACCTTGGAATGATTGTACAAGGCTTTTTGGATATCTCGAGAAATAGATGATTTTGATGTTGGAACTTCTAGTGAGAATAACTGTGAAATTAATCCTAGTTGTTATTTCTTTAGACGCGTTGTCATGAAATTAAAGCTTATTTTATTTCCCAGCTTCCTTGCGATACCTTGTAATTCAACTTCCTTTCCTTCTGAAAAATTTCAATAAAAGTTCTTGAAAATTAAAAGCTATCGTCCCCAAAGATTGTAACCATTGTACTCCTAGTACAACATCAACCCCACCCATTGGAATGGAAAGCATTGGACTATTCAATACATATTCACCCATGGTTAGCTTGATATTATGGCACTTTCTAGAGCAATTTATAGTTCCTCCATTTGCCACCATCACTTGACACTCTGGCGCTGGGTATATGAAGTAATTCAATTCCTTAGCTACCTTACAATGAATAAAATTATGGGTACTACCCGAATCAATATGCACTATTACATTTTTCTTCTTGATATGTGCTTTTGTCTTAAGAGTTTGAGGAGGGGTAATACCAACCAATGCATTATAGGATATGGTTGGATTCATTTATTCTTCCTCTAGGTTCCTGGTGTATATCCTCTTATTTTGAAGTTTCTTGTTCCTTTTCTTCCTCCCCTTCACAATCTATGTAAAATAATTTCTTATCAACACACTTATGATCTTTAGTGTATTTTCTATCACAACTATAGAAAATCCATTTTGCTCTTTTTTCTTCCAATTTATGTGGTGTCAACCTTGTAGGTTGTGGAAGTCTAGGAGTAGCAACACTTCCATATTTATAGTTGTGAGTGGTAGGCTTCCTTTTTGCCATAATTTTTCTTTCAATTTTTCTTGCCAACTTGAATGCCTTCTCCATTGTATCATGTTTCCAAAGGCGAACCTCATGTTGGATGTTATCCTTTAGAGTCCCTATGAAGACATCAATCCTATGTTCCTATGGAATAGTATTTACCCTTATATTCAATTTTTGGAAGTCCTCAATGTGCTCCATCATTAAACCCTTTTGTTTGAGATTTATCAATTGGCTAAATAAGGTGTTTCTCTTTGTATCTTCATAATGTGTTATCATTTCCTCCGTAAAAATTGACCAAGTGACCAGTGGTTTACAAGAACAAAGCCATCGATACCATACAAACTGGTTTTGTTCTAAATATAAAGTTGCAATGCATACCTTTTGTGTGCTTTGCGTATTATGGAGCTCAAAATATTGCTCCATTTGTAGTATCCAAGTTATCAAATCCTTGCCATCAAAATTCCTCATATCTATCTTTGGAATATGGGGGGTATTAAATCCAACATTGGTGTCTATGAAATCATGATTAACATTTCTTTTGTTCTGATCATGAGTTTCCTCTACTACCTTTTTTTCCATTAGGAAGTTTTTCTTGTAGCAACTTTGCCAAACCTTCCTTCAAACCTTCCATGTATTTCTTCAAATCTTCCATGTTTCCTCCTAGACCATCCATCTTAGCTTCCACACCATCCATCTTAGATTCCACGCCTTTCTTCAAACCATCCATGTTAGCTTACATGTCATTCTTCAAACCATCCATCTTAGCTACCATGCCTTTCTTAAAACCATCCATCTTAGCTTCCATTTCATTTTTTGTTACTCTTTGTGAGAGAAAAAATTGTTGAACTTGGTATTGTAATTTTGATATCTCATGTTACACTTCTTCCTCTTCATTAGTCATAGTAGAGCCTTATGAGGGCTTAATGGGCATTAAATTATTTTTAGGGGGGATTTTAGAACCCAATACTGATATCTATGCTTCAATATGCCCTTGGAATCAATTCAAAATGATTTTTCAAACAAGACTTATGAAATTAAAAAAAATACACACCTTGTTTTCCAATTCCATAGGTTTGACCTGATTTGGATTTTTCAAGACAAATTTATGCCCAATATCCCACAATGACCTAATTATGGACTGATTCAGTAGAGAAAACTTTTTCGGCATGCCACATGTCAATTTTTCCTCCTTCGGCTCTGAAATTGATACACAAGAAACTATAGTCCGTGTCATTTTGAAATTTGTTTATAGAATTCCAATCCAATGTTCAGAGAGAGAGTTATGACGAATTTCCCAAGGTCACCTCTTTGAGATGAAATTCGGGAGCCTGCAAACACCCTAACTTCCACAGCTCATATCTCCAAAAATATTGCGAACCAAGATCTGAATTTTTTCCACGAAGTTCCTACGGATTTCGGTACAAATGGATTTTTTAAGCTTCTGAACCTTTGTAGAAAAAAGGTTATAACGAAAATTTCACAATGACCTGTTTGAAGCAGCGAAACCCTAGAATCCAAAGCTATGATACCAAATGTTATGAAGCCAACTCACAAAATAGAAGAAAAGAGAGATGAACGACTTAGAAATAAACCTATTCAAGGGGGCAACCGCCTTTACATTACATAAATGAACAATTCTTGGATGACACAAATGAAAAAACCTCCTTTCTATATATAGGAGTCCATGGGGTCACAATATAATCCTAGCCGACCTAACAATAATAGTGTAATGGCACAACAATAACAATAGTGGGCTATTATGGGGAAAAATAATAACAATATGGGGACTCTAGGGGTACAACAATAACAATAAGGGGGCTACACTAACAACAATAAGGGACTACACTAGTAATATAGGGCCCTAACATAGTGTGCTTGCCAGAGTGAGGTCTACTCCGTTTCCAGAATGTTCTTATCGACTATCACCCCCATCGGGGAATGTAGATCTCGGTTAATGTAATGATATTCATTTTGATATGATATAAAAACAATAACAACTTTCTATTATTATCTCACAACATGCACACTCCAACTATGAAAATTCAACACACATTACAAAATAGAGTTACCAAATCTAAATTTAAAGATTTGAAATACAAAAATTAAGATTTTGCAATAAATATGAATATGATAACAAATTTTATTTTGGGAGTTATTTTAGATATCGATCAAAGAAGTTGCAAGTATTATCCTTTTTATAGCATCACATACTTTGCAATTTGTTAAGTAATAAAATAACACATTAAACAATAAAATATTAGTTCTCAAATATACTTTTCAAGGTTCATAGTTCAACAATGATTCTTCTAATAGAAATTCCATAATTTAATTAAATGATATATATTCCTTAAAGCACATATATAATAAATTTTATTGAAAATAAATATAATACTTATATGTGTATAAAATACAATAGCTATGAAAAGTCTCTTTATATTTGTAGAATAGAGTTATATATTTGAAAAATCAGAAGCTTTTGGTTATAGAAGTGAAGCTCATATTTTTGAGTTATGGAGCGAAAATTTTGGATTTTGAACCTTGCCGCCTGGTTCTTTATTTTGGTCTCGTCAATGAGGGGGCTCAATGGTTGGATCCCTAGTCACCATGGACCCCTCTTCCTTTTGTTGTCCTGCCACTCTGGTTCAACTATGCCTCTTTGGTTGTCGTGGTTTCCTATTTCATGATGCCACCTTCGGTGGGGGTCACCGTTTTTTCCTATTGCTACCTCTTGTGGTCGTTTGTGGCTCATTTAACGGGGTTTCATGGATACAACAACATCTATGTTAATAAAAATGTGCATTGGGAGTTGAGGGAGTAGGTTCGTGGTAACCCTATGAAGGTATTGTCCTTGGTTCATGCCTATTTCATGTTGTAGATTGTTTCTGATGCTGTTTGTTTTACCGTCATTTCCTACGGAGTTGCAATCACCTGGAGTTTTGTTGTGGGTTTTTGTGGCACCTCCGTTTGATTTGAAGGCACAATTTGGGCATGTTTATTTTTTGGGTTAGCTTGGCAGCTTGTGCCCAACATTTCGGCTAGTTATTTGGACAAAATTTATTTTTGTTGTGGTTTATGGCTTGTATATTGCACCCTTTGGGATTTTTTCTGGTTATTTCTGTTGTGCCCTTTGGGGCATCTTAGAGGGAATGCATGCACTGGTTACCTGTTTGGCCTTTTGACCCTTTTTAGGTTGCGTTTTAAGGAAGTAAATGCTCATATATGTTCAACATATGCATGATTCGTAAACTTCCGTGGAAATTCCATTGGACAGTTTGTCACAACAGATCTAATAAAATGATATTTAAAATATGATTCTACATTATTACAGTTTTATTAGATTTGTGGATATGTATATTTAATTTTAATAGTGCATGCATGCAAATAAAAATTTTGCAGAAAATATATAATGTAAAAATAAAATCTCACACACACATTTGACACAAGATATGCTTTGCGAAACCCTTTCGGGAAAAAAACCCAACTAGAAGGTGAGGTCACTCCACTCTCTTTCTCTGGATGTAAATTTGGTTGTGAGTATAAACAAGTATAGCTTGTGGCATGTGGGATTCTATAATCCAGAAATCATTTCCGTTTGCTCTACGTCCTATCCCTCTTGGATATTTTTGCTCAACTATGGAACAAATGCACTTGAAAGAATGTAATCCCTTTTCCTCCTAGTGGCCGAGATATAACACAACTCGATAGCCTACTAGTGGTTAGGTTTGACTACCTCAACTCTTAAAAAAAGTTACCATATATACTCTTTTAAAGTTCTACATAATAGTCACGTGGCTAGCCCTGTTTACATGAATAGTGGGAGCTGATGTGGCATCCTCTCAACTATGGTGGTGAAAAAAAGAATGTCAACTTATGAGTGGCATAACGTTTGCATATAAACTCTGATTGATGTGATTCTTGCACCGTTGGAAAGGTATTTGTGTGTAGAATAACATGAAAAGGTGCAAAATATATAAGAAAATTTTTACCCCCCAAAGATGTCGGTTGATGCCTCAAAACAGTCTTGGAAGGTTTCAGACCATGTTTTTCCAAACCGGGTCCCGTCGATAAAAACGGTCGCGTGAGATGATTGCTCCATTTTTTAAATTATGAAAGCATCGAGATGGATGACATACAATATAATAATCCAATATGGATAACACCTCCCCATGTTACAAGGCTTTTAGCCCCCAAAATTTTCTAATGAATGAGGTGAGGAAAAGTTTCCTCCACCTTCTCTCTGGTGTACCATTTAGCTTTGCATGGAAGTTGTCCTTTCAACCCAATCTACCAAAGGTCATGCTGACCCTATCTTATAGTTATAGAACTATTTTCAAAAAGGGTATCTTATGTCAACTTTACCTGAGCATCTAGGGCAAAATCCTCCATAGAAGGTAGGACCTTTTCCTATCCTAATTTAGCAGGAAAGGCTCATCGAGTTTCAAATTATATACATGTAAATGTGAGTAAATTCACATATATGGTGGTAAACTGAGTCGATAAGAATTTTCACCCACCTTTTCCAGTGTATCGAAGGGACCATACCTCAAAGTATTGATTTTCTTACCAGGCCATTGTAGCCTCTCCTTTTTCAACTATAGCCATACTCTGTCTCCCACCTTGAAATATTTATCTATTCTATGTTGATCATGCATGGCCTTTTATTTCTCTTGTGACTTCTACAATGTCTCTTATACTTGTATATGGATCTGCCTAACATTTTCTACAAGATTTTCAACCCTCGAGGCATCTCCTGTAACATCTTCCCTCACTCCTCCTTACTTCCCATATGCAATGTCCAAAGGTGAAGGCGACAAATATCCAAAGCAAGTTTCAAATGGGTAATTTCTTATATAAGTGTGGATTTCTCTATTGTAAGAAAGTTGCATATATACCATATTTTCATCCTAGGTCTTCATATGCTTCTGGTTGTATCCCCTAAAAAGTTGCATCAAAGTCCTTTTGAATACTTATGTCTACCCATCTGTCTATGGATGGAATGTTGTAGATCTCTTCAATTTCGTTTCCATGTTCTCCCACAATGTAGTCTAAAATGCATTAGAAATATCGTATCCTTGTATAAAATTATGCTCCTTGGTATCCCAAAGTGCACATAGACCTGTCCTAAGAACAAGTTCGTTGCTTATTGCCCATTGATGGTATTTTTACAAGGCATCAGAACACACATCTTGTTAAACCTGTCGATAGCCACAAACATGTAGTGATGTCCCTTCCTGGTTGTTGGTAAACCTACCACAAAGTCCATGGAAATGATTTCCCAAGGACAAGTGGGCACAAGTAAAGGATCATGTAGACCTTGTTTCCCATTTTTATGTTTGATGGTACACCAAAGCATACATCGTATTATGAACCTAGCTACCTACTCTTGCATCTTAGGCCAATACACGTACCTCTACAAGTTGGCCACAATATTCCCTACACCAAAGTGCCCTGCAAACTTGGAGGTGTGAGCCTCTATGATCAACTACAAGTGCTCACATTTATGAACACATAGCTTATCCAACATGTAGAGCAACCCATCCTGGAGATGGTAGTCAACGATCTTGTTGCAACTGTGCACATGACTCTCACTATGAAACTGTTGAAACACCTCCTTGAAGTACTCATCCTCTGAATATGCCTCTTTATATGCATCATGGGTAAATGGATCCATGTGCATAAGAGTTCCAAAAGTTACAATATTTAGTGGTGGACTTGAAAGAATGTGAACCAAATTATTTGTGCTTCCCTTCTTATAATTGACCACTAAATGAAACTGTTGTAGAAACCCCATCCACTTGTAATGCCTGGGCTATTATAACTTACTCCGGGCCTGCAAGTACTGTAGTGGCTAGTGATATGTGGATTACTGTATCCTTTCCCATTAGATAATGCTTCAATTTCTTCACAACTTTCACCAAGGAATAACGCTCCTTGTCATAGGTAGGGTTGTTAAGAAACACCCCATGAAATAATTTAGAATGATATCATACAATCCTTCCTCCTTGCATCAAGACCACTCCCATAACATACCCACTCACATGTTTCTCCACTTCAAAGGAAGAATGCAAGTTTGGTAATGCCAGAACTGGTACTTGAATAATATTATTCTTTAGCTCCTCAAAATCCCTCTGCTAACCCTTTCCCCATTGGAAATTATTTCTACTTGATGTTATTGCATGGAGTGGTGCTGCTATTGCTGAAAATGAGACTAAGAATTTCCTCAGGTACTATGCTATCCCAGTGAAACTCTTGACCTCAGAAAAATTAGTAGGCACCCCCAATTTCATGATGGCGTCCATATTGGGAGGATATCTTCATCTCTCCTCCATCTATCACATACCCCAGATACACCAAATAATGTTGTGAAAACTCACACTTCTTGATATTTACTAGAAACTGGTGCTTCTTAAATGTCTCAAGAACCTACGTCAAATGTGAGATGAAATATTCCCAAGTAGCACCACATACTAGTATATCATCTAAATATATAATAATAAATGAACCTATAAAAGTGCGCAGTACATCATTCATTAATCTCATAAACATAGATGGTGCATTACATAGGCCAAATGGCATGACTAACCACTCATACAAACCTTTCCTAGTTTTGAAGACAATATTACATGTATCTTCTTCTTTGACTCAAACCTGGTGATATCTAAACTTTAAGTCCAGCGTGATGAAGTAATTTTCTTGCTGCGATTAATCCAACAAATCATCTATCATTTTCAGGGGCATCTTTTATTGAGCATGATTTTGTTCAACGCCTTGTAATCTATACACATCTACCAAGTACCAATTTTTTTTTACACAATGATGATGGGCGATCCACATGGTGATGTACTCAGTAAAATGACATCATATTCTAGCAGCTGATGCAACTGTTTCGTCACCTCAATTGCTTCTATAATAAACTGCCTGTAGAACCCAATTTTGGAAATGGGGATTCTGACAATAGCTGGATCTCGTGCTCCACTTTCCTCTTAGGTGGTAACCCTTTAGGATGTTGGGAAAATATAGAGAGGGGGGGTGAATCAGTATTTAGAGCTAACTGATAAAATTTTTACTTTTCTTTTCTCAAAACCCATACGCTACTTTACAGAACAAAACTAGCGTATATACGTGGATATCCTTAAGGAAACTCGCGTATGCTCAGAGCTCTTATTATGTATTTGATTCTTAAATCATTGCATAATTTATTCATTAGATGTTAAGCAGTAAGCATGTGCAGTAAAAACAGAATAAACTGTCACACATAAGCAACACACATGAACACCAGGATTTAAGGTGGAAACCCAAGTCGGGAGAAAACCACCGCTGCCGTCGTCTCAGTCTTCAATATTTATTATAAAGAAAACATCTTACAACCATGTACTGGCGCAGACTCATACCAGCACGTAGGAACCCACCTGCAGAAGGCTACAACCTTCTCTCATTTACCAGCCTCTCCTGGAGGGGAGCTACAACCCCCTGCTCTCGTTTACCAGCCTCTCCTGGAAGGGAGCTACTACCCCCTGATATTAGCACCAGCCTCTACTGGCAGAAAGCTTCCACTTTCATATTGAAGGCTTCAACCCTTACATCCACTTCAGACCACGTTTCATCAATTTTCAAACTGGATCAAACAGCTTCAACACAACCCTTCATTATTCAACAAACATATTCTGCCCAAAACTTCAAACATAACAGTGAGACCACTGTAGCCAGAATATCAGAGATAGCCCAGACTTCAGAATAGATATGCATATGTAAACTCAACCCAGAACATTCATTAATTCAAACATCATATGCTATTTTCCTTTATGTAACCCGCGTATATACGCGCCTTTATTCACTCCAACCTGCGTATGCACCAGTGTATAGTAACTTTGTATACGCGACTTTTCTTCACCATTTCCGCATATGCACGCGCTTTCCTTTTCACCAACTAGCGTATTCTTCTGTGTATGCTTTCTTTCAGAATTAGTTCAGACTCAGATCTGAAATCAGATTTCTGTTCAGACAATCTATCAACCATACAGAACTTTTTATACAATCATTCTTCCTTCATCACTTTAGTCATTGAATCATCAACCAATCAACCAAAAACTTGATCTTTAATAAAAAATAATCAGTAGCAAAATCAACATTTAAACAACCCAGATCTGTATGAATACATCATTGACAGATAGCAGTAAAACAACAAAACAGATAAGACATTTCATTCCACATACTTCAGCAAAACCCTAGATTCCATACGCACTTTTATTTCACTAAACCTGCGTATATACGCGCTTTCACAAAGACGAACCTGCGTATACTTCAGTGCATTTTATTTTTAGAAACCCTGACTGCCATACGTGCTTTTCTTTAAGAGGAACTGCGTATACACGCGCTTTTCATGAAACGAACCTGCGTATAGATCTATAAAAGATAGACTTTGCAGAACAGACCAGATCTATAAACTTACCCAGATTTCTTCAATTTCTTCATCAGACTTGCGCCAGGTCTTCATCATTTCTTTTCAGATCATCCTAGAGATTCATCATTTCTAGATCTAGAGATCTTGAACCTTCATCATATCCATAGGTGCATCTTAGATTCAGATCTATCAATTAAGAACAGAATTCCACCATGCAGATATACTTCAGAGTGAAGTATTCATTAAAACCCAGACATATGCACACCTTGCACTATGATCTTCTTCTCCTTAAATAGATTTAGCCTTTTTCAATACCATGAGCCAAAACCACACAACTTCCCATGGTATTCCTAAACGGGATCAAATAGATATTCCAACGCTCAATACAATGGGTCAATACCATGGTAAAATCCCTTGGTTTTATGAATTTGGAGCGCAAATAGGCATACGCTACTTGGCATGTACTTTTCCGCGTACATATGCTACTTTTCCTTGACAAACCTGCGTATGCTTTGTGACATATCATATTTATCATTTCTTTGGCACTTACTGGAATTCCTTTCTTCTGTTACTTCTGAGCAGATCTGTAGATACATCATCCTTCCTTATTTAACACAAGATACATCATCCTTACATATTTAACACATAGGTTGCTTATCATAGGCAACTCATCAAGCCAGTTTCCATCAAGTAGGTTTCCATCAAGGACAACACATTGCATCATATTGCCAACATAGGATCTTAGAAAAAATCCCTGTATGCTTGCAAAAAATCTTCCAGTTGTTGTTTCTCTTTCTTAGTACACCCCTCTAGGGATGCATTTCCTCTTAGTGAACCTTTTGTAGACTGATTTTCTCTTAAAAACAATAAAAAATAATTCTTGTTGAAACTAATCAATTTATTGGCTTGGTTGGAACTTACCAACGAAATGTTTAACTTGTCTTTGTGTGCTTGATGATGAAAAATTTTCCATCCTTGAAGAGCTGATACTGGTTATCTCATCGCATGAATATTGCCTCTGACATGTACATGAAACGACTCCCAAATTAAACTCCACATACATCAAGGGGAACCACATCTATTTTTGCTTCAATAAAATCGACACTGGTAGAAAATATAATTTTGCACTATTTTGTTACCTTCAACTTTGCATTCTTATTTACCCATCTTAGTGGATATGAGCTTGATGATCATGAAATTCCAATCCCAATTTCTTTACTAGCTCTGCTGCAATGAGGTTCACTTGTGATCCTAAGTCAAACAAAGCATCAATATTGGTATTCTTGAAATGTATCTTTATATGGTAGAGTTTGGTCATTTATTTCTCTTCTTTTTGTCGAAGGCTATTAATATTCACCTCCTTCTTCATTAACGTACAAACGATCTTTTGAGTCCACTGATTTGGGCTTGAATAACATCACTTGCTCATATAGATGGAGGTGTAGACCCGCTAAATACTTGAGGAGTACATTTGGGTTCTTTGGGGAGATACCCACACTTATGGCCATGTTTCTGAACTTTGTAGTGTGCTCCTACATGCTTTTCCCTGTATTTTTCCTGAAGTAGTGCCACTAGATCAACTAGTCCTCTACATAACCAATAGGTAAAACTGTGACTTAATGAGGGTTTTGAAGTCCTCCCACCTAGTCATTGGAGGCTCTCCCTCCAACCTTAGGGTCTTCGTGTGGCTCTCCCACCAAGTGAGGGCATGGACCTCTAATATCAGCCACACAAACGAGATATTCTGTTCTTCCTCAAATTTTTGGATGCTGAAATACATTTCTAGTTGCTGCAACGAATGATTAAACTTCAGAGCATTGATATCGCTGTGGTACGACTTGATATTGACATTTGTTTCGATTTTAAAGAAGGGTTGTGATTGATTCATGACACTCAAACTGGGTTGATATTTTCTGGGTTCTTTCTTTGGCCGATTCTCTGTTTCATATTGATCTCTTGATCCCAATTCCAATTTTTCCTTTGCATTTGAACCCCCATCTCCTCTGAGTATCCCAAGCTTATTGTTCAGGGCCACTATGAGGAGATTTAAATTATGACTTATGTCAATGATTTGTTTTTCTAGCTGTGAAAAACTCCCCTCTTCAAGATCACAAGGGTTATTCATAGATTCATCGACCATGATTAGGGTTTTTTGACTTTTTACCCAACCTATCTATATCCCCTAAAAATATCCACAAAATACCCAAATAAAGTTTCTCTGATACCGATATTATTTGTAGACTACTGTGTATATTCTTCTGGAAAGTTCGTCGCAACAAATATAATAAAATAATATTTAAAATATGGAATTATACACTATTAGAGTTTTATTAGATTTATGGATATGTAGATTTACTGTTAACTGCATGCTTGCCAATGAAAATTATGCAGAAAATAGATAACATGAAAATAAAATCTCACACACACATTTGACACAAGATATGCTTTGGGAAACTCTTTCGAGAGAAAAACCCAGTTGGAATGTGAGGTCGCTTCACTCTCTTTCTCTGGATGGAAATATGGCTATGAGTATAAAGAAGTATGCCAATGCGGCCTGCGGGATGCTACAATGTACAATACTCTTTGTGTGCTCTACCTCATATCCCTCTCGGATATTTTTTCTGAGCTTTGGAACAAATGCACTTGAAAGAATGAAATCCTTTTTCCTCCTAGTGACCTGGTTATAACGCAACCCAATAGCCTACTAGTGATTAGGTTTGAATACCTCAACTCTTAATCAAAGTTACAATATAGAATCTTCTAGAGTATTATACGTCATTATCACGTGGCTAGCCCCTTTTCCATGAATAATAGGAGTTGACGTGGTATCCTCTCGAACTATGGTGGTGAAAAAATGAAGGTCAACTTCTGAGTGACACAACTTTCAGATACAGACTATAATTTCCACAATTCTTGCACCGTTGGAAATGTCTGTATGTGTAAAATATCATGAAAAGGTGTAATGCCAAAGCTACAAATTTTTACCCCCAAAAACGTCGTTTGATGCCTCAAAATGCTCCCAGAAGGTTTTAGACCTTGTTTTGGCAAACTGGGTCCCACCAATAAAAAACGGTCTTGTGAGATGATTCCTCCACATTTTCCACTCACAAAGTGTTGAGATGGATGGAAAAAAATATAATGATCCAATTTGGATCAATGAAAAATGTAATTTTGTTCCTCCTTCGAATGAATAAAATTACGGGTTTATTTTCTCAAGAAAAAGAAAATACAATAGGTATCCATATAATATAAAATTTTATCTCTACAACAATCTTATATAATTTTGACATATTGATTCAATAAAATTTATTCCAAAAATTATGGTCACTATTGGGAAATTTTATGGTGTCTTGAATTTCAAATTGAGTAGTTGTGTCAACTTGTTGATTGTTAATTGATCAACCAGTTGAAGCCCCTACCAACTTCTATGGTATTATTCTTATTGAAGGTCCCTTGAGTTATACTGAATTTGCATGGAAAAAATACCTTGCTAGAAAATGACTAAAAAATGAAGCTATAAAGATTGATAAAAGTATCTCTTCTAAATAAATTTCAACAAACCAAACTCTCAACTAATACCAAGGAAAAAATGTTTTAGCTGTTTGATATCCACCCAACATTATGGTGCCTAAAAGTATTTTATTCATAGTCCAAGACTTCCTTTTATAGTTTTTGTGACCCATGCCACTTGTCTAACCTATGGAATATATATATTTTACTAAATATCTATTATCTTAATATTTACCCTCTCATGTGTCACTCACATATACAAGTGTACATAGAATTAGTAAACTTATTTACAATTATAAAATGATGAATTTTACTTACCTAATTCCCACATTTCCTATTTTCATTTATGAGTGTTTCCTTGATATTTTCATGATTTTTTAATTCGGTGGTAACATGGAGTTACTTGTATTATTTATTAGTTACATTTAACTTCTTCCAAACCTAGTTTTATTTTCCTGTAATTCAATTTGAATTTGAAATCTTTTTCCTATTTTCTCTTATTGACTTAAGGGTGCATTATCAATTAGTTTTTTCATAATTAATACTTAATTCATTTCATTTCATCCAAATTATTAAATTAATTTATCATTCATATTACTTTTATTTAATTAGATATTTTCTCATATTTTGATATCCTTATGATTCTAATATTAATTATGTTGTTATTATTTTAATTTAATCCATATTTCCAAGTATAATGCAAATAATTGATTATTTTCTCATAAATAAAATGCATGTTCAAAATAATTCCCTTTTAATACTCGTAAATTTAACTTCTATTTTGTTAAAAAATTACTAATTCTTTAATGATACCAAGGGTTCCATGTATCTCATTTTCTTTAAGAATTACCTTATTATATACCTAATTGTGTCATGATTTTCATACCCTTTGAGTATCTAGTTTTTTTAGTGGGAAAATGATGCAAAAATAGAGACATTATGAACTTATTTTTGTTTCTGTGTTTTGAGAGACTAATGGTCACTAAGAAATAAAGTCATCACCTTATTGCATGACCTTCCACTAAGCCTCATGAGTGATCAAATCTGTGGCTTACCTTAAGAAACGTGTGTAACCTTCAAGGGAAACTAAGAAAAATTGACCTTCTCAAATTTTGATGAAATTTTACCCATGTCGAACAGTTCGTCAAGATATTTCCAATGGCACTTGAAAGGATTCAAACAAATTCCATATGAGAAGGTTATGAAATTTAGAATGCGTGCCATGTGGTAGAAACAATAGAGGACACATGGCAATAAAAATAACATGGATATTGATGTTGTAGTATAGTTATGATAAGTGGACTAATAATAATGTGACACATGGTAGGATTGGCTCATGAGGCCTACAAGTGGTATATTTGGAGCATAACACATGGCATTGGTGATGTGGGACTGACATGGCAGGTTGATTTTATATGATGCAACAACCCCACATGATGACACATGACACATATGTTGACATGGCTGGATGATAAAGAAGGTTACATGGTTGCCATGTGGCAGCCCAAATTTTCCCAAAGTAGGCCTTATCGATTGTGGAAAGGTCAGGAAGGTGGATTGAGGCCCCAACCTATTCAATGCAAATCAATAAATTAATTCTACACCATAGGTGGTTCTTATTATTCCTCATGGAAAACTGTTATTTAAAGTTGTTGACTATATCCTTTGGCGAAAAAGGTGGTTAGGTAGGATTCAAACCTACGACCTATCCACAAGCATCCCAACAACTTCACCACTATGCCAAACCATACACCTTGGAATAACATGTGATTGATGTGGTATTTGTGTTGTAAATATTTCAACAGTCCATAGTATGCTATTACAAGACCTCTACTATATAAAGTAAGTGTTTTAACTTATGAGCAACATGTTGACTTTTGAAAATTTGGTCACAAAAATTTCTTTTATTTTAGAGTTAAAGGTCAAGGCCCATATAGTTAAAAGCCAAAGTTGAAGGGTGTATGTCAGGGTTCAACCCCAAGACCTATTTTTGCACAATCAAGCACATTTACAATGCACCAAAGGGATGCATGTTGAAAATTGTTGTAGACTATGCATTTTAGTGTAGAGATAGATTAATTATATAACAATGAAGCAAAGCCAAAATAGGTGGAGATGTTGGCGTTTGAACCTGAGACCAATTCTCCATTAACAAAGGAATTTACCATTGTGCTAGAGGCCACAGTTGTGTGTCCCAATGGACAACAGCAAGCCCCTTTTGAAGACTAGTTGATTGTGTATCATTAGAGGAAATTTCAGCCTAAAAATGGCCTCCTAAGGAAAAATAATAAAATAATAGGTAAAATAATAAAATAGGAGTTATGAAATTTTGGAGGGAATAGAAGAAAACTTTTTTTTTTTTTTTTGGCTTATCTCCTTATAGGTTTACTCAAATTTCAAGTGTAGACACTCATTAGATGCAAAATTAAATTCCACATCCAACGAGTACCCATTACACATACTTTTGAGAATACCCGCATTGATAAATTTGTAGATATATTAAAAAAAGTGTGTTTAACACACATTTTTAATATATCTGCAATTGTTATCAATGTGGGTCCTCTTAAAAGTATGCATAATGGGTACTCGTTGGAAGGGAAATATAGTTTTGCATCCAACGAGTGTCTACACTTGAAATTTGAGTAAACCTATAAGGAGATAAGCCAAAAATACAATTAAAAAAGTAGTTTTTCGTCGTTTCCCTCCAAAATATTTACATGTACCTCTTTTTAAATTTAATGGATTTTGATTGGTTTACATATTATGACATGGAAATTACATGAAAATTTCATGGGCACTTTTAGGCTCAAATTTCCTCTAATGTTTTGTTAAAGTGGGGCTTTTATTAAAGCCATTTTTGAAGTAGCCTAAGGATGGAGAAGGACTAGATCTATCCATTGTGATTTCTGCAAGATATCAATGTGTCAGGGAGTTGTTTTTGGATAGTGTGCACAAGCCAATTAGTTTTTTTCTCAGACATAAGAGGTGTATAACGGAAAACTAAGGCAGTTGCAAACATTTTCCATGTAGATCAAGAGTAGGAGGAGCCTAAGATCAATGACACAATCTTCCTAGATCCGATGATAACATTTTGTTGCAGAATTGAGTCCCATGGTGATGTAACAAAGCATATGATATGCTTCACATTATAATAATGGAATTTTTTCTCAATTGAGTGGTCCTGGAGACATAACCTAAATCGAGTGAACTCTGTTATCAATTTGTTTTTTTTCTCTCTCTTCTTACTGGTTATTTCTTCAAGTATTTCTTACAATTGCTCATTAAGTTTCATAACTTAAACTAAGTTAATGCACACATACATATTAATTTCAACCAATCATAGTTTTTAAGATTAGCCACAAAAGGAGTGTTGGTAGGTGGAAACATGAATGTTTATGCTCTTCTCCTCTTGGTACTCAATACACTTCCCATATGACCCCATTATTCATGTGTGGATTGATTAATAAGCATGTTCCTTGTGCTTGTAGACACTAAAATCAAAGTATTAATAATTTTCATAATATAAAATTTAAATATAACTTAGTCACATATATTTTATCATTCCCTAACTCAATTCGAAATCAAAAAGATATTGGCAAAATTCTATGTCAATTCACCCTTGTGGTTTCCCGTCACACTAGGCAAACTGTTAATAACATTTGCAAATTGATGCATGTACATTTTCGTTTCATATTATCCAAATCACAGGAATCAATATTATTACTTGAATAATATCACTATATTTTAATCCATTAATGATATTATATAAAATTATTATAAAACTATTCAATCATTATCATTTAAACTCAATTACAAAGAAAAAACTTAATGTTTCATCATTACAATATTAGACAAGTGATCAATCATTTATTAAAAAATGTCCTCAAATAATAAATTTTGGTTTATCTCAATAGTCAAACAAAATTAGACACTACATACACCCCCTTTGAAAATAAAGTTCATCCCAAAATTCCAAAACAAGCATGAATTGACACATCTCAGTTGTGTCCTCCAAAGTACCAAAATTAAGACATTTATTGACTCTACCAAGAGATATTGGAATTGTTGAGTATGTCAGTACACAATGAATAATAGTATAACTATCAAGCCCCCCTTGTCCAACATATGCAAATAAATCAGATAAAAAAAATGTGAAGGATCAAGAATATAATGATGTAATACTAAAATATGAAAGACATCATGCATATGATCTAATGATGTTGTCAATGAAAGATTGCATGTAACTATTTTCTTTCATTTTAAAACTTCAAAATTCCTACTTAACATGGTAATAAATGAGTTGTTCCTTTATCAAATTTAATCAAACTCTTTTGTGTTAGCCTCACTCTCATGTGATAAAAACAATTCTAAGTCCAAAATAATTAAATTAATTAAATCATGTAAGTTAGGATTTATTCCTACTTTTCTAGATTAGGTTTTTTCCTCATAGTTAGGAGTCTGTTTAGGTCTATATGGTTGAGAGATTCTCTCCAAATAGTTAGGCTCCTAGATTAGTGTATGGTTGAGATATTTGCTCAACCAAAGTGTCCAAGATAGACGCACTATATTGAGAATAATTTCCTCATGTATTTATATTTGTATCATTTTCATTATTTTGTGCATTATGAGAGGAATTCATTAAGGCTGAGGCCTTTTCCACCACTTCTATGTCTCTGGTATTTTTATAGGTTTTGTTTAATTATTATTCATGTGGTATCAAAGCTAGAGGGATCATGCCTTTTACGAGAATAATTTTTTTATGAAATCAATGGCATCGTGTGAAGTTGAATGTGTCATCAATGGAGAAATGTGACCAGTGGCATGAGGAAAAAACACGAGGAGGATGTGTGTTGGGAAGCATCAGAAGATGAGGATGTGTAGTACATATCGGTGCTGTGAAATATTGTGTGAGGAGATCCACTCGACAACCAGCACAAGGAGGTAAGGGTGTGGTACGAAGTAAGATCTGTGTCTGGCAAGGTTTGATCGAAGCTCGTGGAGCATTAGTTGTATGGTCAGAAGAGGTAACGATGAATTTATTTTCTTCACGGTTGTGAACATTGATGAATAGGTTATGTTGTGGCACAAGAGCATCGATGAGCCTCAATATTGCAACAAGGATGCTGCAACTACCGAGGCTACCAACTTTAATTATAAACCCGAGGTTCGTACAAAATTAAGAGGTATCGACACTATATGTGCATCATACAATGTGTCCTTATTTTTTTGATTTGATGTAATGGAGGGAATTTCATGCAATCAAATCCTAAATTAATTGCAGAAATGGAAGTGTTACTTTGAAAAGAAAGTAATCCTAGGAAAGAACAACAATTTGTAATTGAAATCTTAAGAACATGAATTCAAATAAAAAGACCTAATATAATTTGTGAAAATGAATGTCCTAAGTGGTGTTTATTCTTCCTAAATCATGTATTTAGGTCATAGGGGTCAAGATTCAATCATAAGAGACAAAAAAAACCTTTGGGAGCAAATATGGTCGAGTTTACACATGCTAAAAGAGTGCTATAGGAAACTGTGTTTTTGCTATAGGCAAGTCTCTTTTGGAAATAACTCACCGAATGACTAAGTAAATCAAATGAAAATGGCATGGTAATTTTTTTTTTATTAAGCATGATGTCTTAGGTCTCCATTCCAAGTTGAATCACTCCAAAATACCCCTGTTCACACGTGCTAAAACAGAAAATTACTACTCTAAAATATGGAAATTCAAGAACTAGTGAGAAATTTAATCTATCAAATGCCTAACATAATAAAGTGAAAATGAAATAGGTTGAATTTTTTTATAAAATTTAAAATTATTATGACATAATACAAGTGGAATAAAGTAAAATGGATCTCATTAACCCCTTCTAAAATATAACATAAATTTACTACTATTTCGCTACAAGGCATTTCCAGAAATCTTATATTCGTGAACTAGTAACCAAATCCAAGCAACTTAATGATTAATATGACATTAAAAAGTTATTATAAGGATGAATAATTCTTTTGAACCTGTAAACAAATTTTAAAATAACTCACTTAAATAATCTAACTCAATCCTACAACAAGAAAAAGAAACAATACTAAATACATAAATAAGAGATGCATGTGAATAATAAGTGAAAAGAACATAAATAAATTGTGCAAGAGGGCTTTGAGGAACCTGGGATGGCCAAGCCCAAGGAGGAATCAGAGTCCTATGGAAGAAAATAGCCTTAGATGCTAAAAATGGTGCCAATATTCATTATTGAATCAATCCAAGTACATCCATGCAAGAAAAGAAAGTGGAGCTGCTAAAAAATAAGTTTTCTCCACAATAAGACTAAAGAATACATTTCCATAGAGGCCAATTCGAATTGGTACTTATACAAAATTATGAGGAAGCATTCTCCTTGAAAGGAGGAAGCTTTCCCCTCCAAAATCCCTCAAATAGTGGATCTGGTTCCCAACGCTAGGAGTTTGCAGTAAATGATAGGGAACAAATTCCTATATTTTCTCAATCATCATAGTTCCAAAATATCTCCAGAATTTTTCAATGATTTCATGATATTTTTTTCATTTATTTTCCAATCTTGATCCTCGAGTAGTAGGGATCAAGTCCCTAAATTATCTCCTTCTCCAAATATTCATAATGTGCCCAATATTTTGACAATATTCTACAAGAATAAATAATATTAGGCACAAATATGAAATTATCTTTAAACCTTCCTAAGAACATATCAAAGCATAAAAAAACATTATTAAGCATAGAAGGAGAGCTTTAATATATATTTTATGTGCCTAATAAAGGTTAGATGGGCCTTAATTTATTTAAAATTTAGAGGCTCGTCATACCCCCCTACTGAAACTGTTGCTCATCCTTTGAGCAACCTATTCATCCTCCTTGCCTTGTGATTCTACATGTATGATGGCCTATTTAATTCTTTGTTTATTGGTCCATGTGTTGCTCCTCCTACTGATCTTCTTACCACTCTTCTATTTTCATTTCTTCTTGCAGGTGTTGCATGAAGGTCCTACGATGCCTTTGCTGGTGTGCTCACCCTCCTGGAGTATTCTCGTGGTCATTTGAAGCCATCATCATCAACTTATCCTCAGATTTTGACCTTGTTGTGACATATAAAAAATTGCTACAGGAAACGTTTCAACTTCCTATAACAATCTTCTCTCTTCTTATTGGGACTCTAGATTTCTTAGAGATGAAGGGAAATGGTTTATGGAGGTTAGGGATGGAGTGATGGAATGATTGGAGTGACAGAGAGGCAAGAGGAGAGGTCCCATGCCAAGGTATAGGTGATCTAGCTGCTAGTGGTGCAACATAGGGTTTAGGGAGTGAATCCTTGTGCAAGGAGTGAAGTGAGGGTTAGGAGTGGTAGATATAGGAAAAAAATAAATTATCATGCTCTTTTTAAAGTTTAGAAACCTTTGAGAGAGATAATTTCCTTGTAGATAAGTTTCCTGTAGCATTATATGGTTTTCTGTAGTGCTACAGGAATCCTGTAGCTGCTAGGACTTTCTTGTAGCAATTACAGTTAGGAGTAAAAATGGAGTTTTCTACCTACTTGAAAAGTGAAATGTGTGAATGGGTGCATGCTGGAAGAGAGAGAGAGAAGAGAGGAGGAAAACCATCTTTGATCAACAAAATTTTTCCTTTGTCTTTCCTATAGAAAATATGTTTGTGCCTGTAGAAAATATGTTTGTGCCTGTAGCATCCGTATTTCACCTGTAGCAATTCTATTTCGCATGCCAAGAAGTGGTGGGTCCACCCTTTATTTTTATTTTTTCAAATTTTCTCTTTTTTTTTTTTTCAATTTTTTTCTCTCTTTTTTTATTGCATGCAAAACAAACTAAGAGTTCTTTTTATGTTAAATGAGTTCACCCTCAGTTACCCCTTGGCACTCCTTGTCTTCCATCACAACTATTTGCTTACTACCCAATTTCTCAAGTTCTTTTTACTTTTTTCTTGTTCCTCTCCCACATGTGTGTGTGTATTGGTGGAAAAGTGAATCTAATTGCTAGATGAGGCCGAGGCTACTCTTCTACTAATTTTGGCTATAAAAAAACTTTCCTTCTCACAATTTTAATGTATTATTATGCTAGAATAGATTCGAAGAAATGTTTAGATGATAGAATACCTGAGCCTTACCCTTGATGAGTTTTTACAGGTGATATTGAAACTGCTACTCATGATCCTGAAGCAGCTACTCATGATCCTGAAGCTGCATGTGATAATCTGTTGGAGGTCCTATTGCTGATAGCCTTGAATCTGGAGGTCTTCTAGGGTTTCTTTTTTTGGTGTTGCTGTTGCTTCACATCCCTGGATAAAATGCTGCTGCTGAGATGTTCATGATGTGAGTGCTGTAGTTGATGATTTTTCCTTTTTACAAGTCTTCATAGCATGATTATTCTTTGACTAATAAAGTTTTTTGTGTGTGCAATATTCTTCCTAATGTTAAATATTTTGTTGGTGGAATGGATGGACTACTTCCTAAGGAGGGTGTTCTCTTCTCAACTTTAGAAATGGCTTCATGATGCTCAAGATGGTTGTATCTTCTTCTCTGTGGGTGAAAAAAGAGTTGATGCTGAGTTTTGATGCGACTGTATAGGCTGCTCAGGACAACCCCCTTGTAGCAGGCTTGATTTAGGCATAGATCTCAAATGGTAGATCAGGTTTTCCTGAAGTTTTTTGAGCATATTAATAGCATCCTTATGCACCTCCCCATAAAAAATATCGGGCATTGGATGAACCAATCTCGAGAAAAATTAAAAATCGTTGTAGTAGGTGATGGAGGTCGATTTCTCACAAAATGTGCACCATAAATTGCTGAAATTGTTTGAGAATGTTACCATCATATATCTATATATATATATATATATATATATATATATATCTCCCCCTGAAACATCTCGGAAAATATATGCACAGTGTTTGAGATATAATAAAAACAAATTTCTGCTAAAAACTAAGAGTTTCCTATGGCATTTAGGACAATGAGGAAAATGATGTAGAAATTTGAATAACTGATATATTATTCACCGAGATTCTCCTGATCACACACTATTTTAACTTCATGCACAATACAGAATCTCTTCTACCATTGATCATTAATTGCGGAAATAAAAACAATCGCATGCGCACATTAAAACCATAAACAATCACATATATGAACACAGTATTTTATGGGAAAGCTTAAAGCCGAAAACCCCCAACTATATGTATATTATATGTCATAGAGATCATGTAACAATCATTATACAAAGCTCCTAACAATCTCTCAGTACAATCTCCAACTGCTACACACTAATCAAGCTAGATCTAGCAAAACACATGCTCCAATCTCTCACAATCAGATAATGTACTCTCTATTGTTTGTAAAAAATGTCAGTAGGATGGCTTCATTAAATAGATAAACCACCTGGCTTGTACTGTGCAATCCTCATGGGCTTCTCCACCTATCTGTGTGTTGCAAATAGCAACTGTATAGTCACAACTAATAGTTAACTTGCTCTTTCACCTATCTCTGCACTGGTCTCCACTGAAACTGTCCATGCACTGAGGTTAACTGATGCATTCTTTAGTTGATTAATGAGTTTATAATTAGTGAATTAATTAATAACCACTCTCACTAATTAATTTTATCAATCGGGCAACTAGATACAAAAATAGCTCAACTATGTTTAGATTAGTTAAATCAACACAACTCCATTAACTCCTCAATCAACTCCACCAAACTCGTCACATGAGTTCTAACTAAAGTATCCATGCAATAGATCAAATTTAACCCCGAGGAATGTGGGGGATTAATTCCTTCGCTGTACTGTACATCCGTGCACTTAATCAAGTGCTCCAAGAGAATAAGATAATGTTTATAGTCCAAATATTATTAAGAGCTATTGACATATCTATTTTTAGATTAGCAATCTAAAATAGATTCCGCTTCAATGCCTAAAAATAGAAGTCCATCTATTTTTTCGACTTGACCAACCATCCACAAATAGCATCCCGCAACTCATAGAACATGATCCAAGGTTCTAAAAAGGACATAGTCTAAAAATGTACTTGCTAAAATAGCCTCAAGGGCCCAATTCTGGGCCAAGGCGACTCCTTTCCATTAAGCTCATCATCTTGTTGCAATATCAACACTCCCTCTCAACAAGATAAGGATTATCTGCCACCCCTATCCTGCCTCTGTGGTATTCGAATTTTCTCTTGGTGAGTGCCTTCGTCAAGATATCAGCATCCTGATGCTCCGTGGGAATGTATGAAAGTAACATGATATTCCGCTGCACACAATCTCTGATATGATGATACTGGATTTCAACGTGTTTAGATCTATCATGAAATACTGGATTAACCAAGAGTTTAATGCAACTTTGATTATCACAATAAATCACAGTAGGATCTAAGTGTGAATCGAACAACCCGACCAGGATCTTCCTCATCCATATAGCCTCGCATGCAGCCAAACTCGCTGCCATATACTCAGCCTCTGCTGAACTGAGTGCCGCGGATCTCTTCTTCCTGATGTACCAAGAAATTGCTGTCGACCCGATACTGAAAATCCCTCCAGATGTGCTCTTTCTGTCTGTTGGGCTCCTTGCCCAATCTGAATCTGTGAAGCCACACAGCTTCACCTCATCCGACTGTCTGTACCATAATCCATATCCCGATGTGCCTTTGAGATATCTCAATACATGCTTGCCTGCCTTCCAGAAGAGCTTGGTAGGCTTAACCATAGCTTGTGAAAGCTAGTTAACAACATAGCATATGTCGGGTCGTGTATTGACCAAATACATAAGCGACCCCACCAACTGTTGATAAACAATGGCATCCACTAACTTCGCTGAAGTAGCATCCTCCTTCCTCAATCCACCAAAAAGAGGAGTATCAACAGGCTTGCAGCTATGCATGTTGAACTTCTCCAGTATCTCCTGGGCATACTTGCCTTGAGAAACAAATATTCCATCACTGTGCTGCCAAATTTCAAATCCCAGGAAATAATGAAGGAGACCCAAGTCCTTCATCTCAAACTCCTTTGCAAGATCAGCCTTGCATGAGTGTATCAACAGTTCATCACCTGTCAAAATAAAATCATCTACATAAAGTACAATGATCAACAACACCTCCCCATCCCCGGTATGAGTTAGGATCCGCCCTCACTCTTGGAGAATCCAGGTACGGTGACTCAGTGGCCTGTCACCGTGTACCAAGCACGAGGTGCTTGTTTCAACCCATATAGAGACTCTCTTCGAGCACCGCACATGCGACTCGGCGGCCTGGCATCGTCTCGGGAACCTTCGGGCTGGCTCTGTGACACCCTCCTGTCAATGACTCCGTTGAGGAGCTGCTGGGTCTTCTTGTCCTCGGGCAGCAGGCACCATCACTGGTGAAGGCGTCAGAATCGTTCGTGTGAAGAAGAAATACCTTGCGACAGTGCAGCTTCCTCGTCGGCTCCTCAATGCGTGAAAAGCCGCAAGGACTCAAATCTTTCTTGCTTCCTCCCACCTCCCTTGGTGCAACACTTCACTTTTGTAGATCCATTTCGAACCCACCACTAATTTCCCTTCCGGCCTTGGGACAATCTCCCATGCACTGTTTCTGACAATCGAATCATACTCTTCCACCATGGCATCTACCCATGCGGGATCCTCCATAGCTTCCTCGAAAGAGGATGGCTCTGTCACGATACACTTGCTCATAAGAGCCATGTATCCAGTATACCGGTTAGGTGACTATCTCTGTCTGCGCTGTGATGTAGGTGCTCCTACAACCTTCTCTGCATCTTGAGCCAGTCGCTCAACTTCTGTAGTGCGCTTCCGCCCTCTGATGGTTGGCACTGCCTGAGTGGTCTCTTCCACTCCATGAACCTCATATTGTGGCTGATCCACATCCTGAGACTCATCCTTAGGAACTAATAGCTCCTCATCTGCATGCAAGTATGGCTCCCTCTCAAGCGAACACTTCATGGCTTTCTCCTCATGAAATTTGATATCCTGTCACACAAAAGTCTTGCGATTGTCTGGAAAATACACACGATAGTTGTGGGGTGTATCAGTGTACCCCAAAAATATCCCAACCTCTGCGGTCGGCTCCAGCTTCTTCCTGGCATCCTTCGTCACATGAATGTAAACAGGTGAACCAAAAATCCTCAAATGGGAAATATCGAGGCTTCTTAGCGAACGCCTCCTGGTGTACTCATGCAGTATCCTGACGGGGACAACGGTTTTGCACACACTCTTCACGGTATTGCATGCCTCGACCCACAAGTGTCGGCCTTGATCATTCAGCATGCGTTGACACCCCGATGCGTTCTGTTCTTCCTCCTCTTGACAACCCCGATGCTGTGGGTTGCAGACGGAGGATGCTATGAGATCTTGGAATTCATTGTCTTTTAAAAGTCCGCCGAACTAGCATAAATGGTCACCACCATTGTCGCTCCCTAAGAGCCTTCACCTCTTCCCAATTCTTTCTCAACCAGTGCCTTGAACTCACAGAACTTTGAGTATGTCTTGCTTTTCTTCTACATGAAGAAGATCCAGCACTTACGAGAAAAATCATCAACAAATATCACATAGTACCTGTGCTTTGCTGTCGAAGCTACTGAGAAAGGTCCACACACGTCTGTGTGAATTCTCTCAAGGATCATCGTGGTGTGACTATCCTTCTCATGAAAGGTGGCCTTCACAATTTTTCCCAAGGTACATCCCTTGCACTGATTTGACTGCACAAGTGTACCCTTAGGAAGCCCAGTAGAAATCTGCTGCAGTATCTTCAAAGCTCCATGGTGAAGGTGGCCCAATCTCCGGTGCCACAACTCGCCATCATCCCAGTTCACCACTCCTTCTGCCTTGCCTGCCATTGCTGCGCAGCCATCTACCTGTAATTGATAAAGGTTCTTAACTCGAACCCCTATCCTCCGGGTCTCACCAGTTGCATTACTGCATAGGAAATCCTTTCCCTCGCTAAAGACAACATCATATCCCTTGTATTCTAACATCGCCACAAAGATAATATTCTTCTTCAATCCTGGAACATGCATCACTTCCTTCAATACGAAGGGTTTACCAGACTCCCTCTCAAAGGAAATGGTACCGATACCATTCACACTGTATCTACCATCATCTCCCATCTCGATGTGCACTTCAAGATCTTTCTCATCCAGATCAATAAACAAATCTCGAGCTCCTGTCATGTGAAAAGACACACCACTGTCAAGAAACCACACTGAACCCATCACACTTGAGACCAAGCATGCGATCAGTGAAAAATCCAGCTCAAACTGTGAGGCTAAGGCCTCTCTAGCTGCAGATCCAACAACCTCCTTATTTTTCTTCTTCTGTGGACAATTAGTGGCGTAATGTCCGTGTTGGTGACAGTGAAATCACTTCACCTTGGACATGTCCTGCTTCTTGCCTTTCATAACGGATTGAGAAGCATTCTTCTTGCTCTTCCCCTTCCTTTCTTTGGAAGCCAAAGCAAAATTTTCTTCATCAGAGTTCTTTGATGAAGATCCGTCCCTGGTACTCCGCCTTATCTCCTCTTGCACAAGATCCGACCAAAGTTGCTTCCATCCTGGCAATTTCTCTTGACCATTGACAGAGTCCTGATAGGAATGCCACCTCTTCGGAAGCCCAAGGAGAGCCAAGCTCTGAGTCATCTTAATGTCAGCAGTCTGACCACCTTTGACTCATCCTACATTAAATGAACTTAGTAGTGCCAAACTCCTAATGTACTCTCCATGCCATATTCAGGATTTATCATGAGCGCCAGCTTATAGCATTTGGTCGCTATTTCTTCTGGAAAATAAATGATGTCCAATCTTTCCACATCAGAATGAAGCACTTTTCATAGAATCTGGACACTATGTGATCCTTCACACCTTCCAATAGAATCCTTCGACACTTTGCTGTCTTCTTTTTCCATGCGTCAAATACGGTAGCATCACTGGAAGTAGGTTTTGGAATTTCTGCATCTATGAACTCCTTCAACCCATTGTCATTTAGCACCACCTCCATCCTGTTGTTCCATGAAATATAATTCGAGCTTCCCTCAAGGGCATATTCCAATCGCAATCCGTTGAAAGACATTTCAACTTCGACACCAAGAAAACACTACTGCAAATTCCAATTCCACCAGCTCAAAACTCAACCGCTTCAATGTTTTGCAATTGCTGCAATGATCAATATCGCTCTGATACCATGTAGAAATTTGAATAAATGATATATTATTCACCAAGATTCTCCTGATCACACACTATTTTAACTTCATGCACAATACAAAATCTCTTCTACCATTGATCATTAATTGAAAAAATAAAAACAATCGCATGCGCACATTAAAACCATAAACAATCACACATATGAACACAATATTTCATGGGAAAGCTTAAAGATGAAAACCCCCAACTATCTATATATTATATGTCATAGAGATCATGTAACAATAATTGTACAAATCTCCTCAAAAGCTCTTAACACAACCTCGAATTGCTACACACTAATCAAGCTAGATCTAGCAAAACACATGCTCCAATCTTTGCCACTCGATAGCTAGCCTCTATTACGTAATCAATGCTGTAGGATGGAACATTAAATAAATTGAACCACCTGTATTGTACTACAAAATCCTCATTGGCTTCTCCAATCACTGGTTGTTGCAAATATGCAACAGTATAGTTACAACTGATAGTTAACCTACTCTTTCACCTATCTCTGCACTGGTCTCCACTGAAACTGTCCATGCACTGAAGTTAACTGATGTATTCTTTAGTTGATTAATGAGTTTATAATTAGTGAATTAATTCACACCACTCTCACTAATTGTATCAATTAGTTAAACTAGATACAAATAGCTCAACTATGTTTAGATTAGTTAAACTGAACACAACTCCATTAAATCCTCAATCAACTCCACCAAACTCTGTCACATGAGTTCTAACTGAAGTATCCATGCAATAGCTCCACTTAACCCTTAGGAATAGCGTAATTCCTTCTGTTAGCTCCTGTGCCACATCTGTGCACTTAACTGAAGTGCTCCAAGAGAATAAGATAATGTTTATAGTTCAAATATTATTAAGAGCTAATAATATTCGACATATCTATTTTTAGACTGGCAATCTAAAAATGAATTCATATCTAAAAGAAGTCCATATATTTTTTCCGACTTGACCAACCATCCACAAATAGCATCCTGCAACTCATAGAACATGATCCATATGTCTAAAAATAGACATAGTCTAAAAATAGACTTTGCGCCACAAATAGCCTACGGGCGCACTTAGTGAAGGCGACTCCTTTCCACTAAGCTCATCATCTTCTTGCAATCTCAACAAATGAATGAGAAAATATTGGAAATGATGGGTGGATGTTGGAAATGGATGAGGGTGATGTATTGGCATGACTAGGTCCTTTTGTAGCATCTGTGCAAAGGAGGAGGAAGTCCAATTTTGACTTCCTTTCACTAGGGTTTTGACCAACTTTTTCTTTTGGTGCCAACTTATTTTTTTTGCTGCTTGCAAAGGTTGGAGAGTACCCGCATTCATTAGAGAGAGATATATGGAGCAAATAAATTTGTTTTCTTTTCATTTTTTCACTTTTTTTTCCTTTAGGCCTACTAGCTGCTTCAATGAGGTTCTCAACTATTAGGTCCACCTAGGCACCTCAAAGGAGGTTTTCGCCTAGGATATTTGATTTTTCTCTTATTTTTTCTTTTTTCCAACCCATGGACTGCCTCATGGATATTTTCAATCAGTGATCCAGTCTCAAGTGCCTCAAAAGAGGTTTTCAACTGAGATTTAATTCTTTTACCATTTTTTTTTCATTTTTTTAAATGTTTTTCTATCCTACACTACTTGAAAAAAAAATCTCTTTCAAGTATAGGAATACTGCCAATGGAGCCATGTGCACATCAATATGACAGATAAAATCATGTGTACACTTGAAATACATGCTTTGAAATTTACCTTAATATGAGAGATGAATTTCTTTGACTGAGATCGTATCAAGTACTGTTGAAGAAGAGTGTGTTGCTGCTACTTAATGATTGTCTGGAACCATATTTCATTATAGCCTTGATGCCCTTCATTTTCTAGATCATTGGGATCATTTTTTCATGTCTTATTCTACCATGAAATTCAAATATTCCTATTTTTTCCATTTATTCTCTTTAACACATGGAGGATATGATGGTAAACATGAGTGAACTTTCTCAATATCCGATTCTGATGTCTACTCTTCATCAAGTGTAGCCCTTGATTCTTTGATCTCCTCACTTGAATCTTCTTCTTTTTAGATGTTGTCCTTCAATGACATCAAGAAAATCTCTTTCATTGCAATACCTGTCTTGAACTAAGTTGAATACCATTTAGATCAAAAGGATATGTTTGGTAGTATTGTACCTCAGCATTGTAAGTGGGCTTAGATAATTCATTGTGTGGGTTTGGAAATTTTGGTATAGGTAGTTGAGTGGGAGTGGATCTATGAGATGGTTGTGGTTGAATTTGTGGTTGTGGTGGAGGTGGATGGTAGGGATAGCATGGAGTTGGGTATGGAGGATATTGAGGAAAATATTGAGGATATTGTAAATTTTTCCCATAAGGTTCTTGCCAACCTTGTTGGAAAGATTGGTTTTGGGGTTGAGATGGCTAAGGTTTCCAAGGAGGGAGTGTGTTCCAATTATTTTGAGATGGATGTGAATATTCTTGAAATTGTGAAGTAGGTCCTTGCATCATATCAATTTGACTAGGCTGCCATGGTATTCTTGGAGCTACATAACATAGCTTCTTTGTTGATTGACTTGCTCCATTGTCTTCTTGGTACACTTCCTTAAACCTTGGTAGTGATGGAAAATATTTAGTAGCATATGATTCTGCATGGATAACACAAAGATCAACATATTATTTTTCCTCATTTTGAATTCTTAACATTTCTACTTGTTCACTTAGATTGCTAAGAATTTCTGTTTTAAAGTTATCAAGCGAATTTCCAAGTTCATCTTAACTTTCCAATGTTGATGTTGATTTAATTACTCTTGCCCTTCCTCTTGATATGCGCTTGCGTGTTTCACAAATTTATTCAAATGATAATTGGTATACATATCCTTTACTCATGAGATCAAGGAGATCAATCCAATCATCCCTAATTGTTATGAGTAAGAGGGTTTTTAGTGTGTCCAATCCTAAATGATGTAATTTTTCCCTCTTAACATTATATATGAACCTCTCTATTAGATCTTCAAGGCTCTCATCTTGTTTTTGATTCATTCTAAATATTTCTTCCTTAAGATCACAGTATTTATATTTTTCAAGAAATATATTTTTCATATCATTGCATGACCTTATTGAATTAGTACCTAAACTCATGAACCATTTAAGAGCTCTATCCTTCAATGTTGTAGGAAACAATCTCAATTTTTGAGTGTGTGATAAGTAGCCATAATATCTACAAAGTATTTAAAATACAAGGGGAAAGGTTTCCAAATCATCTGACCTCATACCATGGAAGTTGGGAAGGAAATATGGAGGGATGTGCTTCATATGCACACTGACATCAATATCTTGAATGGGAAATCCAAGAGGATATTATTCATTGTCATCATATCCATCAATTTCTTCTACCTTTTCTACCACCTCTTCTTCTTATACCTACAAAAGTGGATGGAAATTTGGTTCTTACTACACTACATGATCAAATGCGGGGGTTGGTTTTGGAGAAGTATTTTTAAATATTTTTTTTGAATAACAATGCTAATGCAATGCAATTTTCTGTTTTGAAATGAAATATGCCTAATGCAATTTTTGTTTTTGTTTTTTCAAAAATAAAATAAATGAATCAAATATGGGAAAAAACAATGCATACTTTGAAACCTCCCCGACAACGATGCCAAAAAGTGATGAGCCTCAATATTGCAACAAGAATGCTGCAACTATCGAGGCTACCGAATTTAATTATCAACTCGGTGTTCGTACAAACTTAAGAGGTATCGACACCATATGTGTAGCATAAAATTTGTAATTATTTTGTTGATCTGATGTAATGGAGGGAATTTCATGAAATCAAAACCTAAAAATTGCAGAAATTGAAGTGTTTCTTTGAAAATAAATTAATCCTAGGAAAGAACAACAATTTGTAATTGAAATCCTAAGATCATGAATTCAAATAAAAATACCTAATATTTTGCGAAAATGAATGTCCCAAGTGGTGTTTATTATTCCTCAAACATGTAGTTAGGTCCTAGGGGTCATGATTCAAGTATAAGAGATAAAAACCAACCTTTGGGAGCAAATCTGGTCAATTTTACACATGCTACAAGAGTGATACAGACAACTCTGTTTTTTCTACATACAAGTTTGTTTTGGAAATAACTCACCAAATGACTAAGTAAATAAAATTAAAATGGGAAGGGAATTATTATTATTATTAATCATGATGTCTTAGGTCTCCATTCCAAGTGGAATCACTCCAAAATACCCCTGTTCATACGTGCTAAAAAATAATGGAAAATTGCTACTCTAAAATCTGGAAATTCAAGAACTAGTGATCTAGTTAACCTATAAAATGCCTAACCTAATCAAGTGAAAATGAAATGGGGTAGTTTTTTTTATAAATTTTAACATTATTATGAACTAATACAAGTGGAATCAAGTCAAATGGGTCTCATTAACCCATTCTAAAAAATGTCAGAAATTTACTACGATTTCTCTACAAGGCATTTCCAGAAATCTTATATTCGTGAACTGGTAACCAAATCCAATTAGCTTAATGATTAAGATGAAATTTCAAATTTATTCTAAGGATGAATAAATCTTTTTAACCTGTAAACAACCTAAAAATTTTAACAATAAAAATCATTTAACTCAATCCTACAGCAAGAAAAATAAACAATACAAAATACATCAATATGCAAAACATAAATAAGAGATGCATGTGAATAAGAAGTGAAAAGAACATAAAGAAATTGTGCAAGAGGGCTTTGAGGCTCATGGGATGGCCAAGCCCAAGGAGGACTCAACTTTCTATGGAAGAAACTAGCCTTAAAAGCTAAAAATGGTGCCAATATTCATTATTGAATCAGTCCAGGTACATCCATGCAAGAAAAGAAAGTGGAGATGCTAAACAATAAGTTTTCTCCACAGTAAGACTAAAGAATACATGTCCCTAGAGGAAAATTCGAATTGGCACTAATATAAAATGATGAGGAATCATTCTCCTTGAAAGGAAGAAGCTTTCCCCTCCAAAATCCCTCAAATAGTGGATCTAGTTCCCAACACTAGGAGTTTGTAGTAAATGACAGGGAACACATTCCTAGATTCTCTAAATCATTGGAGTTCCAAAATATCTCAAGAATTTCTCAATTATTTCGTGATATTTTTTTCATTTATTTTCCAATATTGATCCTCCAGTAGTAGGGAGCAAGTCCCGAAATTATCTCCTTCTCCAAATCTTCATAATATGCCCAATATTCTCACAATATTCTACAAAAATAAATAATATTGGGCACAAATATGCAATTATCTTTAAACCTTCCTAAGAAAATATTAAAGCATAAAAAAATATTATTAAGCATAGAAGGAGACATTTAATATATCTTTTATGTGCCTAAGAAATGTTAGATGAGCCTTAATTTATTTCTAATTTAGAGGCCCATGAAGAGCGTGATTTCCTATTAGAATAAACCTCCGTTGGACGACGTGGGTATATGCATAATGGAAGGACAAGTAAAGGAACTTTCCATTGTCTTCTCTTCGACTTCTTCCTGTTACTAAATCTCCACACTATGAATCAGACAAGGACTATTTGGGATCAGTAATGTCTACAATGCAGATGACGAAATGATATTCATAGCTTCTCCTCTCATCTCTCGAGTAAATGTCGATGCATTCCTGCGATTGGAATCATATGAATGAATTATTTATATCTCTACTGCTTCCTTCGATGGTTCCATGTTGTTTAGTTAGAAAATATGTACCTAATTGAACATGATAATTATCTTTCTATTCATATTTTTTGCAATTCCAAATCGTTGAACTTCATTCTTATTTTTCCATAAAAAACATGGTACTTTTGAAGGACAAAATCAAAGACAACCTCTTTTTCTGATGCAATGTGTGTATCAACTTACATGTCTCCTATATGTACCTTTGATATTTTAGATCAGGACTCGTGAAAGACAAAGGAACAAGATGAAGGCGTGCAATAAGGGCTGCTTTTACCACTGCTCTGACCATGTTACCAACACACCAATTTCCCATTACAGGAGTAGAAGTTGGTATGTGTGTGGATTTCAGAGACGCATTTTGAAGCGTGTCCACATTTGCAATGCATTTACAAAAGTGGGGATAAATATTGAAGAGGAGTGCCAATGGGCCTCACTAACATTTTTCACAACTTGTAGCACTAGTGCCAGTGCCAGATTATGGCAGTTGTTAGGTCCCTGTAATTTGTCAGATTGGCAAGACCAAATAGACAAGGGTAACATCAAACCAAATTTGGAGTCCTAGGACCTAGCCTTCTTGGACTCAGAGAAGGCTCTCTCTATATTTGTATAAAATATATAACTTGTTTGATTTAGGGTGTTGCTTTTAGGCTAGTTAAAATGATAGGGTTGTTTGTTTTGTTTTGTTTGGTTGGGTTTCTTGTTAAGTAGAACAGATAGAGTAAGAGAAATTTAAAACACTGGGCTATGGGGTCTATGAAAGGCTTGAAAAATACAACAATAAATCAATGGTGTTTCATAGGGCAAGTTAACAAAGTCAAATGGATCTTAATAGCTTATGTGGGTGTGAAATGAACATTAAGTTGTGAGTTTAGTAGGTTTAAAGGGAAATTAAGAATCCTTTAACATATACTAGAACAAAAAGAGCCTTTAAGATCATTATGATTAAGAAAGAACCAAAGGATAGGGTGCACCATAAACTTCTTTGGCCTAGCTTTATCAATTAAACTTTGAGACAACAATCCAGCAAACCCTAGAGAGCAGGGAACTCCTAAATTCTCTAGCTATTCACTTTTAGAGAAATAAAATATTTAAGATAACAAATAAGTGATGATTAAAGAGCAGGGAACTCCTAAATTCTTCAATCAGACTATTAAAGACCTTTAAAGTGACTTTTCAAGATAGACTAAAGGACATGGCAAACCATAAACTTCCTTAGCCTAAACCCTAGTAAGAAAACTTCAAAGAAAGGCCTTAAAAACAATGTTTCAAGCTACACCAAAGGACATGACATACCATAAAATTCTTCGGTTTGACTCTTATTAAATCATTTTCAAGACACCAACCTAGGTGGAATAAAAAAGCAATGAAGAATTCTCTAATCAGACCTAGTAGAGGAAAACATTTGAGCAACAGAAAGCAGATAGACTTAAGGTGCCTCCAACAACATATCTTAACCTAAATTTTTTGTTCTATTGCAAGAGAAAAGATGAAAAATATGGAAAACTGAAGGAAACAAATATAAGATCAGAACAACATCACCATTTAAACAATTTCATGAATCCTATGAATATGTTTGCTCCATTGATATTCAGTCCAAAGCAGTTACAAAGCTCCAAAGCCAAAAAATCTTCACAACTCTAAGTCTATGAGGTATTCATCTCAGCAATCAATCAACTAAAATATGAAACATACATGCAATATTTATCTACAAAATGAGGAAGTGAACCCTCGCTAGGGTTTCAAATGTCATTTATTACAGTAGTTAATGCATTTGACCTTTGGGACCATGCAAGGCCCAAGGAAAAATATCTAAAACTCATTCATTGCAATAATAACTTCTAACATAACTTATAAAGATAATTTTGGATTTTTTTTGACTTTAAGGCTTCAAAATATCTTTTGCAATAACTCCTGATAAGGGTGCATCTCCAAGGTATAGGGGCGCAACGCTAAGTCTGAGAAAATTTCCTGTTTTGCAGCTAAATTTTGGAGGCCTTCCCGGTGTCCAAATTAGCTCCATGATGGCTCGTTACAAAGGTATCTAAGTTGATTTTCCAAATATACTTCCACATTCCAGAATGGTTCCCATTTGACTTGTCAAAAACCACTTCTCCCAAGACTTCTAAACGCGCAGCACCAGTGCCAAAAAGAAGGCAGAAAGGTGATTTTTTGGTAGTTTTTGGCCTTTTTGAGGGACTAGTTTTGCTCCAAATGTTCTGAAATTTTATGAGGTTGATGTACTTGGCAAAAAGAACATGAAAATTTTGAATTTTTGGTATTTTAGTGCCCCAAAAAAGAGCCCAATTTTCTGCAAGCCAAACTGTCAAAAATTCAAAATTTGCACCAAAGTGCCAAAAATGGATTTTGCTTTGTTGATCATCATTTGGAGGCTTGGAGGGACACCTCAGAAAGAATATTTAGTTTTTCCTTTTATTTTGCCTCTTTTAGAGCCTAAATATTTTCATGGGCTTGTTTGTGCTTGGCCCTTGCAATCCGGTTTCTCATGGCATAATGTTTTACCATTTTCCTCTGCATGTCAGTGTCTCTCTTTGACTTCTCTAATTGGCCCTCCAGGTAAAAATTGGCTCTCTCTATCCAAGATTATCCATCCTTGCTAATTTCTATGGCAAGAAGCTCACTTCGAAAGTGAGCTGCTCTTCCAATTCTGCCTCTTTCTCCCTTTCTCGAGCTAAAGCCTTATTCAACCCAATTGTCCTTGGTCTCTGCCTAGGAAGCTGTTCTTCTTCATCATCACTGTCATAAAAAATTCCCAAGGTATCATCTAGAAAATATTTGGCCTTTTTGGCCTCTTTCTGAGCTCTGATTGCCCTAACCTCACTGATGGCCTGCTTTCTCTTCAACTGTTGGTTTTCTAGCTCAAAATAGTTAATCACATTCTTTGCCCTACCAATATTAGCTTGAACATCACTAATCTTGGCATCCTTGCTTTTGAGAAACATATTGGTAATTCTCTCCTCATCCTCATCATCAAGGTCAATCAACTGAAACTGCTGCTCAGTTTTATGTTTATCATCCTCTTCAACCATGACATGCTCTGCAACCTTTTCCTTGCCCTTAACAACCCGTTTTGCTGATGAAGAAGGCATCACCCCTTTCACCTCAAGTGAAGAAAACACATGCCTGTGTGCTCTCTGATAGGTCAAAGGAAATGGCTCAATGTCAATAATTTTGGTTCCAACTATTTCAATGTTTCTTTCCTTGCTTGATGCTCCAGTATCATGATATGGGGGTGAAGGGTTGCAGAAAGGTGATGAGGAAGGGTCATCAGGAGGTGAATGAATGTGAGTGGATGGTGATTTATGAACAGCAGGATGTGATGGAGAAGTGGATGTGGGAGGATGAGAAGATGAAGGAATATTCTACTGATGATGGCCAGGTGGAGTAATGAAAACCTCATTGGCAATGAAGGTCTCCCATGGAATGTTTTTCTGCTGTAGTTGATGCATGACCACAATATTGATGAGTGAATGATGAAATAGGCTTTGAATTTTCTAATTGTAATCTTTCTTTTACACAATGTAAGCCATTTTTTCAATGTTACAGAAAATATAATATGGTATATGCAGCATCCTAACTCTAGTGAATTTCATAAGAAGACGGATGTGGTATGAGAAGAGGCGGGAAAACCTTCCCTCACAAGTGAAATACTTCATTATTATCTTCATCATAGGTGAATATATATCAAGAATATGATAAAAAGGGAAGAAGGACTTGTGGTGGTATTTATACCTAGGTTTAAGGTATGGTTCAAGATAACTCATGTCCAGGTTTGCTTGTTTGAACCACTTTTCTCCCACAATAGGTATCCCTGTAGCAGCTGCAATGGCATCAATGGACATCTCAAATGTAACCCCAACAAGATTGACCTGATTTTCATGTAGATTAATGATGAATAGTCTTGTTAGCTCCGGGTGATTTTGGACTTGTTGCACTCTCTCACAAAACTGAAAGTAACCCACATGTTTAAAGCAAGAAACAGTAAGAGGAGATGCCATGAGTTCCCTTGTATTGAGGGGTTCAAACCTGTTTATCTTCCCTCCCTTATGATAATGTCTCCTTGGAATATGTGCCTCACCACCACTGTCTTCACCCTCAGAAATTTAAACTCCGTTTTATAAACCCTAGAATGTAGGTGAAATGAATGAGGGGAAGGGAATGAAATGGAAGCTTGATTCAAATGAATGGAATGAGTGAAGGGGTAAACTATATGAATGAAAACCCTCAAGAAATGTAATGACCCCTGTTATGAATGATTTTCTTTATAAGAGGATGAAGTAATGGAAAAACAATGATTTCAAGCTTAAAATTAAGATTTTCTTAGGTTATACTTCCATTCAATTAGGAGTGATCAAATAGCTTCAAATCAAGGTTGATGTTATGTAATTACCACTCAAGAGTGCTTGGAGGACTTTGGAAAAGACTTGAAGGATATTTGAAGTGATTTGAGCTGTTGGAAAGCTCAGGAAACCCTTTCTGTCTAAGCGCGCAACGCTAATGGATGAGGGCACAATGCCAACCCAAGCGCGTAGCGCCAGTCTCTAAGCGTGCAGCGCTAGTCTCTCAACGTGCAGTGCCAAGGAAAATGAGCACATGGTCCTTCTGGCAAGAGCGAAACGCCAACTCCCAGGCGCACAACGCCAAGCCAAACGCGCAGTACTAAGAAATTTTTCTCGAATTTGCTCAGAAAACCCACAAAATCTTCCTTGCTGAATGCTCTTGATCTTTTGAGAGGTAACAATGGTTCTCTTGAAGTGTGAAATGGGATTTTATAAGATTATGGATTTAATTTAACTTTTCAGAACCCACTTTCTAATGTTTGAAGTGTTTTTCTTTTCTCACTAACACTCTCTGACACTTTTTCCTTGTAGGTCACCGAAGTCATGAATTTGATTTTTATTTTGCTCATTTGGGGCTTGACATGTTCACCTTGAAAAATTTGGGGTTTAATCACATATTAGCATTTTCAAAATCTCTTGTAGTTTCCACCATAAATTTCAACTTAACTTTTCCACCTCTTCTAGCCATTTTTTCAAAAATCCTAAGTGTCTACAGTTCTTTACAACAATCATCAGTGTTGTCTTCTAAGTTCTCTATAGCCCTTTCAAGTTCTTTCATTTCTATCCAGTTCACCTCACCTTTTTCAATATTCCATCAATATTTTCTGATAGGATTTCTTCATGCTTGGCCTTGTGTGCTTTCTCCATGTCACTTTCCTGCAAGTAATCACTGCTTTGGCACTCAAATGGACTAACAAGTTTACAAACCCTAGTCATCTACAAGACCAAGTTTTTTCCTTTTTCTCTTGCTGTAAATTATTTTCATTCAGGAGTAGACAGTCTACATCATCAATACTTTTTGCTGATAAATCTTCCAACACTTCTGCAGAAGTGCCAAGCTTTGTCCATTTTTCTCATTTGCAGGTTCTGAACTGAGAAGGTAATCCTCCTTGGGATTTTTAGGTCCTTCTTGAATAACCATGTTTTGACATTATATTACACCTGAGTCAGATTCTAGCAAAGTAAAATAAGTTTCTGAAACATCTAAGGATGAACTTGAAAAGAGTAAAACCCTAATGACCTAATGGGAGTGTCCTTTGACCTGATTTTGACTAAAATTTGACTTGGAGATTTTCAAGTGAAAACAGAGTATTGTTATAGGTTATTATGCCCAAAGGGACATGGGAATGAGTTAGAAACAAAAAAACCCTAGAGTGAGGGTGGAGTGTATTGATAGGGAAAAATAGGGCAATGAGGTATTTGGCAGGAAAGATGGATGAAAATGAGAAGTATAAGCCCATAATGAGTCTTTTAAGAGCAACACGGTGACTTTGAGAAGACCAACTGAGGAATACTGAAAATAGGTTTATAAGGATAATGAAGGCAGTGAGATTTCTGAAACTCAATATATTCAAGGAATATTGTTTTCAGAAAACTATAACCATCCTATAGTTATCCAAAGATAGTGAAAAATACAGATGACTAACAACAGTGAAACTACTAATCAATTTTCAACAAACCGGGGAAGATAGGATATGAGTTTAGTAGACTCCTCGCATTTCCCACGATGAATGCATGCCACTGTCAAGCTAGAGAAAGGGAGTGCATCTATATTTCCATCACATTCACAGTCAATGGGGCCAATCAATCTCTATCTCTATGCATGAGGATTCAAAAAATCACCTCAGTAAACATTTTTTTCTCTTTTACATCCACACATAACGTCTTCCTCTATTTTCCAGAATGATATTGTGCATTTTTTGCTGTGGATCCTTAGTGTGCAATTATGGAGAGCCCAAACTCGATGCCTTACATAATAGTGGTGAAGAAGAAAAACTTTGATTGGGATTACTATTGCTATTTTTTCATTTCAATATCCACATAAGTAGAAAAGGTAATGACATGAGATTATTTAATTGATGCCATGCAAAGACAAATATATAAAATATTTTATATCGCCTTGAAAAGAACAATACATTTATAAGGCATTAATACTTATTTTAAATAAATATATTGTTTCCAAGCTTTATGTATGCTTTTCATGAGAAAGTGGAAGACACAAGAATGGTGTAATGTGAAGTTGGGATTTTAATATTAGAAATCACATATGTGATATGTGACAGTGTTAGTTGAGGTTTAGGTGGGCATAAAGTTAAATAAAGTGTTTCTTTTTGGAGATTTTTCTTTTTTTTAGTGATTTTGGGAGTTATAAGGGTGAATATTGTAATAAGTTTGATGTTAATTTTTTTTGAGAAATAAGGTATATTTTTTAAATTTGGAGTGATAAGGGAATATTTTTAAAAGAGAGTTATTGTTGTAATCCAAAGTAATGTTTTACTTTGAGAGAGATTGAGTCAGTGAAAATCTAACTTTTGAAGACAATTTGCTTTCAGAGTTTGCGAGCGTGGGATTCTCATTGCTTGAAAAATTTCAATGACGATGTTGTGATGGTGAAAGTTGATGTACTTCAATAATTAATAAATACATATTTTTTGTGTGGTGTTGAAGTGTCCTAGATCTGCCTAAAACTGAATATAAGGGGATATTAGGTACACCATGAGTACGTTTGTGATGGCGCATGCTTTTCTGGATTCTTGATTGTGAATTTTTTGTGTCTAGTTTTGACACTATCTTTGTAATATGGTACACATGGAGTACATAAAAAATTAAACAAATGCATGCACATAATCAAGCTTAAATGAGAAAACTACAAGCAATCAAGAAGCTGCAACACATAATCAAAGATATCAAGTTGTCAACATCAAAATTCAAAACGATTCTACATCAACATGAAATTCAACATCTTTCACTCAAGGAAATAACGTTAATGAAGCTGTCATCTACATCAACAAACAACTACACCAATTTTCAGACAATTCTCTTTCAAATTTTTGGTAAAAGTCCACTCGAAACAAAATTGTAACTTACAAATCATAATTTGTAAGTTAAATTATAATCAAATTCATTTTTAGTTGAGTTGTAAGGGTGCATTCTCAGTTGAAACTGACACCCAAGCTTTGAGTTGATAGGTAATCAATTAAGTCAAGTGAGTCCATTGTTTTCACTTGATTCATCAAATTCATTTTAACCTATCATTCAAATCATTGTAAGCATTTCTCTTGGGTGCATTTTCGATGGTATTCGATGCCCTTATTTTGCAAAGAAGCTAAATCGAGAGAGCAAGATAAAGCAAGTGCAATGTGCAAGTGATCAATTTTAAATCTACAACAAGCGAGCGTAAATTCCAACATTCAAGCGAGCATTAGGTCAAGTAATCAATTGTTAACAGAAAGTTCAAGAAAACGTGAAAATGATTGAAGCAATAATCAAGTGAGTGTGACATTAAAGCAGCAATCAAGAAAACATCAAGTGAGTGAAGTTAACTCTAAAGGAAACAAAAATCAAAGAAACATCAAGTGAGCGAGTTCACAAAATTAAGAAATTTCAAATCTCAATCAAGCAAGCCAATACAAACAAATGGGTCAAAGAGCGACACGGGAAAAGGAGTAAAACGTCTTCAAAGTGCTGAGTTGGAAATTAAAGAGTTGAAAGAGTGCAATCATGAGTTACATAACACAATTGAAATACTGGAATGGAATTTGAAATAGAATCAAAACTTAATTGATCAAATGAACAACACATTAGAAGAAACAAAAGACTTTCAAATTGAGCTTGAAATGAAAGAAAAAATCATTAGCACACTCCAAATAAAATTAAGTGAAAAACAAGATCTACTTGATGCATACTGTATAGAGAAGGTAGATGCAAATTGTGACACGAAGACCTTATCCAAACAACAAATGAAATTTGTGATACAAGTGACCTTATTCAACATATTGATGAAGGTTGTGACACATAAGATCTAATCAACCATATTGATGCAAGTTACGACACAAGTGATATCATCCAGCCAGTTGTACTACTACGTAATGTAGCTAGTAGTACTGAACATCTAAGTAAACAGATTGAAGCATCATGTGAAACGGATGAATCATTAATAGAAATGGTTGATGTTCAGTGTGATACAAATTATTTAATCAATCCAGCTCAACATATCGACAACAACAACAGCTATGAAGAACAACAACAAGATGACGTTTCCAATAAAGTGATCAGACCTTGTGAAGAAATATCCTTCAACAAAGATCGACATGGCCTAGGTTACAACAAATACAACAATTTGTATGTTCCAGATTTTTCAAAACCAGTGTAGTTTGTAAGTGCAGGCTTTCTAGACAATGCTCATAATAAGTGTAACCATTGTAGGTGAAATGGTCATATGGAGAGTAAATGATTTGACCTCCATCCTTATCACCATTGTGGCAAGAAAAATAATTCATCAGAAAGATGTTGCAAGAGAAATCAACCACCTAGAGTGAAGATAAATTATGCATGGATTGATCTTTCGAAGTGGCCATCTACAGTCAAACATTTGTCTATGTGTTACCGAAAGGTTCTATCTCACATATTGCAACCAACAGTAAAATGAAGATGGTACTCTCATGCACCTAATTGGGGGAGTACAACAATGAAACTCTCCTACACCTGAAAGGGGGGAGTTCATAAATCAAATGCAGATACTCGTCTCTCCTTTCAGCTGACAAATGGAGGGAAATGATAATGGAATTGAAGGTGGTTGTTAGACTGAAAGTTTCGATAACATAAACATAAAAGAAGCTAGTGGGCATTTATCCTCAGTAGCTAGTGGGTGATCAAAATCAAAGCATCCAGTGGGCGGTAATCATCAAAGAATCCAATGGGCAATCAACATCAAAGTAGCCAGTGGGTAGTTTTGATATCATCAATTCGCCAGTAGGCGTTATCAACATTTTTTTAGTGGACAAGCAATTAGGATATTGATTGTAATCAAAGGACAGATGGATCCTTTTTCGACACTAGATGGAGATGTCAAGAAAAGATGAATCAGACTTGTAGGTAGTTCATGTCTCTTCATAATGGAGTTTTTCGGCATCTAGCTTTGGCGGTTTTTCAGGCATTGTTTTTTCAATAAGGATCAACAATTTCAACATGAGAACTTGGGAGATGGTTCCTGTTTCTTATTTTAGACTTATGATTGAGTGGGGAAATGTTAGCCTTAATCTCATGTGATAAAAACAATTATAAGTCCAAAATAATTAAATTAATTAAATCATGTAAGTTAGGATTTATTTCTACTTTTCTAGATTGGGTTTGTTCCTCATAGTTATGAGTTTTTTTAGGTCCGTTTGGTTGAGAGATTCTCTCCAACTAGTTAGGCTCCTAGATTATTGTATGGTTGATATATTTTCTCAACCAAAGTGTCCGAGATAGACACATTATCTTGAGACAAATTTCCTGATGTATTTATATTTGTATCATTTTCATTATTTTGTACATTACGATAGGAATACATTAAGGCTGAAACATTTTATGCCACTTCTTTGTCTTTGGTATTTTTATGTGTTTTATTTAATTATTCATCATTTTGTAGCCTTTTCAAGAATAATTTATCCTCGGCTTTGTAATTTTGGTCACCTCTATGCTCATCCACATAACTTTTCTATCTATCTTGTGGTTCCTTTAATCTCCCTTTATTTGTATTTATTTGTTCTTCCATATCTTGTATTAATTTTGGTTTGGAAACAAGCACTCTATCCTTTAATATATCCCAATTCACAAGTGTTCTACATAGTCTTCCATATAAAAATTCAATTGGTTTCATCTTAATCAAAATTGTTTAATAATAATTATATGTCATTTCAACAATCAATAAATATCTTCCCAACACTTTTGTTGGTGCATCACATTCACATGTCTTCCTATATCTGGTTTTTTTCTTTTAGTCCATTTGGTAGTATCTACGTGGTATTTTGTACTAAATTTATGTCTTCATTGCTTCTTGGAAACTCATCCAAAACCTTTTTGTAAATACTGATCCTTTATCTGAAATTTGGTTTTATGTATTCCATATAACCTTACTATTTCATCAATGAACAATCACAATATTTGGTGCGTGATAAGTAAACTTCACCAAAATAAAATTTGCACTCTTGGTAAGAGTGTCTACTACTACAATATTGAATCATGTATCCTTGATATCAACAATAACCCAACAATGAAATCCATTGAAATTTCCTTCCATGTTGATTCTATTATTGCATGTGGATGCAATAATTTTTCCAAATGAAAATTTTAGCCTTCACTTTTGACACTCCAAACATTTAGCTACAAAATAAACTATTCTGTTCTTCATCCCCTTCCGAAAGAATAACAATTTAATGTCTAAATTCATCTTTTTAACTCCTGAATGAGTCATATACATTGTTCTATGAGCTTCTATTTGTATCAAATTGTGAATTTAATAATTCATTGGCACATATATCCTTTCATAAAAATGTAGTAATATGTCATCATTCAATGCATATCATTCATACTTCAAACTTCCCATTAATTCATTCTATAACTCTAATTTGAATTCTTTGTACCATTCATCTTCTAATTGCAATTTTCCAATCTTTTCTTTCATATTTATCTTTAATGGTAAAGTTGAGAAAATACATGGCCCATTACTTAAAACATACACCATTTTATTCATCGTTCATTTAATGTATGATATCTCAAAATCATAAACACTCAGTAATTTTAACCATGTATTTTTTCTAGCATTAAAATTGATTTGATTAAATGTGTGTTGCAATTTTTGATGATTTCTTTAATTCAAAATTTCGCTCAACTAGATAATGCCACCAAATTCTTAATTCATTGATCACTGTTACATGTTCCAAATCACGTGTCATAATTTTCTTCATGGGATCAAAGTTTCCTTGAAGCATAGACAATTACCCTACCACATTGCATTAATACTCCACCCAATCCATCCTTTGACATATTTGTGCATACAAAAAGTTATTCCATATTTGGTGCTTTAAAAATATGAGTCATTGCCAATAAATCTTTCATATTTTGAAATGCTTCTTCAGATTTTACTGTCCATATGTATTTAATATTTGTATTTTGTAGTTTTGTAATAGGATTTGTGATATTTGAAATAATTCAACAAACCTTTGATAGTATCTTGAAAAACCCATGAAACTACATACTTTATTTGCATTAGTGGAAACTGACTATTCCATGATTTCCAAGTATATTGTGATCCCTTATCTTAATATTACATGTCCTAATTAATGAATTTTGTACTCATAAAAATATATTATAAAGTTTTATATACAATTTTTTCTCTGAAAGACATTGTAACACATCATAAATTCTCTTCATGCTTTTCTTGAATATGTGAATATATCAAAATGTCATTCAAAGATACTTGTACAAAATTATCAAGGTAATCTTGAAATACTTATATCATTACACTCATAAATACTCCTAGTGCATTCATTAACCCAAAAGGTAATACTACAAAGATAATGTCCAAATCTTGTCTTTAACGAAACTTTAGAGATATATTCCTCTATTATCAATTAATTACATATTTATCTTATATCTATATTATAAAATACTATTGCTCCATCTAATCGAATAAACCATTAATTCTTGGTTGGGGTATTGGTTCTTTATTGTTGCTTTGTTTTAGTTTCGATGGTCGATTAAGAGTCTCCACGATTTGTCTTTGTTTATTTTACAAATATCATATGCACTCCCAATGGTGATATAATTGGTCATAGAAATCCCAAGTGCAAAAATTCTTGTAACTACACATGTAATTATCACAATTTTGGTGTAATCATATGACGAGGAGTCCTTATAATAGGTTTTATTATTGGATTAAGTTCAATTGTGAACTTTCATTCTATTTTAGGTGATAATGTAGAAAATTCTTTTGGAAATACATTTGAAAAATCTAGTAATACTCTAGAGAGATGACAATAACCCTCCATCCATCCATTAACCATCCATTATGAAGGGGTAATCATCCATCCATCAAACCATTATGCTAGTGGAATTATGTAAATTACTTTTGAGTGCTTTCTTACATTCAATTTATTTCCTACACTTGCTGATAGGAGAAAGTTCAAGTGCTTGCATATGACTTGATTTATTATTAGGAGATGTTACAAGTGTCCATTTCTTGAAGTGGTTGTGAGGAGATTTATTCACTCAGTTGACAAGATCGATTTGTTGAGGAAGCAACGGTCTTAGATAATTTGGTAAACCAGTAGAAAATTATTTAATTTCTTGTGATGGTTTATGAAGGACTTGAGGATGGGAATTTACATCTAAAATAATACCTCTGGGGATTGCTTCATAGGGAATATTGGTTGAAATAAAGGAACTAATTTCTATATTTGTTTAAGAGGTAAGTCTAATAATGGCTCCTTATTTTTTGAGGTAAGTATTCCAATGACTCCCTAATCGATGAGGTAATTAGGAGAAAAATTCCTTTATTTTTGAGGTAAGTATGAGAGTAACTTCCTAGATATTTTTCTAAAGTCACTAAATCATTCTTTGTGTTCATAGATATTACAACACACACACACACACACACACACACATTTTTAACTCCTCTTAAGTGGTAATGTTGAAAAAAACCTTATTTTCACCCCTCTATTCTTTCCAACTAAAGTTTTTTTATGACCTGCACCATCTACAAAGTAAATATTCTTATTTTCATATTATAACACTGCTTCATGGTTCTCTAATTAGGGAATTAATATTAATATGTCATAAGATCCAAAGTAGTCACATACAAGTATACTTGAGTAACACATACATCTAAGTCAATATCACAATCTTTAATTACACAACCTACCTCTTGTTTGGTTTTTGAAGCGATCTCTAATTTGATTAAAATCTTCATGATCTATTGCTTTTATTTGTAATTTACCGAATTCAATATGAGAAATAATGTTTTAGTTACTCTTAGATCTATTAATATTGAATAAATAAGGTTGTTAATCTTAGTTTATGTTTCCAATGTCGTGGAATAATGTTTAGCCTGATGGTCATTCACCACTGCATGAATCCTATGATATTTTATTAGATCATCAACTGTCATTTGACTCTTCCCTCTATTAGATCCATTACACTCTAGTATACTCTATATGGAAATATGGTCCTCCACATAACTAACACCTCATTTTAAAAGGTTCACTTTGACTACTTGAAAAAGAGGTGGGTTCATTGCTTTACTAAGTGGGTCAAGTTTGTTGCATTGATGGGTAATATGGTGTTTTTTGTTTCTATATTGGTAATTTTTGTGTACTCAAGATTGGTCCCATCAGCACATTTCCACATATTGTCATAGGAATTTCTATACTAATTGGTAGTGGTTGTAGTCTTTGTACCTTTGACTCTTAAGGTCTCAATGGCCTATAATTGTCCACCACCTACAATTTATTCCTTGGATATGTAACACTTTGAATTTCCTCATGTAAGGTATGCATTAGGAGAATTTTAAGGTAAAAAATAGGCCTCAAAACAAAAATTGTAATAAAAAAATTAGCTTTATAGGAACTCATTTGAATCAAGACAATGATGTCATCCCTAAGGGTAAATATTTTGGAGGGAAAAGAAGAAAACTACTTTTGTTAATTGTATTTCAACCTGTCTCTTTATAGGTTTAATTAAACCTCAAGTATAGGTACTTGTTGGATGCAAACTTATATTCCACATCCAACAAGTACCCGCTATGCATATTTCTAAGTAGGCCCACATCAAAAAATTGAAAATAAATGAAAAAAGATGTTTAACATGTTTTTCATGTATTTTCATTTTTTGTTTTGATGTGGGTATATTTAAAAGTATGTTGAGTGGGTACTCGTCTAATGTGGAATTTAATTTCGCATCCAACATGTGTCTACACTTGAGATTTGAGTAAAACTATAAGGAAATAAGTCAATGTTATAATTAAAAAAGTAGTTTCCTTTTTGTTATTTTATTATTTTCCTTAGGAGGCCCATTTTAGATCTCAAAATTCCCCTAATGGAGACATCACTATCATGCTCTAATATTACAATGTATCCCATGCACAAACTTGTTGACTTGCAACTTTTTTGTATTCAAATGTGGATCATATCTCAATAGTTCCTTGTACCTTACCTCACACTTATGTACTTATTTTTTTCCTTGTCATAGTAAATTAAACTCATTGAATTGTTTTTCAATGAATTCTTTAGAAATGTAATATTATTCAAAATTCTCCTCAAACAACTTCCATGAAACCTTAGGCACATTAATAATAACTATGACAACATAATCTTTCACCACAATAAGGAAATTCCCTTAAAATGAAATATTCCCATCCACACTTTGAGGTTGGAAGTATACAATCTCAAAGTGAAGCACATAGTCATATATTTTAATCAGGCCTCAACTACCTGTTTATCCATATAACCCCAAAATTCTAGAAAATTAACTTTTTATTTCTTTATACATATTATTTCTTGTAATATTTTGGAATTCTTTAGCATTCAAAGATACTCCTCCTGCTACACTTTCTGTTTTATTAATCAATTCATCATATATTCTTTGAAATGCACACATAATGGTCCTACATCTCATGTAGATACATGTTCCTATTTTTGAACATGTTCTTCTCCTCATGGCAGAGAATACAGAGGCGTAAGTTGTGGTGGACGAAATATGCCTTTCCTTTCGAATATCCCAACTTTCCTTCCTCTTATATCCTTAATCATATGGAATAAAAAGAAAATGTAAAATTAAGTTAATTAAAATTTAATTCATATAAATAAAATATTAACAAAGGTACATGATTTAACAATGTTTCATATTACCCATCAAAAGTGGGCAACTCCTAGGATAATTTTTTTCTCCTCATTTGTAACCTAGCCAACCAATAACCCTATGATGATCCACGGATAACATTACATCATATTTATCCACCTATCCTCTGATCAATTCTTTCTCTCATTTGTCATGCTTCTTGAAGGAAGGTGGGTCATCTATCAATAGGCACACTAACCATTTTTGAAATAATTTTCCTGCATTTGATGTTTTTGGGAATACTAGTATGGATCACAAGCCAAGTTGTATTATTGAACACATTTATTGTATCCTTTTTCCCATGCTTAAAATGGGAAGTTAACTTTTGGCCCTAGTTCAGTGTGACCTTCCCTAAAGGTACTTCCTTCAGAAGGGGCACTAATAGGAGTCATTGATTTATATAACATGCTAAAGGTAATCCATACTTACAAAATTCCATGCTTCCTTATTATCCACATCCATTCTTTGGGTTGATTGTAATTTTTCATTGGTACTATAACCTTGTATCCTCATCCCTAAGTTACGGCCTGGAAAATTTTCCTAAGAGGTTGATGTAACTAAAAGAGAGATAAAATCATATGAACCACAAATAAATAAAATGAAAAATGAAAAATATGGCTCCAAAATAATAAGTATGTGGGAAAAATCCTAGCATGAGATATACCCCCCACATTAGCCATCACCTATTTCCTCAAAATTTCACATTTAAAGGAACTCATGAATGTAATGACCCTAATGAAAAATAAATTACTACATCTTTATGTAGTATTGGAAAATAAAAAACAAGTTTGGGTCTCCTAATTTATGCAAGAAAGAAAGATAAATCATGAAAGTAAAAGGCACACAAGAAGGCTAGAAAAACAGGTTGAGGAAAGGGGTAACTCAAGCCTCCATGCTTGCTCCTTCTTCTCAATGCAACACTTAGAGATGTTGAAATTCCTTTAGTTGGTACCATGACTATGACCATATTCCTTAAAGTCTTTTCCATTCCATCACCATATTTATCACATGCATCTAGGGATTGACAAGTCTACCTATGAAATGTCCTTCCCCTTCAATGTTGTAGGCACCTAATAAGGCTAATGGAATAATCATCCCTAACAAAAGTTTGGTAACTTTCTTACAAATAATTAGCTATGGTGTCATTGGAAGGTAAGGTTTACGCGAACTATTTTTGTGCCCTAACATTTAATATGGTCCACTATGACACTTTAATTGTTTTTTTCCCTAATGATGTTGATATCACATGATATTGAGGGTATGTTTCAGCTTATACATTACACATGTAGCTGATATCCCTTGAGGATGGTTTGACACCTCTCTAGCACCATCCAAATGACATATAACCATTTTTTAGAGAAAATGTGCCTTTGCATCCCCAACATTTCCCTTATGAGATGAATGTTGGACTTCAAAGAGTCTTCACATGGTTATATGCCACTTGTTACATTTTCAGAAGCTGAAACATTGGACAAAGAATAAAATGCATTATCTTTATTGATGATGTGCCCTGGTGGATCCAAGATGTCCCAAATCTAGCCTTGATCCTATTTGATGGATATTTACTCGTTTTAGATCCCAAATGATGTGGAGACCACTGAGATAGTTTGGGAGGGATAACACACCATACCTAGATGCCAACACTTGATATTGAGATTTCCACATCATCCATACATGCCCCAAAAGGGTGACATGAGCCTCAAGTGATGATGACATCATGATGGAGGAGATGTTACTTGGAGATGTACCCATGCACTTTGATGACGTATATTGGAGTGAGGAGCACTCTTGGACCCACTTTGTCACTTGATGGAGATGTAATTTTAGGAGGATAACATCATGTTGGATAACATTCATGCCCACACATGGGAGATTATTGATTTATTTTTCATGTTTTATCATCTTGTAAAGTTATCTTAAGGCTGTATTATGTCCTTTAGGCCTAGTTGAACACTACAAGCAAATAAATTGGGATTTTGTTGTAAATTTATGAAAATTGACTTGGTTGTCCTCATATAAATAAAGGGAAGTCACATTCGTTTTATCAATATCACATTTCACTCATTTCTTCTCTCTAAAAAAAAGAGTGTGTACTAGCTGTCCTGTGCTTTTCCTTTGGACACAATGAATATTTTAGTCACAACGAATTGTCTTGGGAGTAAGATTTTTGCATGGGGAGAATTTTTGGGATTGATGAAGTGATTCTTAATGGAATAGTGTAATTTTTTTTTCATTTTCTTCCATATTTGTAAAATTTGGGCTTATATTGTTCCATATTAGAAAGTGAAATATATTTATTGAAATATTGATTCGTTATGATCATGAAATTTGTTTCTTTCAAGAATCCATTAAAGAAACATGGTGAATGAAACCTTTGAACTTAAATCTCCCAGATAAAGAAGTTTCTAGGGTTACTAAGAGAATAATTTTGATCTTCCACCATATTCATCCAAATCTCTCTTTCATTCACCTTTACCTAATTAACTCCATTGTCCAATTGAGTAAAGTAACATTGGTGATCATTATTAAACTCTTAGTTATTTACTAATTTATTGGTAACTAGGGTTAGGGTTTATTTTTAATTTGAATTTCATGGTAATTTTGCGTCTATATGTCATTATTCTATTAATAAATAAAATTTCATTAATTGAAAAGGACAAATCTAGAACTAATTCCATATTTATCCCCAAAAGTACGATTTACGTTTAGACTTTAATTGTTGTTTTTTGTGTAATTTTGGATTGAAACTGTGTTATATTATGAAACATCTAATGTTTTGAGTGGACCCTCCACTCATCATTAGGGCTTGTAAGAGAAGATTGATTATGAGAAGCAAGTTTCAAGAGCGAGAATATAAATATTGGGGATGGGGGTTAGTTGTTGAGCTAAGGGGAGAGAGTCAATGGATTATAGTTAAGATGTGGACAATTTTTAAAAAAAAATAAAGAAATAAATAAATCACAAAACATAATAGTATAATAAATTAATGTAATAACTAAATTTTTTTATGGACCATAGTTAAGAAAATTTTAAATTAGTTATTTTTAATTAAAAAAAAATTAAATTAATAATTAGAATAAAATAAAATATACATGAAACTAAACTAAAAGAGGCGTTGGTGGGGGGTGCAATTGGGATGCTAAAAATTTGAATTAGGAGACAAGTATAATGGTAAAAAGATGAAGTATAAGAACATACTAAAGAAATTACATAGCAAAACAAACTAATAAAAGAAAAAATGATATAAGATTTGAGGATTAGCGATATGGGACTGTTGGCTTGAGGGGTCTTGACCCAGGTTTGGAGGTTAAGGTTTGTCAACAAACCCCTATACTACTGGCCCTTTTGACAGTGACCTACTTGCGTAGGCCAAAGTCTCACCCGAAGTAGTATGGGAGGGTGTTGGAACCAGGTTTCCGCACCTTGGGAGAGGGTAGGTAAGTCAAGCAGAGCTACGTTCGACTTCAGAATTACCAGATCGTATATCACAGAACCCAGATCTATAGATCCCTTCACATCCACATGCGCAATACCAATTATAATCACAGTAATCAATAGATCATAAATTCACAGAAAAATAACGCAACTATCACAGATATTCTTGCATAAAGTATAATAGACAGATTCATATTAGATGTCAACACAACATAATCAAATAACACAGTTAATTTCGTAGCTTAACACAGAACCATGCATAACATAGAAGATATCATAGATTCACATTAACAGATTCAGATATTCCAATAACCTTTCACTTTCATTAATCCTTCACGTCCTTTTACAATACCCAAAACCCAACCTGCGCACACAACAGTAGGGTCCGCACACAGCAGGACTGAGGATCTCCACGCACACATCCAAAATGAGTCCTTTCCCCCAATAACCAAAACAAACCTACTAATTCGTAATTCACATCAATCTTGATTCATGCCTTCCTATTGACTCAAAATGTCCTTCTATTTATAACGATCTAGCCTAATCTTTCCTATGGTCCGCAAACTGTGGTTTGCAGACTCTAGGTATACCCTTTGACCCATTACAATGCTTTCGGGGCTTTGACCCACCCCAAAACCCTTGCGCTAGACTAAATTATGCCAAAAATATACAAAAATACTCAAAAATATCCCAATTCGTAGCCTTTGGAGGACCCTGTTCCAATAGTCCCCCAACACAATCTTGTGACTCGTCACGAGTCACTGTGGTGGTGGGGTCTCCACCTGCACACGTATTTCATTGTCGGCTGCGACCAACGGGGGAAGCACTTCTTAAATCTGAGTAGCAGTGCTTTGTACAATATCCATGAGCTTCTGTGATGTCGGTCCTTCTGTCGTAGCGGTGACACTCTCCAATGTCTGATTTAGTCGCTTAACAACAACATCAACATCCTGTGAGAGTTGGAGGGCTGTGGCAGCCCAAGGCTTCAAGCGTTCTCTGATGACATGCTTCTTATGCCGGAGCTCCTCAATCTCATCTTGGAGGGTGTTTCTAGTGCTCAATCGTGCCAAACGTTGTGCAGGAACCAAGGTGGGTAATGTAGCCTCGATCTGCTCGAAAGATTCCTCTTTCTGCCACAAGTCCTGATTTATTTCCCGGAGTACCAGATCACGCTGGACCTTGGTCCATAACTGCATGGATGTCTCTAGTAACTGGGCATCTTGAGCAATTTTCCCTGTAATGGTGTTTGTAACCGAGGTCACCAGCACAATGTGTTGGGCTCGTACCTCCGGAGGTGTTTCGAGCTGCAATTTTGCCTGTAAGTCAGTGATTTGCTACTCCAGCTGCGTCTTAATGACCTGCATTTCCGTCCTGGAAGCCTTCAACGCTGTGACCAATCCTTCAACTTTAGCCCGGGGGGTGGCTGCGGTCGGGATCTCTTCTGTAACCTCCGTGTAATGCTGGTGGATCAAGGTTTCGAGCTCCTCTTGCTACACGACAGCGAGGAGCACTTCCGCGTTCTACTGTGCGATGGTCTGCTCGACCACACTAAGTTGTTGGTGTACTTGTTGATCCCGATGGTGAATCTCCTGAAACACAACGATATGGAGGCCCTACAATTCTTCGTGGGGAAGCTTGGCCAGATTCAACTGCACCCCTACACCTACTTGGAGTTGTATTCCCTAGTCAGGCGGACTGATCACAAGGGTGGTGCTAGGTAAGGAACAAAGATGAATTTCCTCTGTAACTAGCACTGTATTGCTAGATGTCAAGAGAGTCCATCCCTGAACCACGCTGGTCTGTCTTTAACTGTAGGGTGTGAAGCTTGGCCTAGATGGTGTTGATCGCAACCTTCTGTTGTTCCTCTAAAGCTACCCATTTGTCTTTTGTGGCCAGTGTGACTGCATCTGCAATGTGTTCGAGATTTCCATCAGTCAACGTAACCGTCTCATCTCGTTCCTTCCGCTAGGCACGTTACTTCTTTCGGTGCCCCTTGATAGGCTCGCCTCTTCGCTTTGTACCCTGGGGGAGGTGGTATCTCTGATGTTTACTTCCTCCGTGCCCAGATCTGGCTGCGAATCGACCTGGGTTTCGGCTTGGTGTGCTTCTTGGTGGACTGCTTTGGCTACGTGTCCTTTTTCACGGCTGCGCCTGAGTCCTTTCCTATACTCTTGCTTAGGCCTCAAGTATCCTTGATGATAATGGGTGGGAGCACCTACATCGTGCTAGTACCTGAGGTGCCCCTTGCATTAGTTTTGAAGCCTATATTCCAGGAAGGAGGCCATATCACAATCACTATATCAATTTACTCTTCTGCTACCATATAAGGAAGTGATGTCCATGTTTTATCCTTGTGGCCGTTGTGCTGAATGTTGTGCATGGTAACCTAGAATGCTGCAATATTTTTGTATCTGTCATATACGGTTGGGTATAGCCGAGGTCGAGAATTGATGGCTGCTGCCATGCTACTCTAGAAGAGGACCTAGAAAACTTGGTTATCCTCTATGCGCTGTGTGTGGAATCCCAAAAATGGGCATACCGAGCCCCTTCAAACATATCTGGGGTGATCTCGGGGATGACTGACTCCACGGGGGCCTCCCAGGCGACTAGGGCTATAAGGAACAATAACTGGGCATAGCAAAAGGATTTTACCTGCTCCTGAGATTCACAGAAGTTGGTCAAGAATTCATCGCATAAGTATTGGGCCCAATAGAGGCAGACCCCCTTCGCACACTAACCTGTTAACTGAATGACATAAGTAGGGATGGTTGCGACCTGGCACTTTCACATTAGTTTGCATGCTAATAACATGGTACCCATCTGCGTAGCAAGGTCACTGATAGATTTGATGATGAAGCCCCGCGTATTCCTTTCCACATGGTAGGTCTGATGCACATATTTAGCAGTTTCCCCCTCATATTTCTTGCCCACATGCTCCAGAGGTTGCAGTGTCAATGGGGACTCTGTCCCGAATCCATAGGCAGCCATTGTGAATTAAGGCGAGCAACTGTCGGGCCAGCTAATGCATGACGTTGTAGTGGCCAAAGTGAGGCATCCACAACAGGTTCAAGAGCCTGGATCCGGCCAATCCACATACCCAGAGCTGAGGAAAAATTGTGACCCCATCATTTGCATAATTCATGTCGAAGTACAACGTGGGGGCCAACTCAGGGAAGGCTTCATAATTCACCAAGTCATGATCGTCAAATTTGACCTCACGGAGCCTTCCGCAAGGGTCACTAAGGACAGAGACCTCTCCCGGGGTTAGTGGCATTTGTAGATAGGTAATCAGGTTGTCGAGGTACTTTGGTGTGCGCGTCGAGGGCCTGTGCGGTTAGATGAAGGGAGATAACCAGTTGATCGGATTGGCAGGCTGGGCTTCCTCTTGCGCAGCCTGAGCATGAGGCGTTGCTTGCGGGGACTGGGCATGCCTTAGAGAATTCCTAGGCTTCCAGCTCGTAGCCCATTTTGTAGCTTTTGTGGGCCTCCCTGAGTCCTGTGCTTTCTCTTTTCCCTTTCTTGTGACTGGCGTAGAGAGAACTTCTTCATCCTCAGACCCAATCTTCATTACTTCCTCAATTTCTGGTTCTATAGGTGCCGAGGGTTCAACCAGGTTAGTGGCCGTCATCCTAGCACAAAAAATGAATCCCAACTCTGGGTGGCTACTTTCAGAAGGAGTAGGTTGATCAGACATGAAAGGGACAGTGCAGACCCGAAAAATCTTACAGCTCAAGTTTGTTTGAGACAAAGAAGATAAGTACAAGCTATGCAAGTGAGACGGAACCCTTGTCTGAGCTATCCTGCTCTTTTTATAGTGCCTGCGGTCATCCAACAGTAGGGTAAACCTCGCCTGGAAATTACCATCAGGTAAAAGGTAAAAAATCCCCAAAATTTTCCCCATTAAATGCCAACGGGCCGCTCCTTTCAACGGTAACTTTTTCTTTTTACCATATGTTATTATGCCAATGGCTAGTTTTCACACCTCTTTTGCACTCGACATACCTAATACGCTTGGGTTAAACACCTGTAACTCCTGTGAATCCTCCCCCGACACAGGCTTGATCCCTAGGTAATTCAAGACCAAAGACATGTTTGCCTGACATGTGTCATCCCAACAGAACCAGACCTCCTTCATAAGCAAGTCTTTCAGAGGTGCTGTGATCAATGCATACCCCCGAACAAACTTTTTGTAATAACCTGCGTGGCCGAGAATTGAACACAGCTATTCCCTTGTTGTAGGAGTTGCCGAATATATGATAACTCTGCCTCCTGTATCCACATCCCCCATTTTAGCCAACATAGGGTGCGTCTCAATACTACCCGTTCGCAGCCTTAGCAGTCTGGTAACGGTGCACATCCCTTCCAATTTTGAGTCAAAAATAGCTGGATCATTCTTACCTTATTTTGGGGCTATGCTACGGTAATTGACCATACTTGGTAACTGTGTTTCCCATGTGGGTACTTCAGGTGCGACATACAGGTGAGATTCACCCCATGCTACAGTGTCAATGTCTTGCATGAGCTGCGTTAAGCACCTCCATTCCACCTACTAACCCAAATGTCCCCAGAAATTCATCCTTCAATGTTTCTCAATGGTGGGTGCGATGATGGAGCTCCTCAGCTAAATACCATGCAGTGGGAAGTGGTCCTGGGTCATGAATAAATAGATGGACCCACTCTTTGGTAGTCCTGTCGCACCACTGTTCCATCCAAGTGAGTAGATGTTCACGTGGGTCTCTTGGCCCAAGGAACGTATTGACTCCTACCTCAGCTGGGGCCTCAAATCGTAGGATCATCATATCCTGACATTCCTCCCAATCTTGGAATGCTTCCTCATGCATGTCCCACCACCGCGCAGGTGCTCCATGCATGGCTAGTTTAAGGTCCCATAGCCTTCGTTCTCTTGGAACCTCAACTTCAAATGCTCGTAAAAATTCCTTAATATTACCAGAACCATAAAAATAAGGTAGGTATCTTACCGCTGAGGAAACACAGTGGAAGTACTTTGTGACCTGAAGACATCGTAGTGCAAAGACATCATGTAACTGGTTCTACCAGTTCTCTATCTCCCCATCAGAGTCGGAGAAGAATTCACTATCCTTTTCCTAGCAGTGTACTCCATCTGCCATGGGGTTGATCCAGTCTTCATCCTGCGTAGTCAACTTATAGATGTGATCCACATCCTCTTCATCGTGCACCGGCTCTATGTACCATTCGCCCTCCGTAGGATCTAATGGAACTATCACCCTTGTACCATTAGTTTCAAACACCATTCTTCTCTTCTTCAAGTTAATGATGCCTCCCATATCTATGGCCTAGTCTAACCCTAGCAGCGTAGGGTAGGGTTCTGCATCTTCTACAATCTGAATGACTTCAAAATCAACCCGGTCCTTAACCCCTTCGATATCTACCATAATCTTCGACAGTCTCCCCAAGGGTATAATCTTCTGTTGATTGGCCATACACAGCTGGGTAGTGTACCATTCCAATTTTGGTTCTCCCATTCGTTGCCAAGTCTACTTAGGTAATACATTTGCATCTTACCCCAGGTCAAAAATAACCTGATCCATTTCGTAATCACTGATTTGCGCCATATCGCATATCCCTACCAGTGCGTCTCTTGTATCTGTACAGTTTGTGCACATCCCTGATTTCTGGGGGTAGGTTAGGTCACGTTGTGCAACTATCTATTAATGCCTGAAGATTTTCCACAGCTTTTGGGTTGCGCAACAACTTCAAGCATGCCTGCAAAAAGGGTTTGACCTCTTCATCTACCTTGAGGTTTGCAGGTGCCTGAGTAGTAGATGCCTCCACCTCAGCAAAATATTTGCAAGCTACAATAAATGTTTCTTTTTCTCTGTTTAGGTCCAAACCTTCTTGTTTTCTACTTACTTTTCGGATTAGAGGTTCAGTCACAGCCTTCTCCCCAGGTCCTTTGGTGGCCATTCCGCTGCGTGTTACAACATTCATGCTTGGATCTTTATCTTGCCACTTAGCCTTAACCCTCTGCATGTTCTGCATAGGTGTCGGCTGCTTCTCCTGCATATTTGCTATCAATATTGGACAGTCTTCAATCGCATGGTCCAGCTATCTACAATACCGAAAGGACTGCCTCGTAGGGTTTGGACAGTCCCTGGCAAAGTGTCCTACTTCTCCACAGTTCTAACAGATTATTTTCCCTCGTTCTTGACCCACGCTTCCACCTCTTCCGCCTCCCTTGCCCCTGGATGGGGAGCCACCTATGCTCGAGAGGGATCTTGGTGAGGATGGATCCGACTGTACCCTATAGATATTCCCTTGATCGATCGTCAAATCATACGTCCAACAGTTTTGTTCATCGTGTCCTACCGACCTGCAGAACTTGCACCATTGCCGCTTTACTTTTGGGACATACGCAATGAGGCGGGGGTAGTGGTTCATGACGTGCAACCCCGCAATGCTACAATCATCGCACCATAGTGCCAGCCCACTTGATATTGCAATTTCCCTAGGGCGCAATGGGATAGGTCCCCTGACCTGCATATAGTTTGGTAACAGAGGGTAGTTATCCTTGGTGTGACCATTCGTCCTGCATCGTATGCACCATATTTTAGGGCTAGCCTCTACTCCTCGCTCCTTTCACAGATTCTGGATTTCCATGTGCATCGCCTCCAGTTGTCCTTGGATCTGTTGGAAGCCCAGCTGGGTATCATATCTGGGTGCAAATTCTAACTTCATAGTGACCTCCAAGGCTTTTCCCTACGATTCAAAATTTTGGTGACCCATAGGTACGTGCAGGTGAGGCAGCAACATAGAAATGAACCATTCCATGTGTTGTTTGTCATCATACTGAAATCCTCCTTCTCTGATCACCTTCTTCAGTCACTGATCGGCCTCCCACACAGACTAAGAAGGCCCTTGCTTGAAATCCTTTAGATCAACCACTATTTGAGAATAGTACTTAGGCTTCTTGAACTGTTGTTTCAAGGCGTTCTTAATCTCTTCAATGGTTGCATTTGCATGTTGGCCGATGTATCCCATGTACCAATCCAAAGCTCTTCCTTCAAAGGCAAGGGACAAATATGCCCTCTTCACTGTATCACTAGCTACGTTCTGCGCAGTCCATGCTGATCTTGCAACAAACCATAACTGATCCATGTCTTGATCTCCCACACCCTTAAAAGTGGGTAACTTCATGTGCGTAGCCATGTCGTCTTTCGGTGGTGACGGGAGGTGTAGGTGAATTCTTACCCTTATGCTGGTTTGAAAGTGGTGTGGCTGGAGGAATCTACACAACTGCTTTTCTTACCAGACTGTAGACAGATCTATCTCCTTCTTGGTTGGTCCGATAGTATTTTCCACTTCACATTATACTTCCGTCCAGATCAGAGGTCATTCATTTGGTGTGGCTACACAGAATACTCTTTTCGCACAGTAATATGTTAATTAGCAATGGTAAGGTCTTCAGAAACTTACCCCAGAAACCCTTGAAGAATCTTAACTCTGCTTCAGAGTAGGAGACGAACTGATCGACGGTAAATTCTGTTACGAACCCCCTAACACACTGTCCACCCACTGATCCACCGTGCGGGTGATTGTGTTTTAAGTCTTCTCTAACTGCTGGATCAATTCTAGGGTCCACTGTGTGACCCGCTCGTCTTTCCAACACTTTTGAAATTTGACCAACCTTGCGAGCCACTCTTGGAGCTCGATCACAATTGTTACAAAGAAGATCTCATAGATCTCTGTGAAAATATACTTATTCTTCCACTCTTCGGTGGTCAACCTCTTACTCCGATTTTCTTTTACTGGGAACTCCTGAACTTGTTGTTCAAACCATTCATCAATTTCTTTTCTTTCAGGTTTCCAATACAGTCTTGGCATTACCTGATCCCTCCCTCAAAATGCTCCTGGTCCTTGCAATGGAACCAATTTTTGGATTGAGGGGTCCTGACCCAGGTTCAGAGGTTAAGGTTTGCGAACAAATCCCTATACTACTAGCCCTTTCAGAAGTGACCTGCTTGCGCAGGCCAAAGTCTCACTCGAAGCAGTATGGGAGGGTGCTGGAACTAGGTTTCCGCACCCTGGGAGAGGGTAGGTAAGTCAAGAATAGTTGCGTTCAACTTCACAATTACCATATCGTATATCACAGAACCTAGATCTATAGATCCCTTCGCATCCACGTGCGTAATACCAATTATAACCACAGTAATAAATAGATCATAAAGTCACAAATAATAACACAACTATCACAGATATTCTTGCATAAATTATAACAGACAGTTTCAGGTCAGATGTCAACGCAACATAATCAAATAACACAGTTACTTTCGTAGCTTCACACATAACCATGCATAACATAGCAGATATAATAGATTCACAATAACGGATTCAGATATTCCAACAACCTTTCGCTTTCATTAATCCTTCAGATCCTTTTACAATACCCAAAACCCAACCTGCGCACATAGCAGTAGGGTTCGCACACAGTAGGACTGAGGATCTCTGCACACACAGCCAGCAGGAGTCCTTTCCCCCAATAACCCAAACAGACCTACTAATTCGCAATTCGCATCAATCTTGATTCATGCCTTGCTATTGACTCAAAATGTCCTTCTATTTATAACGATCTAACCTAAACTTTCAAGTGGTTCGTAAACTGTGGTTTGCAGACTCTAGGTCTACCCTTTGACCCATTACAATGCTTTCGGGGCTTTGACCCACCCCAGAACCCCTGTGCTAGACTAAAATATGCCAAAAATATACAAAAATACTCAAAACTATCCCAATTCGCAGCCTTTGGAGGACCTTGTTCCAACAAGGACATATAAAATTAAGTAGTGTATAATATGAGGGATTAGGTAAAAAGGAAATCAAAATCGATGAAGCCATATAAATTTATAAAGCATGTATAAAATTTCAATTGGGAAGATAGCTATAAAATAAGCTATTCTTGGAAAACCCCCATTCATCATATTAACAAGAATACTCGACATGCATAATCTCATTCCTCCTGTTCCTTCTCTCCCCACCTTACTTGTTTTTCCCCTCTATTCTTCTCTTTAAGTTCCCTTCTTACCCCTCCCCTTATATTCCCCACTCCCTACTTTTCTATTTCCTATATCTCTTATCCTCAAATATTATATCAACTTTTCTTTTATATTTTGGTATTCTTGTGTTCTTTCTTTTGTCCCTTATACTTCTTCTCTTTATCATTAAACTTATCCCTTAATTTGTTAATTAATATTTTTTTCCTCCCCATTTTCCTATTATTTCCTCTCTCTTAATTTTTTTTCCTATACTTCATCCCTTTCCCTTTGTTATTTAAATTATATTTTCCTCCTAATCCCCTTACTCCCCACCCTTTTATACTTCATCCCTTCCCTTTGTTATTTCAATTCGATTTCCCTCCTAATCCCTGCAAAACCACCCTTTTAATTCAATTTTCATTTATATTTGATGTAATTCCACTTATTAATTTAAAACTTTTTAAAATTATTCATTTATAATTTTCTTAGCTATGGTTTGTTTTTTTGTTTTGTTTTGTTTGTTTTTTTTCAAATTATGGTATATTTTCCCTAATCCTAAACCCCTCATATTAATTTAATATCCTATTATGTTTTGCGATTTATTTCTTTATTTATTTAAAAAAATTGTTTGTCTACATCTTAACCATAATCTGTTGATTGTCTCCTCTCAGCCCAATGGCTAAACCTTAGCCCTAATATTTATAATCCTTCTCTCACAACTTGATTATCATCATCAATATGTTCTTCTATTCCTTGATGATGAGTAGAGGGCCCACTTGAAACATTCAACATTTCAGAATATAACACATAGTATCAATTCAAAAAGACATGAACAACATCATAATAAACTGTGGAAATATTCAAACTCTTTTATTGTTGTTTTGTACATCTAAAACCATTAAAAACCCTAAAGTTTCCTTACCACCTGCTTACATCTTGATATATTTTGATCCCTTGTTGAATACATACCTTAGAGGGTATTTCTTAGCTATTATATGCTCTTGCATGTTGTTAATTTGCATACTATAAAAACTATAGTTTATAAGAACCCTCTTCTAGCCCATTGGGGTTGGTGGAAATTGTCCGTGATTACTTGTATCTCTTTCATGGCCATCAAGGCTTTGCTGAAACCTTCCTTCAAAACCATTATACCTTTGACACACTTGATCCCTTACTTATTGAATACCTTTTTGGTTGATATTATTCACAAGTTACATAGAGATTCATTTTCTTTAGGTGAAAAATCTTTGAGCCTTGTTAGGGAAGTCTCCCTTGTGGTGATAACAACTACCACTAAATAGAAGGAGAGGCTATTGAGGTGAAAATGGTATCTAATCTCATTGTTGCAATAACACCTATGTTACCAAGTGGGGCTTTGCACTAGGCATGCTAAATTTTGTGGTAACATGTCCAAAACCTTAATTCCTTAAATTCAACTTTAATACAATATACACTTCTCTAATAACTAACCTCACAAATAATTCAATTGTATAAATACATACAACAATTCTACTTATTTTAATCACACAATTATACAATAAAAATACACACACACACACACACACACACACACACACATATTCGATAAATCAATAACATCTATATTTATTTAACATTGTTTTCTGTGGAAAAATCAACAACTTTATATTAATAAAAATAAAAAGTTACATTGAGTAGATGCACAAAGTGGATTCAATAAATTTCCCAAGGGACCAGTGAATGTGCATTAAACAATCAAAGTATCAAGGCTACCAAAAAAAATAAAAATAAAAATAAATTACAATTGGCCAGATAAACTTGTTTTCTCTTTTTTGCCTTTTCTCTTTTGGAATTTTTTCCAAACCCCAGGTGATGGAGTAGCTGTAAAAATTTCCAACTCATTATTTCTTGGAAGGTTTAGGAATTTTTTATCTGAATTTGATCTCTCAGAAACATGAGATCGCTTAGTTCCACCAGATCCTTGATTGTTGCTCCTTTCCTCATGTTGGTTCTCAACGGTTGAAGTCACTGATGAGATATTGGGAATCTCTGCTTGTCTATTATGATCCTCTTGATTCTCTTCTCCCTCTTGTGAACCTTGATTGTTTTGTGTCATTGGATGTTGCCGTGTCTCTTCCATTTCTTCATCCTCAGCATTTGAAGATGGAGGATCTGGAATTTTCCATCCTTTTTTCTTTGGTAATATTTTCTTTGTCATTTTATTTTCTTGTTTGCATGTGTTCTGCAAGTGCCCTGTTTGATGGAAAATCCAACATCTAAAAGAAGTATTTTCAAAATATAACCACTGTGTCCACTTGAAATCTTGATGTGTCAGATGAATACGGTCATTACGTCCTTTTCTTAAATCCATCTCCACACAAATGCGTGCAAAAGTGAAGATACCTTTTTCCATTCTTTCGCAATCCATATTTAGGAACCTTCCCAAAGAGTTTCCATGCCTTCTAGGACCTGACGGTGCCAATAGGGAAGTGGAGGATTATGTAGCCTTACCCAGACCGAAATTTTTGTAACCACCATTGTGTTAGCATCAAAACTTGGAAACCATGGGGTTATAAAGAAACCCACCCTTCCCAAAAACCATGGTCCTTCATTTATGACACAATCAAAGTTTTTTTGTTTATCAAACTGAACCACAAAAAACATTTTGGACACAGATAAATGTCACATTCTCTGGTTCAATTTAGGTAGATCCACTCATTTAGATCTTCTGATTTTGGCCAGTAATCATTAAATCGACATATGATAGCTTTTTCTTGCAAAATAGTGAAAATACCACTTAATTCTAGTATTTCTATGGACATATTTGAGGCTTTCTCCATCTTATCTCTGATGTACGACCCTGGTATTGTAAGATTTGGGTTTTTTTTTGTCCTGTGTGGCAACATTACCTCTTAGTGCATCTTTGAATGAGGCCAGACTCTTTCCAACCGATGATGATACAGGTGGAAATATCACACCTGGAGAACCACCTTGTAATCTTAATTTTAGGATAATTGTGGCATTTCTTTGAATACCATAGTCTTCCAAATGGCCCCAATCCTGCATCACTTTTCCTGAAAAAATCAAACTTTGTAAAGAAGTAGGAATACTTATAATATTTTGGAAAATCTACTTCAGATATTTCATTTGATCTATTCCTCGGACCCTTAGCACGTTCGATTTCCCAGAAATTATTTTGATAAAAAACTGAACCAGCTTCTTTGGATCTGCGTCTTGTGATATCCCCTCTACCTGTAATTTGTATGGATTTGAGCTTAAATGTTGGATCTGTGTTTTTTTATGAGAATAGGGGGCTCTCCGCCAAGCAATATGACTTGGATCCTTGATGCATGTGGGATTATATTAAGCAACCAGCTCAGAAAATAGAAGAAAATATAGATCAAAGACTTAGAAATCAACCTCTTTGAGGGGGAAACCTCCTTTACATTACATAAATGAACAATTCTTGGATGATTCAAATGAAAAAAAACTACTTTCTTTATATAGGAGTCTCAGGGGTCCCAATATAATTAGAGCCTACATAACAATAATAATGTAAGGGCACAACAATAGCAACAATGGGCTTCTATGGGGCACAATAATAACACTATGGGGACTACATGGGCACAAAAATAACAATAAAGGAGCTAAACTAACAATAACAATAAGGGATACACTAGTATTATAGGGACCTAACATGCCCCTCTCCTTGAAATTTTTTTTGTCCTAAACTCTTGAGTAGTTTTGGATTCTTTTGTATAAAATTATCATCCTCCCACGTGGAACCTTCAGTGGGTAAGTTCTTCCACTTGATGAGATACTATGAAATTGATCGATTTCATAGCTTTCAAGTTCTTTTTTCTATGACTGCTTCATGTTCCAATATGATTTTTCCTTCCTCGTAAAGTTCTAGAAATATTTTTGAACTGGGAGTTTGTCACCTACAACCTTATTTAAGTATGAAACATGGAAAATTGGGTGCACTCGGGAAGATGCTAGAAGCTCCAATTTGTATGCGATAATACTAATATTTTGCAACACCTTGTAAGGACAATAGAAATTTGGGGATAATTTATTACCCTTCTTAGCTTGTTTGAGGGACATTTATCTGTATGGTTGTAGCCGTAAAAATACCCAGTCGCCTACATCAAAACTTCTTTCTCTGTGATGTTAATTTGTTTGTTGTTTCATTCGATTCTGTGCCAAAGTTAGGTTATCCTTTAAGAGTTGGATAAATTTTTGTTGATTCTCGATGTGATATTCCACTACTTGAACCTTATAATTTCTCTTAAAGATGATGTGATGGACGGTGGATGATATTCATAAAGTGCCATAGATGGGGTCATTTTTACTGCAGTGTGGAAGGAGGTGTTATGCCACCATTAAACCAGAGGTAGCCACTTGAACCATTTTGTTTGTTTATTAGAAACAAAGCAACGAAGATATCCTTCCAAAAATTTCTTCACTATCTAATTTTTCCCATCAGATTGAGGATGATAAGATGAACTATGAGCTAGTCGAGTACCCAGACAAGAAAATAATTCCATCCAAAAATTTTCAGTGAAAATGGGATCTCTATCACTTATAATAATCTTTGGGTTTCCATGTAGCTTTTGAATTGTTTCCATAAATTCAGTAGCAACTATAATGGATTTAAATGGATGAGATAATGCACAAAATTGTGCATACTTGGTAAGTATATCAACTACCACCATGATGACACTCTTTCATTGGACTTGGGTAAACCTGTGATAAAATCCATTCAAACCTCCTCCCAACGTTGACTTGGAATGGATAAAGGTTGTAGTAGACTAGGGATATTAATTGTCTCAACTTTATTTTTTTGGCAGACCAAACATTCCACCACAAAATTTTGAATATGAAATTTAAGGCCATCCCAAAAAATCTTTCTTGAACCTATCGTAAGTTTTTAAAATCCCAAGTGTCCTCATAAGGGAGAGGTGTGCAATTCCAAAACAATATTTTGTTTTAGCTGGTAGTTCTTACAAAGATATAAACGATCTTTGTACCATAATGAATCATTTTTCCAGCTAAATGTATCAGATGTACTCGGATCTTGCTGCAACTTTTGAATGAGTGTCCACACTTCTTCATAATTCTTCTACTTCCCTTGCTTTGGTTATCCAATCTAGTTGGATAATAGAAATGGCACAAATAAATGCTTCCATGCCCTCATCCTTTCTTGAGAGTGCTTCTGCATCACCATTTAGCTTCCCTTTTTTTTAGAGGATTTCAAATTCATAATCAAACACCTTTGTGACCCATTTTTGCTGCTCTTTCGAAGATAGTCTTTGTTGCAAAAAGTATTTAAGACTATCATGATCTATTCTTACCTTGAAGTGTCTTCCATTAGGTAAGGTCACCATTTCTTTAGCGCATGTAGTATTTCCAACATTTCCTTCTAATAAATAGCTTTCTGTAAATAATTTCCTTTGATTGGATGACTTTCAAAAGAAATCGGTCTTCATTCTTGCATTAAAACAATGCCAATTCCATTTCCTGAGTCATCACATTCCAAAATAAAGGTTTTTGTGAAGTCTGGCATAGCTAAGACTGGTTATTGGCACATTGCCTCTTTAAGATGTTCAAAGGCTTTAGTTTCTTCTGGAGTCCAAGAAAATGCATATTTATTCAATAATGTTGTTATAGGTGTTTCTTTTATCCCATAATTCTTAACAAACTTGCGATTATACCCTGTTAACCCTCGCAGATGATTTAGGGTTGTGGGGATTTTCCATTCCTTAATGGATTTAATTTTGTTAGGGTCTACCTTAACACCCTCATGAAATATAATATGACCCAAATGTTCCACCTCTTGTACTCCAAAGAAACATTTGGAGGTTTTTGCATATAATTTTTTCTCCTCCAATAGTTTGAGCACCTTGTTAAGATGTTGAACATGATCCTTTCAAGAGTTGCTGTAGATTAGTATATCATAAAAAAATACTAACAAAAATTTTCTATGGAAGGGTTTAAAAATGGAATTCATCAACCCTTGAAATGTAGAAGGTGCACTAGTAAGGCCAAAATGGATGACCAAAAATTCATAAGGACCCTCATGAGTTCTAAATTCTGTTTTCAGAATGTCTTCAATCTTCATTCTAATTTGATGATAACCTGAAGGAAGATCCAACTTGGTGAAGTAAATTTCTCCATGTAATTCATCCAATAATTCATCAACGACAAGAATGGGAAATTTATATTTAATAGTGAGCTTGTTGAGCTCCTTATAATCTGGACACATGCACCATGATCCATCCTTCTTGTGCACCAATATTACTGGAGCAGAGAAATACCTTTGACTAGGTTGAATTATATGAGCCTCTAGCATTTCTGCAATCGTAAGTTCAATTTAGATCTTTTAGGAATAAGCATATCTGTAAGGAATTATGTTTGGAGGAAAAATTCTTCGAATCAAATGAATAGCATGATCATGAGCACAAATAGGTGGGATGCCTTTGGGAGTCTCAAACACCTTGGAATGATTGTACACAACTTTTTGAAGATATGGATAAATACAGGATTTCGATGTTTGAACATGTAGTGAGCATAATTGTGAAATTATGCCTCGTCTAGGTTAGTGCCCTAGGAAAGTTTTTTTGGAACCTATATTAGGTGGGTAGAGCCGCCTATGCTGTTGTGCATGGGTTTTCACATGGTTTTGGGCATGATGGTTTTCTGCTCCTGGTATTTTGTAGATATGATCAAGGGAAATACAATTATGTTCTAATATAGGGTTAATGGATTGGGGTTCATGAATTATTTGACATGTATATATATGTGTTGTAACACTAAAATGAATATAATGAAAAAAATCAAGCTGGTAATCCCAGTTTGGGATCCAGAGGAAAATTTCTGTGCATATCTATTTTAATTTTTATGCTCCCACTATTGTTTATTTATATTTTTAGTAATTCGTTTGCAAATAATTTATGTATAGGGTTAAAACCTACATTTGGTATCAGAGTTGTTTCGGTTTCAAGGGGACGCCTTTGCTGCTGAGGGTTTTTTTCTCGTGTCTGTGGTAGACTCTGTTAAGTGGGAGATTTGCGAGATCAATTCTTGCAATGAAAGAAGATGGTGAGCAGTGGAAAGATAGAGATTGAGAAATTTAATTGTAAAAGTTTTGAGTTGTGGAAGCTCAATATGGATGATCTAATGGTGGATAAAGATCAGTGGATCGTGGTAGATCCCAGTACTAAACCAACGACAATGTCAGATGAAGACTGGGTGAAGTTGGATTGAAAGGCAAAGAGCACAATACGGTTGTGTATCTTAGATTCAATATTGTTGAATTTATCTGGGGAAGATACAGTGAATATTTTGTGGGTCAAGTTAGGGACTTTGTACCAATCTAAGTCTCTGGTGAATAAATTATTCCCGCGGAAAAATTTGTGTAACTTGAGGATGAAGGATGGAGACTCGACGATAGAGCATCTGAATGCCTTCAATACTATGGTAAGTCAGTTTTCATCAGCTGATATTAAAATCTCATATGAAGATAAGTGCATCAGTTTGATGTGTTCTTTACAAGATTCATGGGATAGTCTGGTTATTTCAATAGGTAGCAATACAACTACCTTGAATTTTGATGAAATTTTCTCAGCCTTGCTGTCAGAGGAAATGAGATGGAAAAATATGGAGGGCTAGAATGGAGATGCCTTATCTATACGAGGATGGTCCCAAAACATAAAAAAAAATAATTTTTCAAGTGGGAGATCTAAATATAGAGAGATATCTAAATCTCATGAAATCCTATAAAGCCGTGCTGGAAATGCGGAAAGGAAGGGCACTTCAAAAAGGACTATAGATATAAATCTCCTAAGAAAGGAAATGGATTTGATGATGCTCCTTCTATAGAGGTGAAAACGACCTCATATGAAGGTGGGGATGTGTATTTCGCTTCTTCTTCAAATACACATGTAGATCATGAGGCATGGTTGATTGACTCAGGTGCATCATTTCCCTTCACTCCCCATATGGAGTGGTTCTGCAAGTATGAGAAGTATGATGGTGGTGATGTATTCTTAGGGGATGATAGGAAGGCCAAAATCATCGGACGTGGAAAATTTATGATGAAGCTGAAAGGTGGAAGGATTAGAACACTTCCTGGTGTTCTGCATATTCCTCCATTGGCCAGAAATATGATTTTTGTTAGCAAGATGGATGATGCAGGCGTAAAAAAATGTTTCGAGAAAGATACCTACAAGATGGTTCGGGGAGCACTGGTATTAATGTGGGGAGTTCAGATTGGAACTCTGTACAAGCTTCTGGGTAGCACTGTTATGGATGAGTGCAAAAGTTCTGTGGTTCCTGAAAGTGGAGCAGAAAGCCTAGCGGTCTCTAGAGAAAAGACCATGCTATGGAATCTAAGGCTTGGACATATTATGGACAAGGGCCTTCAAATACTGCATGGTAATTTTAAGGTAGAAGGCATGTCTAATTTCTATTTGGATTTTAATTTCTGTGAACATTGTGTATATGGGAAGCAAAATCGAGTGAGTTTTCATTTTGGTTTTAAGAGGGTGAACTAGATATTAGAGCTTGTGCACAATGATTTGTTTGGACCTGTGTCGGGGCCATCATTGGGTAAGTCTATGTACTATGTTTCCTTTATAGATGACTTCTCAAGGAATACATGGATATATTTCTTGAGGAAGAAATATAAAGTCTTTGATAGAAGTTAAATATTTTAAGGCACTGGTGGAAAAACATAAAAAGAATAAGATAAAGGTGTTGAGGACAAATAATGGTGGATAGTTCTACAAGAGGGAATTTGAAGAGTTCTATAAGAAGTGTGGTATAGCATGGCAAGAAGACTACTCCATACACACCTCAAAAAAATTGATTTGTAGAAATAATTAACATAGTGCCAATGGAAAAGGAAAGAAGCATGATAAGTGGTACCGGGTTAGGACAAGAATTCTGGGCAGAGGCAGTGGAGACTACATGTTACTTGGTTAATAGAACACCTTCGTCAATGTTGGAGGATAAGACTCCACATGAGGTATGGACTAGTAAGAAACCCTCTCTTTCACATCTGAGGGTATTTTGATGTGATGCATATGTACATGTTCCAAAGGAGAAAAGGACCAAGTTGGATAATAATTTTGAAAGGTGCATTTTTATTGGGTATAAGGATGGTTTGAAAGGTTACAAGCTTTGGAACCCATAAAAAATGAAGGTTGTATACAACCAAGATGTGGTATGTATAGAGGTGAAATATGTTTTTAAACATAAATTCCTTCCAAAGGAACATGAGAAGATAGAGTTTGAGCTAAAGGAGGAAGAATCAGACTCTACAACAGAACAAGATTCAGAAGAGGAAGAGCCACAAAGTCTAGCTATGAGAATATCAGTTCGAGAAAGAAGGAAACTAAAGGCATATTCCATTTTCTTTCTGTTCAAATTTCTCTTTAACTATCACTGATGATGATTCTAGAACTGTCAGGGAGGCAATGGATTCACAGGATGGAAAACTCTAGAAGGAGGCCATGGTTTATGAAATGGCATCCTTGCACAAAAATGAGGCATGGGATTTGGTGGAGTTGCTAGCTAGAAGGAAGCCCATTGGGAGAAAATGGGTGTTTAAGAAGAAAAATGATGCAAAAGGAAAGGTGGAGAAATACAAAGCTCGGTTGGTAGCAAAAGGTTATTCCTAGGTGTCATGAATTGATTTTGGTGATATTTTTTCTCCGGTTGCCAAGGTTACTTCTATTAGATTACTTTTATCTGTTGTTGTTGCATTTGATTTTGAGGTAGAACAGATGGATGTGAAGACAACATTTCTTCATGGGGATCTAAAAGAGGAGATATACATGAAGCAACCTGAAGGATTTGCGGTGAAGGGTAAGAAAGAACTGGTATGCAGGTTAAAAAAGTCTTTGTATGGGTTAAAACAATCACCAAAGATGTAGTATAAGAAATTTGATACCTATATATGGGGACTTGGCTTCACCAGAAGCAAATAGGATCACTGTGTGTATTTTAAATTAATTGGTGACCATGTTATTTATTTGGTCTTGTATGTGGATGATATGTTTCTAGTTGGAAATGACAAAGACATTATCCAAGATTTGAAGACCCAACTGTTCTCCGAATTCGACATGAAGGATATTTGTGCTAAAAACTATATTTTGGGCATGGAAATTTAGAGAGATCAGACAAAGAGGAAGCTCTGGTTAAACTAGAGAAATATGTCAAGAAAATATTGCAGAGGTTCAATATGAAGGATATTAAACCGATGAAGGTTCCTATTATTGTAGGTGTAAAGCTATCTGCTGAATAGTGTCCCAAGACACACAAAGAAGAGGAGGATATGTCCCATGTTCCTTATGAAAGTGCAGTGGGTAGCTTGATATATTCAATGATCTATACTAGACCAGAAATTTCATATGCAGTGGGAGTATTGAGCAGGTTTATGTCAAAACCAAGGAAGGATAATTATACAATAGTGAAGTGAGTTTTTAGATATTTGCGTGGCACTAGTGATTATGGTTTGTGCTACCAAGGAAGACCATGATTGGACATAGTTTTGGACATCCGTGGTTTTGTTGATGTAGACTGGGCTGAAGATCTAGATCAAAGAAGATCTACAAGTGAGTATGTGTTTAGCCTATTTGGAGTGCAATCACTTTGATGAGTAAAAGATAGTCTGTAGTTTCTCTTTCAACTACAAAGGCAGAATACATGGCAACCAATAATGCAAGAAAGGAAGCAGTTTGGTTGTAGAGATTGTGTTCAAGTAAGGGGTTGGTGCATTAAGCTATAAGGATAGGATGTGATAGAAAAAGTGCAGTTTTCTTGGCTAAGAACCCTGCTTATCATTCAGACAAAGCACATTGATGTTCAATATCACTTTCTGAGAGATATGGTTGAGGATAAAAAGGTGTTCACTGGTAAAGGTGGAAAATTTGACGAATTTTGCAGATGCATTGAGGAAGTATGTGAGCACTGAGAAGTTCTCTTGGTGTAGAGAAAAAATGGGTGCTACAGGGTTGGACCAATGACTAAGCTCTCCTGTGCCCCTTTGTGGAAATAAAAAAAATGGGAGAAGGGGGGTAAGAAGGGGGCAAGAGGGGGGTAAGAGGGGGGTAAGAAGGGGGCAAGAGGCCCCCTACGCTTGTGTCAAGTGTAGTAGGGGGGTCACAGGGGGGGCGACAGCCCTTGCTACTGCCCCCCTGCATGGGGTCCAGGGAAACGCCCCGAGATTTTTTTTTTGGACCCTATATTAGGTCGGTGGACCCACCTATGGTTTTGTGCATGAGTTTGCACATGGTTTTCGGCATGATGGTTTCATGCTCCTGGTATTTTGTAGATCCGGTCAAGGGAAATACGATTATGCTCTAATCCAGGGTTAATGGATTGGGGTTTATGAATGCTTCAGGATATATATATATATATATATATATATATATCTGTGTGTGTGTGTGTGTGTGTGTATGTGTGTGTTGTAACACTAAAAGGAGTATAATGAAAAAAAATCAAGCTGGTAGTCCTAGTTTGGGATCTAGGGGGAATATCTGTGTATATCTGTTTTATGTTTTATGCTCTCATTGTTGTTTATTTTCTGTTTTTAAGAATTCATTTGCAGATAAATTCTGTATAGGGTTAAAACTTACAATTGTTATTTCTTCAGAAGCATTGTCATGATATTAGAGCTAATTATCTTTCCCAATTTCCCTGCGATACCCCGTAATTCAATTTCCTTTCCTTCCCAAAACAATTTCAAGAAAAAGTCTTGAAAATTAAAAGGTATAGTCCCCAAATATTGTAACCATTGGAATCCTAGTACAACATCAACACCACCCATTGGAATAGAAATCATTGGACTATTCAATACATATTCCCCCATGGTTAACTTTATATTATGAGACTTTCTAGAGAAGTTTATAGTTCCTCCATTTGCAGCCATCACTTGACATTCTAGTGCTGGATATAGGAAGCAATTCAATTCCTTGGCTATCTTAAAATGAATAAAATTATGTGTACTACCCGAATCAATCAACATTATTACCTTTTTTTTCTTGATATATCCTTCTATCTTAAGAGTTTGAGGAGTGGTAATTCCTGCCAATGCATTACAAGATATGGTTGGATTCATTTCTTCCTTCTGTAGGGTTGGTTCTTGGTGTATATCCTCATCTTATGATGTATCTTGTTCATTTTCTTCCTATTTGTTGTCGCTCCTAGAGACAACCTAGAGTTGTGATAGACTAGTGCCTAGGACATCTTAGCATAGAAAGGAGCATATAATATAATGTATGAAGTTGTCAACTTCAGCTCACATGATATCTCCTGTAGATAGGGAAATAAAATAAAATGGGACCAAACTCTCAGAAACTGACACAGGAAAAGAGATACTGCAAAGGCAAGATGCACAACTCTAATACAAAAGCAACAGACAATTCAGAGATAGTTTACTGCAAAGCGGGCTGATTTAGAAATACTTCACAGACATAAATTATCAGAAGGTGTATGTAGTGAAATAAATATTGAGAATATATTAGTTAAAATTGAGCTGATACCCAGATATACAATACCACCATGCATGGGCTTACCAATCTAAGAATCCATACATGATAATAGCATTTTAAAAGCACCCTCCCAAAAAAACTAATATAGCAAAAGTATGGTTTAGCTGAATAATGGAACAGAATATCATGCATGAGTCATATTTAAAGCGCTTGACTGATCCGAGCATGGGCATCAACTAGGATGAATCCATACCAAAGATCAGTGAGCCAGTCACATTCCAAAACATGATACAAGAAGCATGGATAAAATGAAATGATATATTAAAATAACACATAATAGAAGTTACAGACTGTGAAATACCAAAGACCAAAATCCTCTTTGACAGATAGAACTCCTCCTCACTGAGACCCTATGGGCTCTGTGCCTTCATACCAAAATTTTACAAAATGTTTACAAAAAGCCTTTCATTGCATGATTTTCTGATAAAATTTGGAACCCTTAATAATCTGTTCTTCGGGGGTTTTATAGAGAAAGAGAAAACTTAATAAATAAAGTAGGTGATACATGTTTAATCGTATCATAAAAAAAAAATGGAGACGTGCACGTCCATACTGCTTGATGACTTTGTGGTGATGCACGTACTCTGTAGCCTATCTTCTGAAATAAATGTTCTAGGTAAAAATCTCTTCAAGAACACGATATAGGGATAACCATATTAACATTCTGTCCTTTTCTGAAGGTCAATTCTGCTGAAATGAAACCTGGAGGGTGTTGTTTTTGTGCATTGTACCCTCTGCCTTCTAAGCCCTGAATTATGATTTAAAATCTTCAATGCTGAACACTGAATTACTTGACCTTCCACTGATACTCCTCTGCTGTTCCGTTAATGTCTCCATCTATGATATCTGCCTCTTGAATGACACTGGGAAGCTCGCCAAAGTATAACCTTGTTTCTTTAATGGATGTCATGTCACAGCAGCTACCCAGGACTTTCTTCATAAATTTCACCTCTGAAAAACTGGTCCTCTGACGCGTTCTCGGCTCTTGTAATGGATGCTGCCAATTATGATAATTCTTTGTCGCTGTAAACCTGCAAAACACACAAAGTTGTGAAGAAAAAAAATGCATGGGGGACGACGATGCAATGGAGGTGACTGTGTAGTGAGGCAACATGATAAAATGGCGGAAGCATTCAGGGTGGTGACGAAGAAAATGCGGTGGCAATAATGGCGGAAGAGCTGGCCAAAGTTTATAATCTGGAACATTAAAATATAACATATGCATGTAATGTAAAAGTGGCGGAGGGAAAAATGTGATAACACGTGGGATGATGACGTGGAGGAAGACCGGGTCAATAGTGGGGTGTGCAAATGATCAAGACCGTCCGATCTCAAGACGAGATCGACGGTTGAAACGACGTCAGGGGCAATTGCCACTGGGCCAGGGGTACGATTTCCTTACGTTAAATCTCGTGCAGCTTCAGAGCGCGATAGCCGTTGGATGAAGAGCCTCAGATCGGACGGCTAACGGCGATATCGCTGGGCGTCCTGTTCTGAACAATAACGCGTGATGAATGGCAGTTTTGGAACCGTACGCTGGGACGCATGACAGACAGTGTATGGAATCCCTGGCCCAACGAGAATTACCGCCCTCCACCGAAAGGCGGTACGATGAATACCGGGCAGTTTTGGAACAATGTTTTTTGGGTGCGGGGACCACCAGGACAGGCGGGCTGCGGACCGTTGATGTCAAGGTTTGATCAGACAGTGGGCAGGTGAACTACAGGCGCGACGGGGATGAACAGTCGCCGTCCAATCTGCGACATATGTACGGTTCAAAATGAGCCCGATAAACATTTGACGAGCGCCTTCCGGGCTTGCGCCTGGTCTAGCTTCCAGGTTACATGGAGGAAAAGACAGAGGGGCTAGGGCCGAAGGAGCTATGCCTCGAATATTTTCAAATATGGATTTCCAGCCTTTTATTATGTGTTTTGGAGGCGGGAAATGGTAACGATAGGCGTAAGAATGATTTTCCAAGGCTGAAAGGGGGGAATTTGAGAGCTTTAAGCCAGATTTCCTGTGAAAATTTTATAGGAAGCTTATTATGATCAACATTGGCTCCACTTGGGGACGACAGGTTCATCCCTGGACGTGTCGAGAACTCGCAGACCCTCTGATCATCTTCTGTGCAAACTCGGCTCCTCAGGAACCTTACTTTTCACTTTATGATTCATAATGACACCCACATTACTCAAACGAAAACAAAAAGGAAACTATCATACAATATAATACATCAGGCTGCCTTTGCCTGAATCAGAACTGAAAGTAGGGCTTGAGGAATTGACCGTTTACAGGGGCATCCAGCAAGTCGCCCTGTAAATTCTCCAACCTAAAAGTATTATTGCCCCCCTCTTCCACAATTTTGAAAGGACCAAACCAGAGGGGGTCAAATTTACCATGTTTTCCCTTCTCATCTCTTCAGATGTCCCATCTGAGCACTAAATCACCTACTTGCAAATTCCTGTCTTTAGCATGCTGATCGAAAAGGTATTTCATCTTCTCCTGATATTCTGTTAGCCTTTGATTCACTTGATTGCGCGTTTCTTCCAACTCCACCAATTGATTGATTCTCCTGATCATATCATCAGGTTCCTCCTGGCTTTCTTGCATGAAGCGGGCCATTGGTAAAGCCAGCTGTACAGGAAAAACTGCTGCTCATCCATATACCAATTCATAGGGAGATTTTCCAGTTGCTCTCTTGCTGGTGATTCTATTAGCCCATAGAGGAAATTTCAATTGGGAATCCCAATTCTTCTGATTTTCATTGATAGTATTCTTTAAGGCCCTCACCAGAGTTTTATTTGAAGACTCTGCCAAGCCATTTCCATCTGGATAGTAAGCTATATAGTGACTCAGTATGATATTGTATTGCTGGCAGAAATTCATAAATTTTGCAGACTTGAAGGCCTGTGCATTATCAGTCACTATCCTAGCAGGATAGCCAAACCTGGATATGATTTTCTCCTCCATGAACTTTATGATCACAGTATCTGTAGCATTCCTTGCAGGTATGGCTTCCACCCACTTTGTGAAATAATCGGTGGCAGTTAAAATCCATTTATGTTTTCCACTCGATGGAGGATGTATTTCACCTATAAAATCAATACCCCATTGACGAAATGGTTCATCCACATGTACTCGAATCAGGGGAAATGGTGTCGATTTCTGTCTCTCAGCAAATTTCTGACATTTATCACATGCTCTTACTCTGGCAAAAACATCTCCAAAAAGATTTGGCCAATAGAAACCCGTCTTCAGAATTTTATGAGCTGTGGCCCTCCAGCTGTAATGACCTACACAGATCCCTTCATGAAATTCTGCTATAATAATCTTGACTTCATTCTCTGTGAGACACAGGAGTAAGATGCCCGAGGGATCTCGCCAGTATAGTCGGCCATTGAAGACTATGTACTTTTGTGATTTCAATCTCAACGCTCTGTATTTAGTTTTATCACAACTTGGGGGGCAGCTGAGTGTAAGGAGATATTCTACTATCTCTTTGTACCACGGACTGGTGAGGTACTTTATATGTGTTTCTGGAGTAGCTACCCCAATTCCATGTCGTTCTTCTTTCTCCTAAGATTCCTCACCTCCTATAATGGACAAATTTATGCCCAGGGCTTGATAGTTTGATTCCGATAACATCCTGGCTAGCCCTTGTCCTTTGATCGACTTAGTAGGGCGAATGTCTAAGTCATACTCCTGTATTTTGGCAATCCACTTACCCCTTTTTCCTTCACTATCCCCCTGAATAAGAATATCTTTTACAGCAGCTGCAGGCACAAATGCAGTGATGTGGGACTGTAAGATATATACACGGAATGCTTTGAGGGATTTCACTAGGGCATATGCTTGCTTTTCCAATATGTTGTATTTTAATTCTGCATCACGGAGCACCTGGCTGAAAAAGGCAATAGGCTTCTCATACCCTTCATCATTTTTCTGCAATAAAACTCCTGCTATTGTATGAGGTGATGCAAATGCAAAAATCATAAAAGGTTTATCATAATCTGGTCCAGCTAGCACAGGGGCTTCTGTAAAAGCATTCTTTATCCTGGTAAATGCCTCCCGTGATTCTTGTGACCACTTTACCTCATTATTCTTCTTCAACATATCTGTTATATGCCTAACTATCTCAGCATAGTTAGGGATAAACCTTCTCAAGAAATTAATGCACCCTAGGAATACTTGTACCTCTTTCTTATTTCTGGGGAAAACAATACTGTTTATAACCTCTACCCTCTTAGGGTCTATTTTCACCCCATCTTTAGTCACGATATGGCCCAAAATATTTCCCTCTTATAATGCAAACAAAGACTTTTGAGGATTCAGAGAGAGACCATATCTTCTGCATTTCTCAAAAGTTCTCCGCAGATGTTCAATGTGCTCAACATCATTTTTGGAAAACACAGTGATATCATCGAGGTAGACTACCAAGAATTTGTCTTGCTCCCCAACAAGAGAAATGTCCATGGCCCTCTGAAAAGTGGCCCCTGCATTAATCAATCCAAAAGGCATCCTGGCATACATAAATGTACCCCAGGGTGTGGCGAAAGCAGTATTATTTTGATCTTCTGGAAGTACAACCACCTGGTTATAACCAGAGAATCCATCCATCATTGACATCCTAGAAGCTCCAACCACTTTTTGCAAGATGTGATCCATCTTAGGTAATGGATAATTATCCTTTAAGGAAGCTCTGTTTAAATTTATAAAATCCACACACAACCTTATTTCTCCATTCTTCTTTCGTACAGGGACAAGGTTTTCCACCCATTCAGAGTACCTCAATGGTACAATAATTTTGGCCTTCAGCAGCTTCTTAATTTCTTTCTCAATAGAAGGCAGCAACAGGGGATTTATTTGTCTGAGCTTCTGCTTATGGGGCTTTGCATCTGCCTTCAATGGAATTTGTGCTGCATAATACTGATATCAAAAGTTTTCAAATCCTGATAGGACCATGCAAACACATCCTTGTAAGACTGAAATAATTTTTGATATAGCTTTCTATATTCTCCAGGGATTTTCTTAGATAGTTTTACAATTTTGGGGTCAGCGTCAGTACCCAAATTCAGGTCTTCTACCTGATTTTCTTCCACCACTTTTCTTGGCTGCAGTGAGACATCATTCTTGTCAAATAATCTTTCCAGAGGTACCAGCCCTCTAGGTATCACATTTCCCTTTAACTGCAACACTTTATTACCTGCCACTTTCTCCTCCCAATTTCTTTCTGAAGTGTTTTCAGGCTCAACCTTTTCTTCATCAACATCAATCTCCATATTGGAGAATTCTCCTACTGTTTCTAGGAATCTTTTCATTTGTTATTCATCTTGAAACACCTGCCAATGTTTGATGTTATCTGGGATTGAAGGCCGATAACGCACCTCAACTTCATATCTTAAGAGAGGGTTCTGAGGTGGTCGAAATGTACTAGCAGCCACAGCAAGGGAATCAACGATTCTATTATGTTCTCGGGGCATGAAATGGATATTGAATGCCAAGAAGAAATTTTATACCATGTCCCAAACTTCATTCCTATAAGCCCTTAGCCTAGGATGTTTGGTCTGACACTGATTCCTGACTTGCCTAACCACCAGTTCTGAATCTCCCAGAACTTTTAAACTTTATATATTCATATTCCTGGCTGTCTGCAATCCTAACAGGAGTGCTTCATATTCAACCACATTTTTGGTGGCTTCATACTCTAGTTTGAAAGGCAGCAGGATCCATTTTCCTGCAGGGGAAATCAATAATATTCCAGCTCCATTACCTTCTTTAGAATTTGCTCCATCAAAATGAAGAGTTCAGATTCCTGCTTCATGGCTCTTTGAGGGCTGCTCAGTCTTGATCTGACATAAGGATGGTTCATGAGCATAATCTTGATCTTCTTCCAGCATCAAGCATGAAAAATCTCCTTCTTTACTGTAGAGTGGTGAATTTACAGAATTGTTAGCCTTAGTCACCATCTTGACAAATCTAGTCTCCCTGTATAATCTCCTCTCTTGGCCACCAAAAACTGGGATTGTGGCATATGTTAAATCTAACTTGATTGATCCACCGATTTTTTTTCCCCAGGACCTTGATAGAAACATACCAAAACGAGATGGGATGTCAGCCACCACTATGTCCATTACCACACTTTTTGCTAGGATTTGGGCCAAATTAACCACCAAATCTTTGATCATCCCCAAGCATTTAACTCTTTTGGAATCAAATGAATAGAGGTATTTATATGGACATGTGATTTGCAAACCTAGTTGTTCCATGACTGACAGAGGCATAAGATTATGGGAAGCTCCAGAATCTAACATGCAGTTATGTAAAGTAGGTCATGGATCACTAGAGACACATAGAAGGGAGGAGTAGAAGGATCTATCTCCTCAACGTGTGGGCCAAACACAACCATGGGTCTCTCTTCTTGGAGGTTGAGACTATCTGGGATGATTGGTGCTTCTGGAGGGAGCATGAAAGAGGTGACTTGAGATTGATATGCTGGATGTTTCAATAGTTCAGTCAAGGGGACTGGGATTTTGACCTTTTCGAGTTCTTTTTGCAGACTGAAAGTAGGAGGGGATTTTTCTATCACAACCTCTTTTGGCTCTTTATTTTCAGCTGGGGGTTTGACTTCCTTTAACACAGACTTGGTATTAGGAGGAATGACTGCTTTTGAAGAGGAAGGAATTTGATCACTAGACTGCAAAGGTTCGTTTAGAGGTCCCTTACCTTTGTCTGTGGCTTTCTGCATTGTTGACTCCTTCTGAGCAGGTGCTTCCTTCTGGGGTAGCTCTTCTTATTTCTCTTGGGTACGAGTCCTCTTCCTAGAAGATCTGAGATTATATCTTCTATTGAAATGTGCTTGCATGAAATCATCAAATTGTTTACAATAATGATCAAATTCTTCTTCTTCTGTGTCTCTGGTCTTTTCTTCTTCTTGCAATGAGCACCCAACTCCATCATTCCCTTGCAAAGGGCATTCCTCTCCATCACTATTGGAAAAGGCAAGATTTTCATCCTCCAGTCCATAGGCGGTGTCTTCAGTATAATCATCTACTGGACCTTCCAGGTACAATGGGTGTGGCACTTGATCCTGTTGCTCCTTTTCTTCCCTTGGAAGTATTTGTAAGGGTGGTTTCCTATATTGAGGATGGTAACCTATGTTTGGAGCATTCTGGAAATTTCTGAAAGCTGAATTCTTGGCCTCCAATTCAAGCTTAACCATTTTCTTAATCAGTTTGCTCATTTCTTCCATTTTGTCTGAGTCTCTGTCCTGAATAGAAGTGGATGCCTCCTCTTTGCCCCTTCTTCTGGTATCTTGCTCAGCTCTTCCTTTTGATTTTCCAGTGGAGGCAAAGTTTGCTTCCAACTCTAGTGCATCTGCCTGAGCATCATCTAGAGTAGCAATCTTTCTTTCTCTGAGAGAGAAACCAAATTCTGAATCAAAGGCTACTACAAAAAAAACTTTAGCAGCAGTTTGATGGGGTTTCATATCAGCAGGGAGACTCGGAAACAAATTATTAAATCTCTTGATAAATTCTGACACTCCTTCATTATGTCTTTTCTTTAGTGTGTTGAACTCAATGAGACAATTTCCATGATCTTTCTTCTCCCCCCATTTACTGAGAAAAGTATCTTCCATATTATCCCAAGTGGTAATAGAACGGCCAGCCAATGTCTTAAACCATTTTCGAGCTTCCCCATCAAGAGATTGCAAAAAAAGTCTTAAGACCACATCTAAATGTTCAACAATAAAGTTCTCTGCAAAGGAGCAGAAAGTCTCAAGATGTTTTTGAGCATCAATCTCGTTTTCCCCATTGAATCTGGGCAAGATCTTCAGATAATCCTGGGGCATATCATTCAACACTTGGGGTAATGCCAGGGGAGCATACTTATTCATCAAGAAGGCCGGAACATTGGCCATTGGAGGAGTTGGAGGTAGTGCAATAGTTTGATGAGTAAGAGGAGGAGGAGGAGGAAGAGGAGTATGAATAATAATAGGAATATACTCAACTGCAGCTTGAGGGGTTGAGGAGAACAAAGGTCTATTAACAGCGGATACTTCGGTTACTTCCTTGACCTCTTCAACCTCAGGAGTAGGATGAAGACTGTTTTTATTTCTGATACCCTCTTGGGGTGGACTATCTGAATAATAGTAATCAGTATCTCCCACAGTGGAGTCGGGATCTGGCACTTGAGTTTCTTGAGAAGAAGAGGATGGAAAGTCTTTTGTAGACACTTCAGGAATTTCGGAATGGGCTGATTTCATTTCCCTCCAATTTCTTCTATGTATAATCTGGTCAGGGTCAGACACTGAAGGCGTCTTTGGCTTGGACGTATTTGACCTCAGGTGTGGCTTATGAGGAGCCAAGACTGCAAATAGATTTATCAAATAACAAATGTGGAGTCGCCAAGGTGAGGGATCTACAACTCTCAACTCTCCATAATCACCTACTTGAAGAGTGAATTAGGTTTTGTCGAGGCCCAGGGATTCAAATTTTCTCAACTTCGTTCCCCGGAAACGACGCCAGAAAGATGTTGTCGCTCCTAGAGATAGCCTAGAGTTGTGATAGACCAGTGCCTAGGACATCTTAGCATAACAAGGAGCGTATAATATAATGTATGAAGTTGTCAACTTCAGCTCACATGCTATCTCCTGTAAATAGGGAAATAAAATAAAATGGGACCAAACTCTCAGAAACTGACACAGGAAAAGATATACTGTAGAGGCAAGATGCACAACTCTAATACAAAAGCAACAGACAATTAAGTGACAGTTTACTGCAAACCGGGCCGATTCAGAAAAACTTCACAGACATAAATTATCAGAAGGTGTATGTAGTGAAAGAAATATTAAGAAGACATTAGTTAACATTGAGCTGATACCCAGATATACAATAACACCATGCATGGACTTACCAATCTAAGAATCCATACATGATAATAGCATTTTAAAAGCACCCTCCCAAAGAAACTACTATAGCAGAAGTATGGTTTAGCTGAATAATGGAACAAAATATCATGCATGAGCCATATTTAAAGCGATTGACTGATCCGAGCATGGGCATCAACTAGGATGAATCCATACCAAAGATCAGTGAGCCAGTCACATTCCAAAACATGATACAAGAAGCATGGATGAAATGAAATGATATATTAAAATAACACATAAGAGAAGTTACAGACTGTGAAATACCAAAGACCATAATCCTCTTTGATAGATAGAACTCATCCTCACTGAGACCCTATGGGCTCTGTGCCTTCATACCAAAATTTTACAAAATGTTTACAAAAAGCCTTTCACTGCATGATTTTCTGATAAAATATGGAATCCTCAATAATATGTTCTTCGGGGGTTTTATAGAGAAAGAGAAAGCTTAATAAATAAAGTAGGTGGTAAACGTTTAATCGTATCATAAAAAAAAAATGGAGGAGACGTGCACGCCCATACTGCTTGATGACTTTGTGGTGATGCACGTACTCTGTAGCCTGTCTTCTGAAATAAATGTTCTGGTTAAAAATCTCTTCAGGAACACGATATAGGGATAACCATATTAACATTCTATCCTTTTATGAAGGTAAATTCTGCTGAAATGAAACCTGCAGGGTGTTGTTTTTTGTGCATCGTACCCTCTGCCTTCTAAACCCTAAATTATGATTTAAAATCTTCAATGCTGAACAATGAATTCCTTGACCTTCCACTGATACTCCTCTGTTGTTCTGTTAATGTCTCCATCTATGATTTCTGCCTCTTGAATGACAATGGGAAGCTCGCCAAAGTATAACCATGTTTCTTTAATGGATGTCATGTCACAGCAGCTACCCAAGAATTTCTTCATAAATTTTGTCTCTGAAAAACTGGTCCTCTGACGCATTCTCGGCTCTTGTAATGGATGCTGCCAATTATGATAATTCTCTGTCGTTGTAAACCTACAAAACACACAAAGTTGTGAAGAAAAAAAATGCATGGGGGACGACGATGCAATGGAGGCGACTGTGTAGTGAGGCAACATGATAAAATGGCAGAAGCATGCAGGGTGGTGACGAAGAAAATGAAGTGGAAATAATGGCGGAAGAGCTGGCCAGAGTTTATAATGCAGAACATTAAAATATAACATATGCATGTAATGTATAAGTGGCGGAGGGAAAAATGCGATAACACGTGGGATGATGACATGGAGGAAGACCGGGTCAACAGTGGGGTGTGCAAATGATCAAGACCGTCCGATCTCAAGACAAGATCGACGGTTGAAACGACGTCGGGGGAAATTGCCACTGGGCCAGGGGTACGATTTCCTTACGTTAAATCTCGTGCAGCTTCAAAGCGCGATAGCCGTTGGATGAAGAGCCTCAGATCGGATGGCTGACGGCGATATCACTGGGCATCCTGTTCCAAACAATAACGCGCGATGAATGGTGATTTTGGAACCATACGCTGGGACGCATGGCAGCCAGTGTATGGAATTGCTAGCCCAACGAGAATTACCACCCTCTGCCGAAAGGCGGTGCGATGAATACCGGGCAGTTTTGGAACAATGTTTTTTGGGCGCGGGGACCACCAGGACAGGTAGGCTGCGGACCGTTGATGTCAAGGTTTGATCGGACGGTGGGCAGGTGAACTACGGGCGCGACGGGGATGAACAGTTGCCGTCCGATCTGCTACAGATCTACGGTTCAAAATGAGCCCGATAAACATTTGACGAGCACCTTCCGGGTTGGCGCCTGGTCTAGCTTCCAGGTTACATGGAGGAAAAGACAAAGGGGCTAGGGCCCAAGGAGCTATGCCTCGAATATTTTCAAATATGGATTTCCAGCCTTTTATTATGTGTTTTGGAGGCGGGAAATGGTAATGATAGGCGTAAGAATGATTTTCCAAGGCTGAAAGGGGGGAATTTGAGAGCTTTAAGCCAAATTGCCTGTGAAAATTTTATAGGAAGCTGATTATGATCAACACTACTCACAATATATGTAAAACAATTTCTTCTCGGTGCAGTTATTCCCTTTAGTGTATTTTCTATCACAACTATAACAAAACCCTTTTTCTCTTTTTTCCTCCAATTATTGTGGTGTCAACCTTGTAGGTTGTGGAAGCCTAGGAGTAGAAACATTTCCATATTTCTAGTTGTGATTGGTAGACTTCCTTATTGCCATATTTTTCTTTCAAATTTTCTTGCCACCCTTAATTCCTTTTCTAATGAATCAGGTTCCCAAAGGAAAACCTCATGTTGGATGTTATCCTTTAAATTCCCTATGAAGAAATCAATCCTATGCTCCTCTGGAATATCTACTACCCTGAAATTCAATTTTTGAAAGTCCTCAATGTGCTCTGCCATTGTAACCTTTTATTTGAGATTTATCAATTGGATAAAGAAGGTGTTGCTCTTTGTATCCTCATAATGTGCTATCATTTCCTCCGTAAAAACTGACCAAGTGACAAGGGTTTACGAGAACAAAGACATCGATACCATACATATTGATTGGGTTCTAAATATAAAGTTGCAATGCGTACCTTTTGTGTGTTTTTCACATTATGGAGATCAAAATATTGCTTCATCTGTAGTATCCATGTTACCAGATCCTTTCCATCAAACTTTCTCATATCGATCTTTGGAATATGGTGGGTCTTAAAGCCAACATTAGAGTCTATGAAATCATGATTAACGTTTCTTTTGTTCTCATCATGAGTTTCATCTACTACCTTTTCACCATTAGGAATAATTTCTTGTAGCAACTTTTTCAAACCTTCTTTCAAACCTTATGTTAGCACTGAAATCATCACTTGGATTGTGACAAGATTTTGACTAGACAGATCTTAAGCTCAAGGTATTTTCTTATAATTTGATTGAGTTTTTTGGAAAGTGGTTGAAACTCACACACACTGAAAGGGTTTTGAGTAGATAAGAATATCTCACACATATGAGGGCATTGGTGCATGATGTGGTAGCTAGGTTTATTTTGTAGCTTGATGGTTAGAATAATGGAAGATAAACAATGGATATGTAAAAAATAAGTCCACTACTAAGAGGAAAGGGTGACACAAATTCTAGATCTGAAATGTATAGTGAAATAATGCTTTTAAAAGAATTACAAGAACCTCAATCTACATTTAATTATCCCATTACAGGGATTTCTTCCAACTAGCATGACCTCATGAATCAGGAATGCTTGATAAATCAAGATTGGGAAAAATAGATTAATCAAGCATGCTAGATCAAAAATCTTCAATTCATATTGAATAAGGAAATATTGAAACAATACTTACAAAAATAGATCAATATGTCTTGGAGGTTCAAAATAATGATAAAAGCATGAGATAAAAATTTCATATTAAATCTGGAAAGATAGATAAAGTATGTAAAAAAAAAGGGAAAACTATACACACAACACACAGTTTTTGAGTACTCAAGAGTGCATTTGGATAAATTATCAACTCAAAAATATTCAACACAGTATAAAATAAGTTGAAAAAACCACGGACCTCTTTTCTCCTTGCCTTACATAGCATATATATACAAAAAATGAGTTCTGTAAAAAGCCTCCATAAAAAGTGCAATTCTGTTTTTTGAGACTTCCTCTACACATAGTAGAGCTTATCTATGGTAAAATAAAGTAAAACTAAAGATAGAACATGGCAGAATGGAGCTCGAGGTGGCTGAGTTCTCCTTGTTTGCCGGAAAAACTGCCTCCACAAAAAGTGCAACTATCTGCTGAAAAGGGCACTTGGACCTTTATCTGCAAAAGTGTAGGAATAACCAACTGAAACTGACATCTGGAAGATAGATTGATTAATGGATGAAACTTGGAAAAATACTATTATCATTGAGGTTGAATTCACTCTATCACCACTTAGTGTCATTTTCTTCAAATTGGAACCAAAAAACAACTTTTTCACCTTCTTATACAAATTTCAAAATAATAGCTACTTTCTGGGTTTGCTGATAAAACCAGATTTTCTAGAAAAGGTAGCTATTACCTGAAAATTTTGTAGATAAGAAAAAATGATATAATTCTTTAGATTTTCATGGTTCTGTACATTCAACCATCAGATATCTAGTATATAAGCAAAAATCCTAATAGCTTCTTCCTTAGTGACCCCCTTCAAAATCTGTTTCAGTAAACTCTGTATCAATGCTCCCTTCCTATGAAGCTTCTGTCCTGAATATTAACATTCGGCTAAAAAATACCAATCTCATGACATATGGCTTCTGCTGTATTCTTATCATCATCTGTAATAACTAACACATGAATTCAAACTTCTCTGTAATCACTAATTTCTCTATGGACCTCTGCACGTAGAGGGTCCCTTATTCCTACAAAACCAGCAAAGATCAAATCTCTTTCAATTGATGAGTAATTATCAGGATCAAGAAAATTCTTGTGGGCAGGATGTTCCTCTCCATAATATGTAGAGAATTCATTAAGTTTTTCTTGATATGAAAAACCTAAACATCGCAATGCTCCTGAAGTCATCCCTTTGAGTTTTTGTAGTATGCACTGTCGAAATTCCACATCTAATTGAACAACTGTTCCATCTGATAGCTGAATCTTGGAGCTTCTCTTTGGCTGAAGATCTGATAGATGAATAAATATGGGCTATAGTTGGTTATTCTGCTATAGTGGTATGAAAATTTTCTAAACAATGAACAACAACCCTCCACGAAGCCCTAACCACTGGTAGAAGGTAAGAAACTGTTTTGCTGGAAAAAAGTTTTGCTGTAGCTGTCACAAGAGTAAACAGAGACAAAGCTCGACATGCCCTAAATCTCGATGAGAGGGAGTGACACGAAACTGAAATGATTTAAATTATGGTGCCACTTCTCAAACCACCGAACATTTCACTCCATCGAATTATTAACTAATTGCTGCTCATAATTCAACTTTAGTACATTTTATTAAATGAGTAGCAATAGATTTGACTAGCTTTAGCAAATAAATAGCCAACCTCCTTTTCTAATGAATCCTCCAATGAAAAATAGCGACCTTTCATATGAGTGACATTTCTTATTTTAGCAGACCTTGAATATTAAAAAAGTAGTGTCTTTTTACCCGATAATGCCTCTTTTATCTCCTTGTACAAATTTTACAGGTAATAACTACTTACTCGGTTTGCTTGTAAAACCAGATTTTTTGAAGAAAATAGTTGCCTTGGGTTGCTAACTCCTTTTAATAAATCCTCCAATTAGAAATAGCCACCTTCCATCAAGGTAATACCTCTTGTTTTAGCATACCTTCAATAAACAAAGAGCATAATCTTTTCACCTGAGTAATGACTCTTTTATCTCCTTGTATGAATTTTGCAGGAAATAGCTACTTACTAGGTTTGCTTGTAAAACCAAATTTTTACAGAGTACCTGTTCCTTTGTTATTACTAAAATAACTAATGACTCTGATATTTTGTTCTTTAATATTGGATAGAAATATGATGGTGAATGAATAAAACTTCAAAAGCTAAACCCATGACCTTAACTACTCAAAGCAGTTAAAAGACTTATTAAAAGAGAATTTACCCTAATAATTCTATGACACAAACAAACTATTGGAATCAAAGTTATTTTGGATTTTGGTTAAAAAAATGATAAAAACTAATACATTTTAACCCTCCAGGGCATTCAACCTGTTATCACAAAATTTCACTTGATTGGCTGCTAATCAGGCAACTCTATGTAACTGTTTCAAACCAGCTTGTGATTGAAGCTTAGCCTCTTCAGTCTGAGAGGGCTCTCTTAAAGGGGTTAATGATATTTGATAATGATGAAACTATATGACTAACTCTATTTGGAAAATAACTTGATTGTGATATTTGTAGGTTGAAAAGAGTACAGGTCTGCAACCATTGGGCTTATGGAGTCAAAAAATTAGTAGGTTCAGTGGTAAGGTCTCTTGACATGGAAGTTGAGGCAGGTAAGAGTTTTTAGCAAAGGTAAATCACACATGGAACATAGAACAACACAACCATTTCATCAATAAAGGAATTCAGAGCATACACATATGAATTCTGAGTAATAAAGATGAAATCCACTGCAAGAATTACACATAAAAATATAGATCATAAAAGCATTAAAAACTCCATGAGAATCTCAGGTCTGTTAAGAAAAAGTCCTTTGTATTACTAATTTCAGTCAAATTACATAAAGCTGCAGTAGTGAAAAAAATCTCCAACACTTACAATTTCGATAATCTGTCCTTTAATAGACCTTCTTACATCAAAGATTATCTTCCTCTTGCCTAGATTCATCAAACTCTTCCTATGACACCTTGCATGACACTAAAACATGTGCTTTAATTAGAAAATGACAGCTACACTCTAAAACAATCCTTTTCCTAATATGACTCAAATTCCTATTTATTACATCAAACTACCTTATCTCTTAAAATAATGACATATCTGACAACTAATGCTTCACATGTTTGAATGGGCTATGTCATATCTTATCACTACTTGACATGTTAAATATCCTCCTCAACATATGGAAACAAACCCTATTTTTTAGTAAAACAAAACCCCATCTTCAATGAAGTCTTCAACTGATGAGCTGTCTCCATTTCATGGTCTTCAAGTCATAGATGATTGTTGGCAAGGTCCCTTGACCCGTTGAATGTGTCCACCTGTCCAAAACTGCTCTTAAACCTACTTGGAAACCTTCAAAACAGCTCGCTATGAAAGCATGGCAGTTTCGTAGCGTGCTTTTGTAGCATACAAAAGATGACTTTTGCAATCAAAATTATTGCTTCTTTGCTCTTGCATGATGTCCATCATGACCTACCACATCATCACTACCATTTCCCCTCCATAAAAGCTGCAAAAATTGGTTTTAGAAGCAAAAAGAAAACTACAAAGATTTTTGTAGCGTTTTCCTCGCTTCAAGCCTAGCAAATGCTATGAAACTGTGGAAAACTGTGCAATTTTCAGATTTTGATCTTGTTTCAAAAAGGTACCTTCCAACTGTATAAACTTGGTTTTCAACATGCCATTAAACTCTAAAAACATAAACAAACTCAACTTAAGATCCTTGAGGTGTTTCCTCTTCATTAATGATGAGGTGAGCTATGGGTTCCTCAACTACAATAATCTTTAAACCCTTCTTCTCCAGCTCCTCATGGTTCAATTCTAACTTTTCTTGGAGGTATTTAACTTGGTCCTTTAGCTTTCTGTTGCTAGATTTCAAGTGCAGGTTCATTCTTCTAACATGCTTCACCTCTTTCCTCAATCGCATAGTCCATTTGATTAGTTGTTGTGTATCGTCTAAGGTCTTTGACACACTATCAACTTGCTCTTCCCAAATCTCTTTCATTTTCTCAAACTGCGCTTTTTTTACATTAAGTTTCCTTGCCTCTTTCTTCATGACTTCTATTTCATCATTTGATAACTTCAATTTCTCCTTTAAGACCTCAATCTCTATTTTTTCAATAATTTTCTCCTTTCCTTTCCTTTGCTTGATGACTGGATCTTCTTCTGCAAGTGATGAAAGGTCAATAATGATTTGTGGTGGCTGGACAGTGTCAATGGTTGGATGAACTTCTTTACTGCTTTCCAAAAATTTTCTAGCATGTCTTGTCATGGGTTTCCTAGCCTAAAACATAAAACCTGCATCCTCACCTTCAAACTATAACTTCTTTGCTGATTTAGCTTTCTTGAGCTTCTTTCCTCCCTCATCTATATCCTCAGCTTGGACTATGGGAGTCTCTTCAATATCAATAGCATGTGGAATGTCTTCTAAATTTCCTTTAGCCACTATTTGGCTCCTTGTAATCCTTTTACTACCATGCTTACTCACAGTTGGATCTTGTTTTGCAGGTTTTCTCATAGTTTACTTTTGTTTTGCAGGTGAAATAGTAGGTGTATCAATTTTCTAAAACTACTCTGTTTCCATGATTACTAGTTCACTTTTCTTTGCCCCTATTGGTTCACTTTGTTATACCACTAAAGGTGATGGTATACCTCTAGGTTTAGGAGTTCTTTTAGGGGTAATTGCATCCACTTCAAAACCACTAAAAAATAGAAAAGAAGAACAATATTTGTCTAGTATTTTTAACTCATCTAAAACCAACAACTTTATTAAAACATGATGAAAAGTGAGGTTTCACTTCCTTCAGTTTTAGCTTGAACTTTATCTGCAATTTTTGCTAAGCTTCTATATAAGTAAAAAGGTAGATTAAGAGATATATTACCAAAAAAATGTAGAAGAAGCTTGAAGTGGTAAGAATAAACTTTATGATATCTCCCTTCACAAGTGAAGTATTTCTGAATGATAAGCTGTAGCTTTGAGAAATTATCTTTCATGCAGCTCCTTGGAATGGAATTTGTAAGGTCAACCTCACTATGTTCTGGCTTGATAAATTCTTTGATTCTTGTATGTTGAATTTGAAACCTTTGAACCATTTCTCTTCTCCTCTTGGAATCCCCGTGACTGCTGCAATGGTTTCTAGTGTTATAGTGAGGTTCAAAATTCCCACTTTTGCAGATGTCCCATTGAAATTTATGGCAAACTCTTTAGAAACTTGTACATGGCATCCTTGCAATATTTGGAAAAACTGCAAACATCCTATTCTTCTGAAAACTTCTGAAGCTGTTGGGTCTTCATTTATCAGGTTCATGTCTGATGGCTCATATCTAAGACAATGACCACCTTTTTTGGTCTTCCTCTTTGTAGCCATGGTGCTTTAATGCCTTCTTTGCCTTGCTTTATCAGTGATATCTGCAAACCTTTGAAAATACAAGCCACAACTTGGAATCAGTGAAATAGCTCTCCAAAGCTCAATAACATGCAAAGAGGGAGTGGAGAATGACACATGACTGAATTGGGAAAGATTTTGAAGTTAGATGACAACTCATGGCATAATGATGACACATACATGCTTAAAATAGTAATAATGACTTCAGCCATGACCATTGTACCTTGATCTTAACCCTAATTGACTCGAATGGAATCTACCCTATCCCTTTCCATCATTTACTGACACCTAGCAGTTATTTTGACAAGACAGACAAGAATCCTTCCTTTTGTAGCGTAGCTAGTGTATTTCTGGGCAATTTCGCTATGAAAGTATTAGCAATTTCGTAGCAAGAAGTGCATTTTCTTTGTGTATTTCGCTATAAAAGTAGGGATTCTTGGCTAAAATGAATTCTTTGGAGTTATAAGCTTGGGAAATGAAAAATGTCAGAAAATAATGACTAATGTGACATGAAAATATTTGAATGGGGGTGATTTTTGGACTTTAGGATAAGATAATAAGAAAAATTAAAATTTTCCTTAACTAAGTAATGGAAAATGAATTCTTTGACCCTACCTTTGATACATGAAAATCTATGACTTCGTCAGATGATGTTTCATTTTTTCTAAGTGATAACACAACCATAGGTTAGGAGACAAGAGAGGATCACATACACAACTTACAATGATGACCAAACCTTGAATTGTTTTTTGAAAAATCGCAGTGCTAACACCTTCCATGTATGCTTTTAGCTCATTCTTCATGTCTTCCATGTTGCCTTTCAATTTCTATTCTATACCATCGATATTAGATTCCACACCATTCATATTATCTTCCATGACATTCATATTAGCTTCCATGACTTTCTTTAAATCATCCATTTTAGCTTCCATTTCATTTTTGGTTTCTTTTTGCGAGAGCGACATTTGTTGCACTTGGTCTCGTAATTTTGATATATCATGTTGCACTTCTTGCTCTTCATGCATCATATTAGAGCTTTATAAGGGTTTAATGGGTGTGGAATTATTTTTTATAGGAATTATAGAACCCAATACTGATACTAATGCTTCAATATTCCCTTAGAATCACTTCAAACTGATATTTTAAGCAAAAGTTATGCAATTAAAAAAAAAACACCTTTTTCTTGCATTTGAGGAGCTCAACATTGAAACTGATGTATCTATGTGATTTTGGATCCATAAGATCTAAAATTAAGTCTTGTAGTATCCCTCTGAGTCTTATTTCCAATGCCACATGTTAGACCTCATTTGGATTCTTCAAGACAAAGTTATGCCCAATCCCCCACAATGAACTAATTATGAACTGTTTCAGTAGATCAAACTTGTATGGCGTGCCACATGTCATTGTTTCGACATATGGCTCTGAAATTGATATAAAGGAAACTAAAATCCATGTGATTTCAGCCAATTTTTACATAATTCAAATCCGATGCTTTAAACGAAAGTTATGATGATTTTACCTCTGTCACCTGTTTGAGATGAAATTCAGGATCCTGCAAAAACCTTAACTTCCACAGATCATATCTTAGAAAATATTATGGACCAAGGTCTTAAATTTTTAGACAAATTTTATCGAGATTTAAGCTCCACTTGGTAAAAATTTCATCTTCTGAATCCTTGTATAAAAAAATTTATAACGCAAATTCCAAGATGGCCTATTTGAAGAAGCGAAACCCTAGAATCCTAAGCTTTGATACCAGATGTTAAAACTAGCTCACAAAATAGAAGAAAAGATAGATCAACTACTTAGAGATCAACCTATTAGAGGTGGAAACTTCCTTTACATTACATAAATGAACAATTCTTGGATGATTCAAATGAAAAAAACCTACTTTCTATATATAGGAGTTTAAGGGGTCCCAATATAATCAGAACCTACATAACAATAATAATGTAAGGGCACAACAATAACAATAGTGAGATTCTATGGAGCACAATAATAACACTATGGGGACTACATGGGAAAAAAAATAAAAATATGGGGGCTACACTAACAATAACAATAAGGGGCTACACTAGTATTATAGGGACCTAATATTTTCAAGAAATAAATCACCATATATAGGGGAAGCACCTTCAATGCGTAGGCACAGAAACCTTTTCAGTCCAAATATGCAACCGAATAATATAATTGTTCAAATCTGTGAAAAATTGGAGAAATACTGAAATCATTCAAGGGATTTTGATTTTCCCTAGGAAAATCTACGCAACAGGCATTCCTAATGCCTTGAAACCTCATCTGTGCTTGGACATAAAGCCATTTCCTGCTCCCCTTATCCAGAACGAAAACCTAGGGCCTCAATATAGTGAAGCCATATCGAGCTGGTAGCGATGCATTGGAGTCAAATGTAGAATTATTGCATCCAAAGTGGGATGTCATAGATATGGAGAAGAGTTCCATGGATGCTCGCCATATATCGAAACTTTCGACAAATGCTCCGTCGAGTAGGCTGTGAGGGAGAACAAAGACACGGCGTTTGTGTGACTCTAATTTGAGAACATTTTTCTGGTTATCAATGACATTATATATTTAATTTCAAGAGGAATTGTAAGGGATGGTGAGGCTTTCATACCAAACAAGAATATTTGTGGCCTGAAGCTGAGGCATCATTCACAATCCCTACTTCATTTTATATGCTCCCAACGCGAGATCTGACCTATAGATCATGTTAGTCATCAGTATTTTTGCATGTTTTGATGACTAGATTCCTTGGTTGAGTTTTATAAAAGCTAATCTCAATCTGTCAATTTGTCATCCAGAAAACACCTCAAACAAATTTTTGTCTTCCTACCCCTCCTTTTCAGCCTATGATGAGAACAGTCTTCATTTTCCCTACCTATCACTATTTAGCAAACCCTCCCTGTCTATAGCCGTCATAAGTTTGTCTCTCTACCACCAAAATCCCTTGTTTTTCATACAACCCACTGTCCAACATTTGACAAAGTGTCTACCCCTCAAACCTTGATCATCTTGTCATGTAATAACCTACTCATGCCTAAGAAGCCATTCAAGAACCATGAGAAAGTCTGTAGGTCTAGGTGGTGGTGTTTTAGGGAAACTCCTTGCAGAGACTATTTTAAGCCAAAAACCCTGTTTCTCATCATCATGTCAGCCATCATTTTCTTCTCACCCAACAAACAAAACCTTGGTCTATCCTTAGGTCACACACCACTAAATCTTGCTTTGTCTCTTTTAAGTAGAGCTCACAAGTGTTCAAATCAGGAAAATAGAAGGAGTTTCCCTGTCTGAAGAAATATGATCAAGTGAACTTTCAAGCATTATCATAATGTTATATCAGCAAAGGCTTTCAGTGATAAAAGTCATTTCATGCATCTCTGCAGGGGTGCTAGGATAAATGGCACAAATCAGTTTTGGGCAAGATAACATTTCAAGGAACAACTCCAAGTAAAAAGAACAGTTGACTATTTTAAGGACTAAGGGAAATACAGAGTTTAGAGAGAAGAGCACATACAAGATTCATCCCTATAAGTTAAAACACCAAGAATGTAAAAAAACCTCCATCAGGGAAAAAAGAGTACAAAAGTTAGAAAAATACTACCTCCAGTGCTTCAAGTCAATTACAATGGAATTTGTTCCCAAAAGTATGGGCCAGCTCTCAAAATCAGTCTCATAAAACCAAGAGTGACAGTATTTTGGCAAAAGACCTCTAGCAGACTAGGCATCAGAATGAAAGTGTAAAATGAACAGCTACCTTTTTATCCTACTTTAGCCTAGCCTCTAAAAAAATTCAAGGACAAATTCATCATCAAAAGAGCTAAAGGCCAATACCAAGAAAATTCTATTTCCAAGACAGGCACAGTAGACATTTATAAGTTGGAATTGGATTACCTTCTCATGTTTTTCACAATGAGATGCTATAAAAAAGCATGTCTCAAAGAAAATTAGACTAAAGGTAAGCTAAGGTTAAGTATTAAGGCCTCCTTCATGATAAGTAGAGGGCCCATACATAACTGGTTCAAAGAAATTTTTCAATGGTAGCAGGGATGAAAGAAAACTTTTGTGCTTATAGTGTCTTTTTCAATCATGAGCAGAAGGCAAAAGACTTAAGTTTTCTAGAAGCCTCCATTAATAAGCAGATGGAACTCAATTGGTTTAGAGGTTTTTTGTAAAGGAAAAGAATAGTTGTTTAAGGACCTCCATTCATGATAAGTAGAGGGCCTACACAGTGGCTTTAATAAACCTAGGTAGTTGCATCTTGCATTACCTCCTCCTAAGGATAAACATAAAACATTAATCATAATCTAATCACATTTTTTGGTCTAAAATTTCAAAGTGATATGGTGAAATAAAGGCATAGGTTACAGATAAGATGTCACATAGCAAAAAGGACAGTTTGTTTGAAGATATTCAAGAGTGACAAGTGGAAAAGATCACATTTTTCCCCTAATGGCCTATTCAAAGCAACAGAGAAAACACATATGAAAATACCTCCTTCACATCATAAATAGAGGATTTAAATAATGGTGTTGAGAGGCTGCAGTAGTGGTGTTTATGTAAGCCTTTTTCAGATGATAAGAACAAGGTCACAGTTTTGAGGAAAAATTTATTGACAGAGAGAGCTTGGATGCATAAAAAGTTGAAACCTAAAAGTATAAAAAAAGTGCCCAAAAAGTGTTTTGAAAGGACCTCCTTCACTAATGAGTATAGGGTCAACAATGATTTTAAGGGATCTAGGTGTTCTAAATGGCATAACCTCCTTCATAACAAGCAGAGGTTTAAAAATCATCAAATATTGATATAGTGTTTGGAAAAGGTGTACATTGATAAACATAGTTTGAGAGCTAGTTTTTTTTAAAGTTTTCTTTCAAAACATAAGGGGAAACAGATTTTGAAAATATGTTCGTGATTTGGTTGAAGAGTTATCCTGTAAATAGAAAGGGATAAGTCAGTTTGTTAAAAAGGGAAACCCCTCAACAAAAGCACAAAATCGCTTTTCAAAACAACTACAAAGGCTAAAGGAGAAGTTTTTTTTTTTTTCGAATTGATAAAATGAGGTAGGTATCGTTTTAAGCTATAAAAGGCACATCCAAAATATCGTCATATCATTATGCAAACCTTGCGAGTAAGATAAAGGCCATCGTCGTGTAGAAAAGGTTGAATGCGATGCGCCTGTAGCAGGACGCGACGCGCTTGTGCCCATCCCACTGAAGAAAAATACAAAGGGTGCGACGTGCCTATAGGTTGGCACGACGCCCCTGTCTCCTCGCCTGGCGTTCAGAAGGCGCCCATCGCCCGACCCAACACACAGTGCCCTCAGCAGTGTGCAAGTGCTACACACCTGTGCACAGGAGCGTAGCACCTCTCCAAAGGTCTCCAAAGGTCAAAAAAACTAGTTTTAGCTCAAAATTTGGGTTTTTTAAACACAACAGGGATATTTCAAAGGTATTTTTCGTACCCTTGCATATTAATTTTGGTCACAAAAACGTTTTGAAATCAAAACTTAAAAGAAGAAAGACAATGATTTCAAAGAAGAAAACAGTGATTTCAAAAGGGGAAACATAGTTGTTTTCAAGGGTCTCCTGCTTACTAAACAGTGTTTGAGGAGAAATATATTATTATCAATTGAAAGGCCTGTTTTGTTGAGTAAGAAGACAAACATAATTATTAAAGAGAAAAGCATTGATTAAAGAAGAAATACCTAGTTTAATCAAAGACTTGTTTTGATAAGACAAGTGAAGGAAATATGAACAAAACATGCCTCCAAGGAAGGTCAGCAAGGGTGGATTTCACAAAAGGTTTGAGCCTACTACAACTAAAGATTTAAATGATTCTCCTTCAATCCTTTTCAATTATCATGAAGTAGGGTGCCTTGATTTTTGCCAGAAAGTCCAGGAGGTCACCAATCACCCTTCATTAACACAACTGTTTGCCCTAAGGCTGCAAGGAAAACATGTTCACCTAGCAGGCCCTGATTTTGTTCTCACTCCTAGGTCAGTGTCAAAGGCCACCAAGATTCCCTATCTTGGTGAGAAATGGTTCAAACAAGCCTATTTGGACCTATACCACTACAAGACCTTCTTGAAACCAGCTTACCAAAATGAATGCAAGGCTATTTTCCCCTTTTCTCATCTACTGAACAGTTATGCGCCCCTTATGAAAACCATCATGAGATATTTCACATGTGAGGGGAGATATTCTCGAGTTTATTCCTATCATGTCAGAATTATGATGCATTTCACTCGGATTCAGCTGTTGAATCTCCCTTTCTTCCTCTACAAAAGCATAGACAAGATGTCCTCCCTTGTCCAAAAGAGATCCCATGCTCAGCAAAAAGCTAGTCTTTTCCATCATTCTCTCATCAAAATCATCATCCTTCACCAGCTTGAAAATAAAGGAGTTTCTTGGGAGACTTTCATTTCTCATCTGGATTTTACTACTTCCTCTTCATCTCATGGCCCATCTCATATGTCCTCCTAACCCTCCACTAACTATGTCTCCCCTTCATCTAGTCATTCTACCCCTCAAAAGCAAACATCACCCATGATTGATAGTGAAAAATAAGAATCTTATGAAAGCAGGCATAAAGGTAGTGATGATGAGGAACATAGTGATACTCAACAAAGTAGTGAGCAGGAACCAAGTGACAAACAACAGAACAATGACCATGAACATACTAGTGATGGTGAAGAGAGCTCACCAAAGGATAAGGAAGTCAGTGGCACTCAACAAATTAGTGAGGATGAAGAACAAAGCAGCCCTAAGTAGAGCAGTCAACATGAGCATGGGGACAACTCACATACAACTAGTGAGGATGAGGAACAAAGGGAAGAGGTTCAAAGCAGTGATGCGAAAAAAAGTGACAGTCAACATGAAAACAATCAAAGAGGCAGTAAGCATAGTGACAATCCTCAAGCAAGCAGTAATGATGAGGAACACAACATTCCTCAACAAAGTCATGAAACCAATGAAAGGGACAATGAAAAAAGTGCCTCCCAGCAAAGTAATGACCATGATGGCAACCCACACACAGAGTCTAAGGAAAAAATTGAAGATAATGGCAACCCACCCACAAAGGCAAGTGAGGAAAACAGTTAGGATAAGGGCAACATACATAAAGAGGTTCAAGACAGTGGAGCTAATGAAGACAGTGGCAGTCAAAAAAATAATGATGAAAATCAAGCCCAAAACAGTGAGGAGGGTGGACAAGGCAGTCCTAAAGACAGTCATGATAAAAGCAGAGGCAGTGAACATGATAGCCCTCAAGAGGAAAAGCACCACAACAGTAAGGAAAACAGTGAACAAGGCAACCCTAAAGAAGAACATGAAAACAATGAAAAGTGCAACAAATTAGGTGATGAAGGAGGAAGCAGTGTAAAAGATAAAGTTGAACAAATGATATTGATGAAAGCTCTTCTCTCTCCTCCTCAACACAGCCAAGAACATGTGCTTGCTGCCTCTCCTAGGCAAGGGGCCATGATTCATTCCGTAAAATCACCAAAGGATAAAAACACCAAATCTGCAAAGAAGAAAATCACTCCAGCAGTGACTAGTAATGTCACTAGGGCGCTAAGGAGTAGAGGAAAACTGCCTAAGAAGAGTATTGTTGAATTTCCAAAGAGAACAAGAGCAAAGAAGTCTATCCAAAGCAAGGGAAAATGAAAATTTGAACAACAGGAGAGTAGCCATGAACAAGAAAGAGATTTCGACATCATACAAATAGACAGTGATGCTGGAGATGATGAAGCCAGAATCCTTGAGTCAATTTTGCAAAATAGAGAAGCCCAAATCCAGAACTTAGAAACTTATCTAGAAAGGTCAAAGGACCTCATACACTTTCTACAAATGCAAAATAGACAGATGAGCGGGCTAATGGCAATCTATGAGGTCCGAGCATTAAAATACCAAAGGGAAGCATACAAAGCACAGGTCAAGCTTGAAGAGCATATGGGCGAATTTGATGATATTGAGGAAGAAGAGCAACCAGTAAGAAAAAGGCCTAGGACTATGGGTCTTAGGAAAGCTTTGGAGAAACAGAGGGAAGAAGAAGCAGCCCTTGCTTGATCGTATCCTCTCACACAATTTCTTGCCCAAGAGATAGAAAATGATAAAGAATCATGGCTTGAAAGAGCCAACAAGAATTTGGAGGCAAATTAGACAAGGCAAACAAAGACTTGGGTTTTCAAAGGAAGATGACCGGGAATTACAAGAAATTGAATCAATTTTCTCGAAGAAAACTCAAAATTGCTCAAGAAAGGCTCAAAACTGCCCAAAGGAGGCGCCCGGTGAAAAAGGGGAAAAAGAAATATCTAGGCTTGAAATCTTGGATTCAGCTTCCTTGCATGCTTCTAGGAACCCAGATGGGGTTTGCTCACCAAAATTGAGCAAATTTTGACATGATCTTGTTTTTTGTGTTTTTTGGCCCTAATTGCACATTTTTCTAGGCGCTGCAATGTTTTCTAGGAGCATCCTCAGCTCATGAAAGTCATTTTTTTGGATGTATTAAATTTGGGGTCATCTACTCACAAATATTCGGATCAAAAGAAGGTGTTTTCGTCCCCCAAAGAGGCAAAAATCAGTCAAAATTCACCTTTCTGCCTCACATATCAGCAGATGAGACCCTCTTGGGGTTTTTCACTAAGTCCACTTTTTTACAGACTTCCATGTATTAGTTTGAGAAAAATCAAGTATTTCTAGAAATTAGACATCTAGGGCTTTCCAATGAGCTATCACAGGCCTCATTTTAACACCCAGAAGTCCCTCAAAAGTTATTTTCAAAACAAGGTTTTTTCTGTTGCTACGCTCCCGAAGCATTTTGGCTGAAAATGAAATTTTCTGAAGGTGGCCATCCAAATGTGCGTTAAGCTATTTTTAACTCTATGTCAGAGATTAAAAGTCAATTTTCTTGCTATTTTTAGCTTAAATAGATATTTTTGAAGATATTTTTTGCCTTCGGCTTTGCAAAGCCTCAAGGACAAAATCATATATTTGTATTAGGCCAATGGCCTTCTAGTTTCTCTAGGAGGGTTTCTTCCTCTTTGGCCTATATTATCCAAGAGGTTTCATTGTAACCAGAGGCTGAAATTGATGTTATAGAGCAATACATAGCGTTATGAGCTTTGAAGAAATACTTGTCTTATGAAGTGGATGATCTCTTGCTTGAATTTGATGGTGGAGGAGGATTGTATGTAGGATTCCATGGCTTGGTGAATGGTATTGTGTTCCTTATCTGTTATGTTTTCTTAGTTTATCATACATTTTTTCATGCTTCTTGCTTGCTGTTGTTTAGTAAATAATAAGTTTGAGATATGCCCATGGAGGCACCTCAAGTTTCCTGATTCATTGCAGCTTAAATGTTTTCATCTTTCTTGGCTATGTCAAAGAATTCTTAATTGCTCTTTGGTACCCTAAGAACTTGTTATCAGTTTCATTAATGGTTATTATATATGCTGTCTAGTATGATTCATGGTATGCCCTTCTTACTCATAGCTAATCTAAAATCCATTTCTGAAATCTCTTTCTGAATGATTGGTTATCTTAGTTAAGTCAAAGAGGTCTTGTTTCGATCTTGCCCTTTGTCGATGCTTTGCAGTCTTATTTCAAAGTTCCCGATAGCTCGAGATATGATGTTTAGGAGTTCCCTATTCATAGAGTGAGTTGTTTGTTTGTCTTATTTTTTTTCCCAAAAGTTTGAAGGTGATTTTCCCAAAGTTAGAGGGTCTTATACTTCTATGTATCACTGGATTTTTTATTTTCTGCATCTATCAGTTTGAGTTTCGTTCACAGAGATTAATGGTCAGCCGTAACTCATGAATGCTTGCTTTTTAAACTATTTATGCTTAAAATATCTTTGTCTTTCACAAACTTAGTGTCCATGTCATTTCACTTTCACCCAAAGAATTCATTTATCTCGACCAAATCGGCCCTGCAGTAATACCTTGTCCATCATTGAGACAGTCTCGACCTTTTCGACCCCATAGCACAGTTGATTTGAAGAAATTTTTATCTATTTATCCTTTGATCAGTTCCCCTCAAAAACCCAAAACAAAATAAAACATACTTAACAACTAGCCTAAAAGAGCCCCTCAAAAACCCAAAACAAACTAAAACATACTTAACAACAAGTTTACATCCTTTGCATAATAGAGAGAGCCCTCTCTGAGTCCAGAAAGGCTAGGTCCTAGGGCTCCAAAGCTTGGTCTGATGTTACCCTATCATTTGGCTTGCCGATCTGCCAAATCACGGGACCCTAACATAATGGCGATCACGATGGGACGTACTGAGTACATAACAATATAGCAAACTCTTGTAGACTCTTTAGTCCTTCAAAATCAAAACCAGACAGACAACCTATAAAGTCATTTAGAGCAAACTATTTTTGCTTCACCACCTTAGCTAAGTGATGAATTATGTTTAGGACACTCTTGCAAACTAAGCTGCATATAAAAACTCTGTAAAAAACCTTATAAAAACATCCCTAGATTGGATTTTTATCAGTTATTGGCGGTGGACCATATAAATTTGTCTTTACAAGGCAACATTATTCACCTGGCGTCTGCACTAGCCTCCAGTAGGCCTAATACTCCACAAAAAACCAAAAATTTCATAATCATACTATCCTATTGAATTACCTTTCCAAAAACACAAAGATTGTGATGTAGCCTCTGAAATCAGTGAGAAAATAAGTGCAACTTAGGAAATCAAGAATCTTCATCTAAACATAAGAAATCAATAGATTAGCCTACGAATAGGACTATAGCTTTCTCAATAATCTAGCAAACTATTGAACTAAGTTTTAAGTCATTCTTGCAAGTTTTCACATAAACGTTTTCTAGAAAAGAATTTTCCTAAAAAACATCTTTGCAGTATTGGTGGTGTACCATAATCTCAGGAACATCCACCTAGCGACTCCACTAGCCTTCATTTAGTTTTTACCTTACTCACATCCGCAAAACCCCTAGAGAGGACAACCATCCAAAAAACAATCACAACTATCACCCTCTCTAAGCTTTGACTTTGAAATCTGGCTTCACGAAAAATTAATACCAGATCTCACCCAGAACCAAATCCCCCTATCATAGTTGATGACCCAGAAAATATTTTGTGGTAAACTTCTGAAACTGGTAACTTAGCTACCGATAGGACCATCTGCAAAGCAAGCTCTGTACCTGAACATCTTACATCCTTGCAAAATTCCCAGTTTGACTTGAGTTCAGCAAAACCCTTTTAAGGAAAAAATCACAAAGCAAAATCAACCTTGCCGATCTTGAGCCCTTAGATCTGCAACAGAGTCCTAGAAGAGAAGCCTCACCCACTACACCTCCTGATTTTTAGCTTCTCCACCACTTCGGCTCTTATCACCCCAAATCTGCTCAGAATCAGTCTACAAGTCCAAGTACCTCTGCCACACCCATTCAGACCACCATTGTGAAAATCACCTCATCCCATACTACAAATCCTCATACTGTAAATCTACCATCAGCTCCCATCATGGTAGCTTGGTATGCGCCCTTAGTGTTACCACAACCTTTGGTACCTTTGAAAAATGATTACCAAACCAAAACCCCACATTTCACCCGGGCTGAGGCTACTACTGCCCAACAACATGTAGATAGAATCAGTGATGCTTTTGAATACATGGAAATAGAAGATGAGACCATAAGAATGAGAATGTTTGCCCAAAGCCTAGGCGGAGAACCCAATAAATGGTTTAAAAACTTGGCTCCCAATAGTATACATGATCTCCCAGCACTTTACCAAATTTTCATAAACAGGTGGGAAATCAGGAAAAACCCCATCCAACTCCTTTCTGAATATAATAATCTTAAAAGGAATATGGGGGAAAGTGTTTGAGAGTATTTCACTAGGTTCAAAAGTGTTTATAACACCCTGCTGACATTATTATCCATTTTGAAGACTAAATTAATGAAACCCTAGACTTAATGAGACTGAAACCCTAAAATGACTCTTTGTTGACCAAGAGACCAAACATGACTGTAAATGGCTGTGAATGATTTCGATGAACAAACACGGACCAACAGGTGCATGACAAGAGGCATATGAGAGAAAATACCCTTCCAAAATGGATAATAATGTCAGCAGGGTGTTATAAACACTTTTGAACCTAGTGAAATACTTATATATTTTTGGTGTTTCAAACAATCCATTTGCAAGCAAGTCATAAAAGAGCCAAGAAAAATTGTGGTAGAGTGAAACAAGTGTTTGAAAGGCCAAACTGTTGGTGAGTTTACCGTCGTGACGCACTGGGAAACCTATGCGGCGCACACAACGGTCGCGGCGCATAGGATTGTTTTTCACCGTGCAAATCACAACGGTCACAGCGCACACAAAAAGTGCGACGCACTGGGTTGTGCGCGCGGCGCATTGGCCTGAGAAACAAAATTTGTTGCCATATCTTTCAAATTTCAAAACGAAACGGTCTTCTCTGCTCCAAGTAAGTTCAAGTAATCTTGAAATTTCCATAAATCAGTGTTTGGTGTTGTTTGAAAGAGGGAATATGAGAGTTTGAATGTCAAAACCATAAAACCTATTGCCTTGTTAAAAATTGCTCCTTAGGGTTTTGAAATTGAAGTTTCAAAATTGATTGGTGTTTTAAAAAGTAATTTTGGTGCCAAATATTTCATTCCCCTCTTGGTTATTCCTCCCCCTCACTGTAATCCTATCATCACTGTTAATCCCCTATTCCCTTATATCCCAAACTACTCATATCATCTCATTCCCATTATCCCTATCCATAAATAATTTCATTTCCCATAATTTTCACTTTCCCATATCACTTATAAAAGTTCCCAAACCCCAAGAATCCCAAAAATTCAGTGGCTGTCCCTTGTCCCTAAGTTCGTCAAATTTCCAAAAGGCAAATTATCATTTGATTAAATCCCATTGTTCCCACTGTCCTATATCTCCTACAGTCCCTCCCCTTTGACACACATTTGGAAATTAAAACAAAGCACCAAATTCCCATTTTCATCTCATACAAGCCAAACATAGACCTTGAAACATCATGGAGACAGACACTGATACATCCTATGACAGAGATAGTGATTCTACCACTGAGCTTCATGCACCAAGAAGGCCTCATAAAGGTGGCAAACATGTGAGAGAAGAGCCCACCTCATTGACTCAATTGCAGGCTTGCCCACTTACCATGGCATGTTTTCGAGAGCAGTCATGCTATCAGTATTGTGAGATGATTGCTAGGATTCATCATCATCAGGAATTGGCTCGTTTGTTTGTATTGCATTTGCATGATGGTCAGGTAACACTTGCTGGTGTAAATTTCACTTTGACACTAGAAACCATTTCTCAAGCAACAGGAATACCGAATGTGGGTGAACAGTGGAACAAAAGACAACATGTGGATAGAGTGCATTATGAACCATACATGAGGCCTAGCTATGTGAGACAGCTCAGCAGGGTGTTCCCATTCTGGTTCCTAAATGAATCCTATGCGCCTTTGATGAAACTTATTATCAGATACTTCAGTTGTGAAGGCTAGTTTTCACGCCTCTATGCCTACCACATCAGATTATTGATGCATTTCACTAGAGTGAGGATGATGAACATACCTTATTTCATGTGTTGGAATATCGAGAGGATGACCACTCTTGTGCAGAAAAAAACTCCCGAGCAACAGTACAACAATATTTATCACTATGCACTCATCAAGATCGTGGTTGTACATCAACTTGGATTGCAGGGCATTTCATGGGAGGATTTCATTTCCCATGATTTCTTCATAGTACCTCAGGTTCCTCCGGAGGTTGTCCATGATGCAAGTGAACCTTCACATCAGCCTGAAGGTCACGAGACAGAGCCTATCAGTGTGCCAGTGTTTGTTACTTATGAGAGAGGCACCAGAGTATTGTTTGCAGCAACCCGATGAGTACTATCTCCACCTGGGGTGGAAGGGGTCTCGTTTCCATCATCAGCAGCATAGGTACAGGTACAAGACAAAGGTAAGAGGCCTATGCAGGATGAGTGCCCTTCAGGAGGCCAGGATACTGATTTCATATTGATTGATGAGGATTTGAGCTCTCCAAGCTCAAAGTTGAGAGAGACCATTCAGGAGCAAAAGGTTGAGATCGATACCTTGACCGTCAAGTTGCAGAGAGCCCAATGGATCATAAACTACCTAGAGCAGAGGAACAAACAGTTGGAGGATCAGCAGACAATCATGGAGTTGCAAAACATCCGTGAGAACATGTAAGCTGCCTGAAGAAGCCAAGACGAGATGACACCCATTGAGCGTGAGATTGAGGCGGATAGAGAGACTTGGATTGAGAGGGTCAATATTCATCTTGAGAAGCTATTGGAGAAGGAAAACAAGGAAAATAACATGCTCAGGCACATGAAGAACCATTATTGGGCACGAAATCATGTTTGCAAAGCGAGGATCAAAATCCTGAAGGCAAGGCTAAGGAGGGCACTAAAGCATCGTAAAAGGCATGATAGACTCCAAATTTTGGCCGAAGCTTCTTTGGTTCAATATAGTTCTTGATGGTGGACATTCAGCCCAAATTTCAAGAAATTTGGGAAAAATTTTGTCAATTTTGAATTTTTGGGCCTAAACACAGATTTTCCTGCCCGACGCGTAGCGCCACTTGGAGCGCGCTTATAATTGGCAGCTCTTCTGGAGGAAAAATTTTCATTTCTAGATTTTTCATCAAAATTTATGCATGCCTATGGATTACCTAAGTAATTTGACAAGTTTTGGGTTGCCTAAGGGGTCAAAAACACCCTAAAAATGACCTTTCTGCCACTTTTTGCACACACAGGAAGCAGTGTTGGGAGATTGGATTTTTGGAGGGGAAAATGGAAACCAAATTCAGAAATTCTACTTGGGTTGGAAATTAGACAGGCAGGTATTTCCAACAAGCTATCCTACACTCAATTTGGACTTTGGGAAGGCCCTCAAAATCAGCCTCAAACTTGTGCTACACATAGAGATTTCAAGCGTGGCGCATAGGGAAATTTGGCCTATTTTTCACTCAGCAGCTCATAATTTCACCTAGTTTTGGCTAGTTTGAATTTTTCATGTAACTCATGATGTAATTTCATGAATTTGATGTAAATTTGGCACATTTTTACTCATATTAGCAGATTCATTCACCAAAAAGTGAAATGTAAGTGAATGAATCAGTTTCCTATCATATAGAGGCAAGTTGTTTCATTGCCTATTTTCCAGTTCCTAGTTTAGATATGGTTGAAATAGCTCCTAGAATGATGAGCTCGACCACTAGAGGCATGGGAATGAGTTATGATTGTCTATATGATGTAGTTCTTCAGTCATTTTCAGGGTTGGACACTTGGGATTTCTTGGCACTTCATTGTACATTTCATCTCTGCAATTTTGGCAAAGGAATAGACCAGGGTTTGCAGCACTCTTTGAGATCCATGTGGCTCTTTGTTTTGATGGTGTGTTTCTCTATGTGATTGTAAGTTAATTTATGTTTATGTTTATCATTTCCCTTCTCCTTTATTCTTAAATTAAACAAATGAGTTATAAAGGTGGAATTCATTAGATTGCTTTGCTCTGCCTTCAGTTTTGTTTAATTTTCCATGTTTTCATCTATTTGAAGAGGATTATTGAAACCCTCTTGCCGTCTTCAGCTCCTCACCGGTCTGAACTATCCATTCATTCAATCCAAAGCATCAAAACAATTTCCTTCCTTGCCCCATTCAGAACTCTGCAAAAAACTAGGCCTCATCCCCGAACCCAAAACTGCCTTTCCCTTTGTTTCCAACAAAAAACCCCCAAAATCAAATAAAACTCCTTTACTTATATACCTAGCCTAAAATTAGCCTTTATTTCAAGTCATCTCAAGCCCTATTGATTATTTTTGCTGATATTGACCTGGAGAGAGCCCTCTCCTATTCTGGTAGGGCTAGCTACCAAACTGAGCGTGGTTTGATGTTACCCTGAACTCTGCCTTCTTTCAGCCTGAGGTAGATTTAGGCGATAACATAGTGGCGACTCCACTGGGGAAAAAAATGGTTTTCTTGATAGTGTTATTTGTTTTATAAGCTACAGACGAAGCCTGAAGTTATGCCAGGTAGCCTTCGAAACGCTCTTTCTTTGCATTAGTGAAAGTAGATAAACGCTGGTTCAGTCAATATCCGGTCTAGTTTGTAAACGTAACATCTGACTTGTAAATTTCCCCAGTACATGTATCAAGTTAGATCTTATGGTTGATGGTGGACAACGATCAGACATAGGAAGCTGAAATCATTCACCTGGCGACTCCAGTGTCGAAGAATCCTAAGGTTCAAAATTTTTATGGCGACTCTACTCTTCAAGAATCAGTAGCCTGAGGAATTTCTTGGTGAATTCATTGTTATCAAAATGGTTTTGCTGGATCTAAGGTATGCTCCCATGAGCCGAGATCACACTCCAGGTTTTCCAAATAAAATTCCTAAGGTAGATTGGCAAAGGAATTTGCCTACGTTTAAAGATGACGATAGGAAGGATGCTGCTTTACATCTGGTTAGATTTCAGATACATATTCACAAGTTGAAGGTTGTTTTTCCTGAAGATTGCTTGATGAAGATATTCATGGCCACTCTGGAAGGTGAAGCCTAATCTTGGTATGAAAGTTTGCCGCCTGCTTGTATTTACTGTTTAAAGGATTTTCATACCATGTTCTTTGAAAGGTATAAAGAATCTTATCCATCCTTAACTTTAGTTCAGAACTGTTGTAGCCATGTTCATAGTTTTATTGAAAATCTTGAAAAAGTTTATGAAGATGATGACTTCATGGACGATGAGATCATGGAGGCTCTGTACGAAAATCCATTTCAGCAGCATAAAGAGAACTTAGAGGATACTCATCAAGATGCTCAGGAAACTTTGCAGCAGGATCAAGATCTTGGTACAACGGAAAATGATGAAGAGAAGGTTTTGTTTCAGATCTGTCCATAGAAGAATACAATATGCAGGAAAGTCAAGTTTCAATTTCAGAATGTGATAAAGTCAAGTCAGCTATTTCAGATCTAGATTCAGATCGTGATGATCAAGAATACATTGTGCTGAATCCCATGAAGGAGAGCTCTGCTGTTGAGATCATCTGAAATGAAGAAGACAGAGTTTTTGATCCAAATGTTCTCATTTCATTAGAACAAAGCCTTCATGAGAAGGTAATCCAGTCATTTCATGAAAAACAAGATGAGATATTTGTTCAAGTAAGTGAAAAATCTTCTTTCAATAACTCAGTGATAAATGATAATTTGATTTCCATGTCATATGAAGATGATTAAAAATGTTTTCAAATTTCAGAAGATCAGGGAATTAAGGACTGTCATTCAAGTTTTTCATGTTTTAAAATGTTATTTCATGAAGACAATCACTGTTTGAGTAAAAGAAAACAAAAAGTATTATCTCCTTTGTCTGAAGATGAGATAGATCAACTCCTGAAAGGTCATGTTACAGCCCAAGCTAAAGCGGATTTGCAGTGCCCACATGGTCAAGAAAGTGTTGGTGAAACTTCTTCCTCTTTTGAAAATGATGACGGTCTTGTAATTAGCTTTATAGATCAGCAAACAGATAATATTTTCTTTCATGAAGATGATAAGGTTGTCATGTTTGATAATATTGAAGATTGTTTTTTGTTTAAGAATGACCTAGACCATGAAGTTGAGGAATATGAGCTTGAGAGAGACAATATGCCAGAATTTCTCATGGTCAAGGAACTTACAACTAACACTCAGATGGAGGAAGCTTATACCTCTCTGTGCCTTCCTGTCACTCAGAAATCAATTGTTCTTTTAGATCAGAATGAAGTGAGTAGTTGTATTTTTGCTGCTGGATCTCAAGACCAACTAGTGCTTCAGGATTTTCAAGATCCTTTTAGCATTCTTTTGCAAGCATCAGAAAAGATAAATGTTGCCTGGTTCATTATTATAAGCCTTCGTTTCAGTGGTTATTGTGAGTTTCCTACATGTACATCGTTCTACCTGCTCGAGAAAAGTGAGAGCCGAATTTTAGTATGTAGCCATCTGCTGGATTGGTTACATTGGAAGGCTCACTACACATGATTGTACATATTTCATCAGTAGGCAGTTGGTTGTAATCATGATTTCAAATCTCGATGTACTGCTGCCATTAAAAATATTTGTAAGTACAAATTTCAGTTAAGGAGGTCTTGAGTCATTTTTGTCAGTTTCAATATAGTTTCAGAGCAAGTGTGTGCTGTGATCTTTTCTTCAGTTTGGGGCCCGAGGTGAAGGCTATAACTCTGAATATTGATTTCAGTTTTGGTTTGAGTTTGTCGAGTCAGGTCTTTCAGTCATTTTGGTTTCAAGATTGAGTCATTTTGAGTCAATTTTCAGTCAATAAACGAGTCAAGAGTCTTGTGTTGATTTGCCGAAGTTATGGACTCCATAGCCCAATGGATGAAGGAACTGCCTACTCTCCCAGAAATCTGTAGTTCTCGGAACCTCCAAGGAGCTACCATCCCCATTGGAGCCAATGTTAGATTCGGTATCTTCATCCCTCCGTTAGAGATCAAATTTCTCTTGTTGCATTTCATTTTAGGTGTCTCATCCAGTTCAGTTAGCTGCATTCCATTAGGAGCATGGATCATCTAAAAGAAGGGTATTTTCTCTCATGTCCCTCATGTCATGAACCTTCTAGTCCATGTTTGTTCATCGAAATCATTCACAGCCATTTACAGTCATGTTTGGTCTCTTGGTCAACAAAGAGTCATTTTAGGGTTTCAGTCTCATTAAGTCTAGGGTTTCGTTAATTTAGTCTTTTAAATGGCTAATAATGTCAGCAGGCACATGAGGGAGGTTCGAAATAGGTTTTCATCGCAAAAATTTCATCATCATTATGCTTGATAATGATTTTTCTTCAAAACTCTGTTTTGAAGAAAAATTGTCTATTTTATCCTTTTGTAATAAATGCAATGTAATTTTCAAAGTTTTTTCAGTTGTAAAGTTCTTCAGGCGCAGCCCTTGTCACCTTTTCCAAGATCCCATGCCAGCTATCCCTGCAAAGAACAGACAAGAGATTCATCATTCAGCTCAAAAGTCACAAAGAAAACAAAAACAGAGTTTATTCAAAAAGTGTCAAAATTCAGACTTTAGAAAGTGGGGTTTTTCAAATAAAAAATCAAAGTCTATCATATATAAGATATTTTTGGTGTTTCAAACAATCCATTTGCAAGAAAAGTCATCAAAGAGCCAAGAGAAATTGTGGTAGAGCGAAACAAGTGTTTGAAAGGCCGAACTGCTGGTGAGTTTACCGTCGCGACGCACTGGGCAACCTGCGTGGCGCAAAAAATGGTCTTGGTGCAGACAGAGAGCACGGCGCACTGGGTTGTGCGTGCGGCGCATTGGTCCGAAAAACAAAATTTTTTGCCATCTCCTTCAAATTTCAAAACGAAACGGTCTCCTCTGCTCCAAGTAAGTTCAAGTCATCTTGCAATTTCCATAAATCAGTGTTTGGTGTTGTTTGAAAGAGGGAATATGAGAGTTTGAATGTCAAAACCATAAACCCTATTGCATTGTTAAAAATTGCTCCTTAGGGTTTTGAAATTGAAGTTTCAAAATTAATTGGTGTTTTAAAAAGTAATTTTGGTGCCAAATATTTCATTCCCCTCTTGGTTATTCCTCCCCCTCACTGTAATCCTATCATCACTGTTAATCCCCTATTCCCTTATATCCCAAAATACTCATATCATCTCATTCCCATTATCCCTATCCATAAATCATTTCATTTCCCATCATTTTCACTTTCCCATATCACTTATAAAAGTTCCCAAACCCCAAGAATCCCAAAAATTCAGTGGCTGTCCCTTGTCCCTAAGTTTGTCAAATTTCCAAAAGGTAAATTATCATTTGATTAAACCCCATTGTTCCCACTATCCTATATCTCCTACAGTACCTCCCCTTTGACACACATTTGGCAATTAAAAAAAAGCACCAAATTCCCATTTTCATCTCATACAAGCCAAACATAGACCTTGAAACATCATGGAGACAAACACTGATACATCCTATGACAGAGATAGTGATTCTACCACTGAGCTTCATGCACCGAGAAGGCCTCGTAAAGGTGGCAAGCATGTGAGAGAAGAGCCCACCTCATTGACTCAATTGCAGGCTTTCCCACTTGCCATGGCATGTTTTCGAGAACAGTCATGCTATCAGTATTGTGAGATGATTGCTAGGATTCATCATCATCAGGAATTGGCTCGTTTGTTTGTATTGCATTTGCATGATGGTCAGGTAACACTTGCTGGTGTAAATTTCACTTTGACACTAGAAACCATTTCTCAAGCAATAGGAATACCGAATGTGGGTGAACAGTGGAACAAAAGACATTAGGTGGACAGAGTGCATTATGAACCATACATCAGGCCTAGCTATGTGAGATAGCTCAGTAGGGTGTTCCCATTTTGGTTCCTAAAGGAATCCTATGCACCTTTGATGAAACTTATTATTAGATACTTCAGTTGTGAAGGCCGGTTTTCACGCCTCTATGCCTACCACATCAGATTATTGATGCATTTCACTAGAGTGAGGATGATGAACATACCTTATTTCATGTGCCAGAATATTGAGAGGATGACCACTCTTGTGCAGAAAAAAAATCCCGAGCAGCAGTACAACAATATTTATCACTATGCACTCATCAAGATCGTGGTTGTACATCAACTTGGATTGCAGGGCATTTCATGGGAGGATTTCATTTCCCGTGATTTCTTCGCAGAACCTCAGGTTCCTCCGGAGGTTGTCCATGATGCAGGTGAACCTTCACATCAGCCTGAAGGTCACGAGACAGAGCCTATTAGTGTGCCAGTGTTTGTTACTTATCAGAGAGGCACCAAAGTATTGTTTGTAGCAGCCCGACGAGTACTATCTCCACCTGGGGTGGAAGGGGTCTTTTTGCCATCATCAGTAGCACAGGTACAGGTATAGGACAGAGGTAAGAGGCCTATGCAGCATGAGGGCCCTTCAGGAGGCCAGGATACTGATTTCATATTGATTGATGAGGATTTGAGCTCTCCAAGCTCAATGTTGAGAGAGACCATTCAGGAGCAGAAGGCTGAGATCGATACCTTGACCGTCAAGTTGCAGAGAGCCCAATGGATCATAAAATACCTAGAGCAGTGGAAAAATTAGTTGGAGGATCAGCAGAAAATCATGGAGTTGCAAAACATCCGTGAGAACCGACAAGTTGCCCGAAGAAGCCAAGACGAGATGACACCCATTGAGCGTGAGATTGAGGCGGATAGAGAGACTTGGCTTGAGAGGGTCAATATTCATCTTGAGAAGCTATTGTAGAAGGAAAAAAAGGAAAATAACATGCTCAGGAACATGAAGAACTATTATTGGGCACGAAATCATGTTTGCAAAGCGAGGATCAAAATCCTGAAGGCAAGGCTAAGGAGGGCACTAAAGCGTTGTAAAAGGCATGATAGGCTCCAAATTTTGGGCGAAGCTTCTTTGGCTCAGCATAGTGCTTGATGGTGGACATTCAGCCCAAATTTCAAGAAATTTTGGAAAATTTTTGTCAATTTTGAATTTTTGGGCCTAAACACAGATTTTCCTGCCCGACGCGTAGCGCCACTTGGCGCGCGCTTATAATTGGCAGCTCTTCTGGAGGAAAAGTTTTTATTTCTGGATTTTTCATCAAAATTTATGCATCCTATGGATTACCTAAGGATTTTGACAAGTTTTGGGTTGCCTAAAGGGTCAAAAACACCCTAAAAATGACCTTTCTGCCACTTTTTGCACACACAGGAAGCAGTGTTGGGAGATTGGATTTTTGGAGGGGAAAATGGAAACCAAATTCATAAATTCCACTTGGGTTGGAAAGTAGATAGGCAGGGGTTTCCACCAAGCTATCTTGCACTCAATTTTGACTTTGGGAAGGCCCTCAAAATCAGCCTCAAACGTGTGCTACGCATAGAGATTTCAGGCGCGGCGCATAGGGAAATTTGGCCTATTTTTCACTTAGCAGCTCAGAATTTCACCTAGTTTTGGCTAGTTTGACTTTTTCATGTAACTCATGATGTAAATTGATGTAATTTTGGAACATTTTTACTCATCTTAGTAGATTCATTCACAAAAAAGTGAAATGTAAGTGAATGAATCAGTTTCCTATCATATAGAGGCAAGTTGTTTCATTGCCTATTTTCCAGTTCCTAGTTTAGATATGGTTGAAACAACTCCTAGAATGATGAGCTCTACCCCTAGAGGCATGGGAATGAGTTAGGCTTGTCTATATCATGTATTTCTTCAGTCATTTTCAGGGTTGGACACTTGGGATTGCTTGGCACTTCATTGTACATTTCATCTCTGCAATTTTGGCAAAGGAATAGACCAGGGTTTGCAGCACTCTTTGGGATCCATGTGGCTCTGTGTTTTGATAGTGTGTTTCTCTATGTGATTGTAAGTTCATTGATGTTTATGTGTATCATTTCCCTTCTCCTTTCTTCTTAAAGGTGGAATTCATTAGATTGCTTTGCTCTGCCTTCAATTATGTTTAATTTTCCATGTTTTCATCTGTTTGAAGAGGATTCTTGAAAGCCTCTTTCCCTCTTCAGCTCCTCACCAGTCTGAACTATCCATTCATTCAATCCAAAGCATAAAAACAATTTCCTTCCTTTCCCCATTCATAACTCTGCAAAAAACTAGGTCCCCGAACCCAAAACTACCTTTCCCTTTGTTTCCAACAAAAAACCCCCAAAATCAAATCAAACTCCTTTAATTATATACCTAGCCTAAAATTAGACTTTATTTAAAGTCATCTCAAGCCCTATTGATTATTTTTTCTGAGATTGACCCGGAGAGAGCCCTCTCCTGTTCTGGTAGGGCTATCTACCAAACTGAGCGTGGTTTGATGTTACCCTGAACTCTGCCTTCTTTCAGCCTGAGGTAGATTTAGGTAATAATAGGCATAATAAAGAACCTGTGTTTCACTCTAACACAAATACTAGATAAAAGCCTAGTCATGGACGTAGTGGTGGCCAATATTCCTCCTAAATATGGAATGCTATTATCAAGATCATGGGCCACCAAAATATGGGGTAGCCTCCAAATGGACATGTCATTTGCTACTATCCCGGTCTTTAACCAAAATAGGAGGTTGTACCGAGAAGCTCACATGAAATATATGGTAAGCAACCTAGATAGGCCAAAAAATACTCCAGTTTATTCCATTCATTCCAATTTATATTCTTTTATTTATTACAATGAAAGTGATATAAATGAGTAGATAAAATAAAATGAAGAAGAATTCAAACCATCAGAACAACATTACTCATCCCCAGATAAAGAAATTGATGATAAAAACTCTAAGAAACCTGAAAACAGCTTAGTAACACGCATGAAAAGGAAACTCTTTGGAGTATAAGCTTTGATGGTTCTGTGGCAAAACTGGTTCAGGGGCTGGCATCTAGATACATAATACTAATGAAGGCCATTCTTTCAGATTATAATTCCAATGTACCAATAACATTGCAGAATATGAGGCCCTTCTCCTTGGTCTACACTTACTTAAAGACTTAGGCGCTAAGAAAATATCAGCCCAGGGAGATTCAGAACTTGTAATTAGACAAATCAAAGGTGAATATTCAGAAACAAACTCAAGACTGAGAGAATACAGGAATGCAACATTAGACATCCTTAAAACCTTCGAAAGACATGAACTCACTTATATTCCTAGGACTCAAAATAGCCTAGCCAATGAGCACGCCTTTGCCGCAAGCAATTGCCAAATACCATGTGTAAACGAACAATACATTATCCAAGTCAAACATCGTCCTACAGTGCCAGACAACATTGACCATTGGCAAATATTCAAAGATGATGAACAAATTGATGATTTTTTGCAATCTAGAAATGAGTTTGAAATGACTAAAACAAACTTAGAACATGAAGAAAGATGTCTTGACAAAAATGAAGATCAGGAGCCAGATTTACCTTCTCTAACAGATATACAATTTATTAATCATCCATATGAAGCCAAAACATGTGAGGACCTAGACCAAAGAGAGCTTGAAGTCTTACACTGTGAAAATGACACTATACCCAAAGGGCTTGCACCCTTAGAGGAATTGTTTGATTTTAATGACGTGGCCAAAAAACCAAAAATGGAATCTACTGAGGTTGACATAGAAGAATATAACATAGGAAGCCCATAAGAACAAAAAATGATCAAAATTTCCAAAACTCTCCTCACATAAAACATAAATACATTGAGTTGTTTAAAGAGTTTAAATATGTGTTCGCATGGGGATACCAAGATTTGAAATCATACGACACAAGCATCATTCAACAAAGATCCCCCTCAAAGAAAACCAAAAACATTTCAAACAAAAGTTGAGGAGAATAAATCCAGTCTTACTTACTTTAGTTGAAAAGTAAATAAAAAAAATGTATGATGCCGAGATAATAGTTTCCCTTAGGTACTCTGAGTAGGTTTCAAATCTGGTATCAGTCAGGAAAAAGACAGGTGAGATTAGACTTTGTATTGATTTCTGAAATCTGAATAGAGCCTCTTTAAAGGACAAGTATCCTTTACCCAAAATGGAACACATACTTCAAAAAATGGTGGGTGCTAAAAGAATCTCATTACTTGACAGTTTTTCCGGATACAACCAAGTGCTGGTTTTTCCTAGTGATCAACACAAAACTGCTTTCACCACACCTTGGGGCACTTTCGTGTATGTTAAAATTCCTTTTGGATTAATGAATATCGGTGCCACATTTCAAAGAGCCATGGACATAGCTTTCTCAGAAGACATAGGTTATTTCATAGTCATATATCTTGACGACATCATAGTATATTCCAAATCAGATGAAGAGCATCTGGTTCACCTGAGAAAGGTTTTCAAAAAATGTAGAAAATATGGTACATCTCTGAACCCCAAGAAAACACTTTTCATTCTCAAAGAAGGAAAGCTCCTAGGTTACATCATTTCTGAAGATGGAATGAAAATAGAACCCAAAAGAATTGAAGGCATACTACAAATCAGTCACCCTAGAAAAATTAAGGAATTTCAATCCTTTATCAGAAAAATTAATTTCTTAAGAAGATTCATCCCAAATCTTGCCGAACTTTTGAGAGATATCACGAACATGTTAAAAAATGAAGTTGGAGTTAAATGGACTGTAGAAGCCAAAAAATATTTTGAAATGGTTAAAAAAGCACTCACCAAAACACCAGTACTGATAAGTCCTGATTTCACCAAAGATTTTTACATTTTCTCATTTGCATCTGAACACACGGTAGCTGCAGTATTGTTACAAAAGAACACATCAGGGCAAGAACAACCCATAGCTTTTTTTAGCAAAGCCCTAAGAGATGCTCCCTTCAAATATAATATCATGGAAAAACAGGCATTCGCATTGGTAAAAGCACTGAAAGATTTCCGATTTTATATCTTACATTCTCATATCATTGCTTTCATTCCCCATACCATCGTCAAAGATATATTAAATCAAGATCCCGATGGTAAAAGAGGAAAGTGGATTGCTATCATCCTAGAATATGACTTAGAAATCAGACACACCAAACTTGTTAAGGGACAAGGGCTCACAAGACTAATGGCTGAAATAAACCTCCAAGCATTAGATATAAATTTTGTTGACACCTTAGAAGAAAAGGAAGAATGCACAACCCCTCATGTCGAAGAAATGTTTGTAAATTCACCTTGGTATGCTGATATTATTTACATGTTATTTTATCTCAATGCTCCTCCAACCTTATCAAAAACAAAAGCAAGATTCCTCAAACAAAAATATTTAAAGTTTTGTATTCTAGATGGAATTATGTATTGGAAAAATCCCACTGGTATGCTGCTTAAATGTTTGCTTGAAGATGATGCAGAAAAAATTATGCACAAAATGCACGAAGGAGAATGCGGAGGACATCTCTACTGGAAAACCACAGCCAAAAAAATACTTAGAGCCAGTTATTATTGGCCTACCTTGTTTACTGACACTCACAAACTTTCTTTGACATGCCATAAATGCCAGATTTTTGATGGCAAGAAATTTTTTTTACCCTTTCCCTTACATCCCATCATAGTTGAAGGTCCTTTCCAGCAATGGTGTTTAGATTTTATTGGGGAAATTCACCCTTCTTCGTCTTCTCAACACAAATGGATCCTCACAGCCACTGATTACTTTACCAAATAGATAGAAGCCATAACCTCCAGGAATGATACCGATTCAGTCATCATTAAGTTCCTAGAAACCAACATTTTATCTAGATTCGGTTGTCCTAGGAAAATTATCACTGATAACGCTGCTGCCTTTTCCTCCAAAAGAATGGTTGAATTCTGTTACAAATATCATATTACATTAGGAAATTCCACGGCTTATTACCCCCAAGGTAATGGTTTGGCCGAATCTTCTAACAAAATCCTAGTCAATACCATTAAGAAGCTTCTTGAACAAAATAAAAAAGCATGGCATGGGAAACTAGTACACGCACTATGGGCTGATAGACTAACCACCAAAAAATCAATTGGAATGTCTCCCTATCAACTAGTGTATGGCATGGATGCCATTTTCCCAACATCTTTAGGGGTTCCAGTGATGAAACTATTACAAGAAGTTCAAATAGAAGAAAATGACATGCAAAGGAGGATAAATCAAACTATCCATTTACAACAAACAAGAGAAGAAGTTTACCAAAGGACTCAGTTAGCGCAAGATAAGATGAAAAAGATGTTTGACAGAAGAACCAAGGAAAATGATTTTCAGGTTGGGGATAAAGTATTAAAATGGGATTCCAGAAGGGAAGATAAAGGAAAGCATGGTAAGTTTGAAAATTTATGGAAAGGGCCTTTCATTATCAGTTCAGTTAGCAGAAGCAATGATTTTTTCCTGCAAGAACCTGATGGGACTGAAACTTTTGGAGGTCCTGTAAATGGCAGGACACTAAAACGCTACTTTTTTCAAGAGCTCCAGTTTAAAATTTTTTCACTCATTGTACATATCACTGCTTGAAGAAATAAATAAAAAACAAAAAATAAAAAAACAGTAGAAAAGTAGAAAAGAGGGTAGTTTTAAAAATAGCAGAATATCCCCATGTTGAAAAAATAGTGATGCTGAAAGTGCACAAGTCTAAATGCCACTACTAGTGCTCAAAGGATGTCTTGTTCAGTTATCTAGCCTAATCATAACTGAACATGTTTTAAATTGATTGTTGATAAGTTAGTAAAAGAAGTGATAGTCAAAATTGTGTAAGCTTGACTTATCAATGAAAGTAGATTAGGAAAAGATACTAGTTCCACACACTCAAAACAGAACCAAAGAGGAAAACAGGGATGAAAAACAAACTATGTATCCTAGCCCTGATTTTTCTAAAATCTCATTTTATGCGAAAATAATATTTGTGTGCAGCTTGTCTTTTATGCCACAAACACATGACAAATCAGATCATCTAATCCTTATTTGGTCATGTTTCAATTTCATGTTTTAGTTTAGCGAATGAAATCCTGTCAAACAGTTTAATCTTGACAGTCGATCTAGCATAGGTAGAGAATCAAAGGAGTACATCAGTTTAATCTGAACTCCTGGAGGATATAAGTGTATAATTAGATAGTTTTTCTTTTTCAAAATATATCATGTCAAAGGGTTTGCCAGTCTAAGTGCACCTAAAGAAGAAAAATACTAGGAAATATAGCTAGGTAGGTAGAGATGAGGTTGTCGCTAATCATGTTGTAAATTTTCAGAAATAGCATCAAGAAAGAGAGAAATTTGCGCCAATGGATATGACACTGGTCTTCACAAACCAGAGATCTACAATTCTGGACACCTTCTGAAAAGGAGCTTCCCTCCCCAATTGAAGCCACTGTTAGTCATCAGTATTTTTGCATGTTTGGATGACTAGATTCCTTGGTTGAGTTTTCAAGAAGCTAATCTCAATCTGTCAATTTGTCATCGAGAAAACACCTCAAATTTTTTTTTGTCTTCCTACCCCTCCTTTTCAGCCTATGATGAGAATAGTCTTCAGTTTCGCTACCTATCACCATTAAGCAAAGCCTCTCTGTCTATAGTTTTCATAAGTTTGTCTCTCTACCACCAAAATCCCTTGTTTTTCATACAACCCACTGTCCAACATTTGACAAAGTGTTTACCCCTCAAACCTTGATCATCTTGTCATGTAATAACCTACTCATGCCTAAGAAGCCATTCAAGAACTGTGACAAAGTCTGTAGGTCTAGGTGGTGGTGTTTTAGGGAAACTCCTTGGCAAGACTGTTTTAAGCCAAAAACCCTATTTCTCATCAGCATGTCAACCATCATTTTATTCTCACCCAACAAACAAAACCCCGGTCTATCCTTAGGTCACACACCACTAAATCTTGCTTTGTCTCTTTTAAGCAGAGCTCACAAGTTTTCAAATCAGGAAAAGAGAAAGAGTTTCCCTGTTTGAAGAAAGATGATGAAGTGAAATTTCAAGCATTATCATCATGTTATATCAGTAAAGGCTTTCAGTGATCAAATTCATTTCAGGCATCTCTGCAGGGGTGCTAGGATAAATGGCACAAATCAGTTTTGAGCAAGAGAACATTTCAAGGAATAGCTCCAAGTAAAAATAACAGTTGACTATTTTAAGGACTAAGAGAAATACAAATTTCAGAGAGAAGAGCACATACAAGATTCACCCTTGTAAGTCAAAACACCAAGAATGTCAAAAAACCTCCATCAGGGAAAAAAGAGTACAAAAGTTAGAAAAATACTACCTCTAGTGCTTCAGGTCAGTTACAATGGAATTTTTTCCCAAAAGTATGGGCCAGCTCTCAAAATTAGTCTCATAAAACCAAGAGTGACAGTCTTTTGGCAAAGGGCCTCTAGCAGACTAGACATTAGAATGAAAAGTGTAAAAGGAACAACTTCCTTTTTATCCTACTTTAGCCTAGCCTCTAAAAAAATTCAAGGACAACTTCATCATCAAAAGAGATAAAGGCCAATACCAAGAAAATGCTATTTCCAAGACAGACACAGTAGACATTTAGCAGTTGGAAGTGCATTACCTGCTCATGTTTTTCACAGTGAGATGCTATAAAATGGCATGTCTCAAATCAAAGTAGACTAAAGGTAAGCTAAGGTTAAGTATTAAGGCCTCCTTCATGATAAGTAGAGGGCCCACAGATAACTGGTTCAAAGAAAGTTTTCAATGGTAGCAGAGATGAAAGAAAACTTTTGTGCTTATAGTGTCTTTTTCAATCATGAGCAGAAGGAAAAAGCACTAAGTTTTCAATAAGCCTCCTTCATTAATAAGCAGATAAAACTCAATTGGTTTAAAGGTTTTCTGTAAAGGAAAAGAACAATTGTTTAAGGACCTCCATTCATGATAAGTAGAGGGCCTACACAGTGGCTTTAATAAACCTAGGTAGTTGCATCTTGCATTACCTCCTCCTAAAGATAAACAAAGAACATTCATCATAATCTAATCACATTTTTTGGTCTAAATTTTCAAAGTGATATGGTGAAATAAAGGCATAGGTTACAGATAAGATGTCACATAGAAAAAAGGACAGGTTGTTTAAAGATATTCAAGAGTGACAAGTAGAAAATATCACATTTTTCCCCTAATGGTCTATTCAAAGCAACAGAGAAAACACATATGAAAAGACCTCCTTCACATCATAAATAGAGGATTTACATAATGGTGTTGAGAGGCTGCAATAGTGGTGTTTATGTAAGCCTTTTTCAGATGATAAGGAAAAGGTCACAGTTTTGAGGAAAACTTTCTTAACAGACAGAGCTTGGATGCATAAAAAGTTGAAACCTAAAAGTATCAAAAAAGTGCCCAGAAAGTGTTTTGAAAGGACCTCCTTCACTAATGAGCAGAGGGTCAACAATGATTTTAAGGGATCTAGGTGATATAAGTGGCATAACCTCCTTAATAACAAGCAGAGGGTTAAAAATCATCAAATATTGATATAGTGTTTGGAAAAGGTTTGCATTGATAAACACAGTTTGAGAGCTAGTTTTTTTTAAAGTTTTCTTTCAAAACATAAGGGGAAAAAACTTTTGAAAATATGTTCGTGATTCGGTTGAAGAGTTATCCCGCAAATAGAAAGGGATAGGCTAGTTTTTTTAAAAAGGGCAACCCCTCAACAAAAGCACAAAATATCTTTTCAAAACAACTACAAAGGCTAAAGGAGAAGTTATTGATAAAAGGGGGAAGGTATCATTTTAAGCTATAAAAGGCATGGCAAAAATATCGTCATATCATTATGCAAACCTTGTGGGCAAGAGAAAGGCCATCGTCATGTAGAAAAGGTTGAACGTGACACACCTGTAGCAGGACGCGACGCGTCTATGACCATCCCGCTGAAGAAAAATACAAAGGGTGCGACGCGCCTTTAGGTTGGCGTGATGAACCTATCTCCTCGCTCGGTGTTCAGAAGGCGCCCAACACCTGACCCGACACACAACGCCCTCACCTCTCCAAAGGTCTCCAAAGGTGAAAAAACCGGTTTTAGCTCAGAATTTGGGTTTTTAAAACACATCAAGGATATTTCAAAGGTATTTTTTGTACCCTTGCATCTTAATTTTGGTCACAAATATGTTTTGAAATCAAAACTTAAAAGAATAAAAATAGTGATTTCAAAAGGGGAAACATAGTTGTTTTCAAGGGTCTCCTGCTTACTAAATAAAAAGAAAAATAGTGTTTGAGGAGAAAGAGATTATTATCAGTTTAAAGGCATGTTTTGTTGAGTAAGAAGCCAAACATAGTTTTTAAAGAGAAAAGCATTGATTAAAGAAGAAAGACCTAGTTTAATCAAAGACTTGTTTTGATAATACAAGTGAAGGAAATCTGAACAAAACATGCCTCCAAGGAAGGTCAACAAGGGTGGATTTCACAAAATGTTTGAGCCTACTACAAATAAAGAGTTAAATGATTCCCCTTCAGTGCTTTTCAATTTTAATGAGGTAGGGTGCCTTGATTTTTGCCAGAAAGTCTAGGAGGTCACCAATCACCCTCCCTTAACACAGCTATTTTCCCTGAGGCTGCAAGGAAAACATGTTCACCTAGCAGGTCTTGATTTTGTTCTCACTCCTAGCTCAGTGTCAAAGGCCACCAAGATTCCCTATGTTGGTGAGAAATGGTTCAAACAAGCCTTTTGGACCTAGACCACTACAAGCCCTTCTTGAAACCAACATACCAAAATGAATGTAAGGCTATTTTCCCCTTTTATCATCTATTGAACAGTTATGCACCCCTTATGAAAACCAACATGAGATATTTCACATGTGAGGGGAGATATTCTCGAGTTTATTCCTATCATGTTAGACTTCTGATGCATTTCACTCGGACTCAGCTACTGAATGTCCATTTCTTCCTCTGCAAAAGCATAGACAAGATTTCCTCCCTTGTCCAAAAGAGATCCCATGCTCAGTAAAAAGATAGTCTTTTCCATCATTCTCTCATCAAAATCATCATCCTTCACCAGCTTGAAAAGAAAAGAGTTTCTTGGGAGACTTTCATTTCTCATTCAAATTTTACTACTGCCTCTTCATCTCATGGCCCATCTCATATGTCCTCCTCACCCTCCACTCACTATGTCTCCCCTTCATCTAGTCAATCTACCCCTCAAAAGAAAACATCACCCATGATGGATATTGAAAAAGAAGAATATTATGAAAGCAGGCATAAAGGTAGTGATGATGAGGAACATAGTGATACTCAGCAAAGTAGTGAGCAGGAACCAAGTGAAAAACAATAGAACAGTGAACATGAACATACTAGTGATGGTGAAGAGAGCTCACCAAAGGATAAGGAAGTCAGTGGCACTCAAAAAAGTAGTGAGGATGAAGAACAAAGTAGCCCCAAGTAGAGTAGTGAACATGAGCATGGAGACATGCCACATACAACTAGTGAGGATGAGGAATAAAGGGAAGAGGTTCAAAGCAGTGATGAGAAACAGAGTGACAGTCATCATGAAAGCAATCAAAGAGGCAGTAAGCATAGTGACAATCCTCAAGCAAGCAGTAATGATGAGGAACACAATAGTCCTCAACAAAGTCATGAAAGCAATCAAAGGAACAGTGAAAAAAGCGCCTCCCAGCAAAGTAGTGACCATGATGGCAACCAACACATAGAGTTTAAGGAAAATAGTGAAGATAATGGTAGCCCACCCATAGAGGCAAGTGAGAAAATAGTCAGGATAAGGGTAAAATACATAAAGAGGTTCAAGACAGTGGAGCTAATGAAGACAGTGGCAGCCAGCAAAATAATGATGAAAATCAAGCCCAAAACAGGGAGGAGGGTGGACAAGGCAGTCCTAAAGACAGTCATGATAAAAGCAGAGGTAGTGAACATGATAGCCCTCAAGAGGAAAAGAACCGCAATAGTAAGGAAAACAGTGAACAAGGCAACCCTAAAGAAGAACATGAAAAAAGTGAAAAGTGCAGCAAATTAGGTGATGAAGGAGGAAGCAGTGTAAAAGATAAAGTTGAATAAATGCTACTGATGAAACCTCTTCTCTCTCCTCCTCAACACAACCAAGAACATGTGCTTGCTGCCTCTCCTAGGCAAGGGGCCATGATTAATTCCTCAAAAGCACTAAAGGCTAAGAACACCAAATCTGCAAAGAAGAAAATCACTCCAGCAGTGACTAGTAATGTCACTAGGGCGCTAAGGAGTAGAGGCAAACTGCCTAAGAAGAGTATTGTTGAATTTCCAAAGAGAACAAGAGCAAAGAAGTATATCCAAAGCAAGGGCAACGGAAAAGTTGAACAACAGGAGAGTAGCCATGAACAAGAAAGAGAGTTCGACATCATACAAATAGACAGTGATGCTGGAGATGATGAAGCCAGAATCCTTGAGTTAATTTTGCAAAATAGAGAAGCCCAAATCCAGGACTTAGAAAATTATCTAGAAAGTTCAAAGGACCTCATATTCCTTCTACAAATGCAAAATAGATAGATGAGCGGGCTAATGGCAATCTATGGGGCTCAGGCATTCAAATACCAAAGGGAAGCATACAAAGCACAAGTCAAGCTTGAAGAGTATAAGGGAAAATTTGATGATATTGAGGAAGAAGAGAAGCTAGTAAGAAAAAGGCCTAGGACTATGGGTCTTAGGAAAGCTTTGGAGAAACAGAGGGAAGAAGAAGCAGCCCTTGCTCGATCGTATCCTCTCACACAATTGCTTGCCAAAGAGATAGAAAATGATAAATAATCATGGCTTGAAAAAGCCAACAAGAATTTGGAGGAAAAATTAGACAAGGAAAACAAATACTTGGGTTTGTAAAGGAAGATGACTGGGCATTACAAGAAATTGAATCAATTTTCCCGAAGAAAACTCAAAATTGCTCAAGAAAGGCTGAAAACTGCCCAACGGAGGCACTCGGTGAAAAAGGGGGAAAAAGACATATCTAGGCTTGAAATATTGGCTTCAGCTTCCTTTCATGCTTATAGGAACCCATATGGGGTTTGCTCACCAAAATTGAGCAAATTTTGACATGATCTTGTTTTTTGTGTTTTCTAGCCCTAATTGCACATTTTTCTAGGCGTTGCCATGTTTGCTAGGAGCATCCTAAGCTCATGAAAGTAATTTTTTTGGATGTATTAAATTTGGGGGCATCTACTCAAAAATTTTCAAATCAAAAGAAGGTGTTTTGGTCCCCCAAAGAGGCAAAAATCAGTCAAAATTCACGTTTCTGCCTCACATATCAGTAGATGAGACCCTCCTGGGTTTTTTTCACTTAGTCGACTTTTGGATAGACTTTCAGGGATCAGTTTGAGAAAAATCAAGTAGTTCTAGAAACTAGACATCCAGGGCTTTCCATCAAGCTATCACGGGCCTCATTTTGACATCGGGAAGTCCCTCCAAAGTTATCTGCAAAATAGGATTTTTTATGTTGCTATGCTCCTGAAGCATTTTGGTTGAAAAGGCAGTTTTCTGAAGGTGGCCATCCAAATGTGCATTAAGCTATTTTTAACTCTATGTCAGAGATTAAAAGTTAATTTTATTTCTATTTTTAGCTTAAATAGATATTTTTGAAGATATTTTGTGCCTTGGGCTTTGCAAAGCCTCAAGGACAAAATCAGACATTTGTATTAGGCCAATGGCCTTCTATTTGCTCTAGGAGGGTTTCTTCCTCTTTGGCCTCTATTATCCAAGAGGATTCATTGTAACCAGAGGCTAAAATTGATGTTATAGAGCAATACATAGCATTATGAGCTATTAAACACCTTGTTAAGCACACACATGGTGTATGAGAAGGATAAACACACACACACAAGAGACTCAACACACAATGAAAGATAAGCGTGAGGCTTTCTTATTTTCCATTATACAAAGATTTACATTTATAGTACAATGGTGTGACTCTTGGTTTCACATTCCAAGGTCACTTGGACTACATTGTGACTTTTTGCATTCCACACCTACCCATGTAGGATTAGGTGTTCCAACATCCCCCCTTAATTCGAAGGGGTATGTGTGAGTCCAAGAAGAGAGTTGTAATACAAATCTGCAAAGTATACATGGCAGCACTTGGGTTGAATCAACTCTCTGAAATGTTGGAAAAAAGAGGTGGTTTAAGGATGATCACCAACACTGGAACGCAAAACTTGTTGCAGTTCCCAGAACTCTTCCAAAACTGGCAAGAAGCTGAAAGCTTCTACTAGAGGAATTGTCCCTCATAAAAAAGGGAGACCTTCAACCTAAAAGAAGGGAGGTCTACTACCTGTGATGGTTTTAGGATTACCAAAAACTCTGGAATGCTTGAAGCATTTCTTGGAACTAAACCAAAGCTGGAAAGAAGCTAAAGGCTTCTGCTAGAGGAATTGTTCCTCATATATGAAAGGGAGACCTTCAACCTAAAAGAAGGGAGGTCTACTACCTGTGATGGTTTTAGGTTATCCACCAACAAAAGATGATGGTTTAAGGTTGTCCACCAACCGCAGGCATGCTCATGGGCATCCGTGTCTCTGGCTACATCTCTGAATCTGGAATGACAAATTGTGGCTCAGGCTCGCTTGAACTGCTGTGTCTCTGGCTACAACTCTGAACATGGAATGAGAGATTGTGGCTCAGGCTCGCTTGATCTGACGTCGAAGCTTGTACATGACCACCATTTTCCCCCCTGTCATGGACAAGGTGAGATGATGGTGAAAACTCAACTGCAAGTTTGCTCAATATTCTCGAACATGTTCTGACATGCGACTTAAACATCTTCTTGGCTGCTGATGCCCATTTCCAAGAAGCGATCCATCCAAGATGAATATTTGTTCTTGCAGGAGGCTTGTTTCTGAAGCATCTGAGTGAAGAATGAGTGTGCCGACCACAGTGCTTACATGGATGAAGATCAAAACAATGATCTTTCATATGGCCAACTCGATCACAGTGTTGGCATTTTACAATCTGTTGTGGAAGCGGAACAGGATCTGGAACAGCTACAGGTGAACTTTCATACAAGAATCCGGCACTCTGAAATATGATGAGCTTGGTGTAGTCTGGAATATGAAAGGACACATCCTTGTCATATCCAAGACCAGTTCGGTGCTTGTTGTGGACAAGCTCTTCCCAAGGTCTGATAATAGGCTTGAGAAGTGCAGGCTGAGCTGTTGCATTTGCATGTACATCTGCTCTAATACAAGGAACTGAATGGGAATCAACTGCAAATTTGTCTTCTTTCTTCTGATGAGAGTCCTTCACAATCTTCTGAACAGAAACAGGTTCAGAATGGTGACTCTTTTGCTGAAGTTCATCTTGTTGGAGCTGAGATTCCAACTGCAAAAACTCAATCTTTTCTTGTGCATCTTGCAAACAACTTTGAATGTTACAAAGAGCATCCTTGCTCATTTTTATCATATCATGAAAATTTGAATGAATGAGGTTATTCAAAAACTCTAATGCCTCATTGATTTTAGCCATTTTTCAACAACTTAGGCTCAAAAATGAAAGGGTGTCAGCTTCAACCGAAAATGCACCCATTTACAATGTGATTCAACAAGAAATACAAATGACTCAAGAGAACTTCCAACTATGGAAATCTCAAAGTACAAAATCTGCTCCTCAAGTGATGGAGGACAATCAACAATGAGTTACATCAAAAACTCAAATTTACTGATTGCAACTATGAAGAAGATGAAAATTGCGCTCACAATACAATGTTAGTTCAATACAACCTCACTGCAAAATATTTGTATGAATGTGCAGCAAAAAAAACTTGTGCAAGAAGCCTTTAAGGCAACTGAATTTTCCTTCAAAGAGTTGTTTTGCACTAATAACAACTCGTCTTCAAATGTCAATTTCTTCAGAAAATCACCTTTATGCCACAAATCACACAATGTCAAATCTGCAATTTTCTCTATGTATTCAGTCCATCTGCTCACATGTCATTTCCACTTTTTCTGCTATTCATATTCTCTCTTTCCTCTCTCTCTTTGCTGTTTTTTTTTTTTTTAATTAATTAAAAAATAAATTAATTAAAAATGGGAATTAATTAAAAATGGAGTGATTTAAAAGGTCGAATTTAAAAACAATTGTAAGAAATATTATAAGGGAGGGGAGTATTATATGGAGGTTAAAAATTAAAAAAAAAATGAGGCCGCAAGGGAAAGGGATTATATAAAAATGGGATTAAAAAAGGGTTTATATAAAAATGGGAATGTGGGAACGAATTTAAAAAGGGAGGGGAATTAACTTTAACAAAAAAATTAAAATTAAAAAATCGAATTTTGCAGGTTTGTGAAGCGACGGGGGTGGGAGGCGAGTGTGAGGTGTAAGGCGTGGGGAGGGGAGCGGATCGCAGTGAGGGGGGAGTGAGGTAGCTGTAGCGGGGTAGGCAGGTTTGCAGAGGGGACCAGGAGTGGCAGGGAAGGGAGCCGTGTATTGAATGGAGGGAGGGACGTGAGCGGGTTAAGGAGAGAGGACCATGACGGGGAGAGGAGGGCATATGGTAGAGTCCGCGGGGGAGAGGGTTGGATAGGAGGAGAGTGCAGAGTTTAGCAGCGAGGAGTGTTGGGAGTGTGGATAGGGGGTAGGGAGTGTGTGAGCTGGAGTGTATGGTGAGGTCTGAGTGTTAAGAGTGGAGTAAGAAGAATAGCCGCGTGGGTCGATGAGTGTTGAGAGGACAATGAGGGAGAAAATCCGTAGGAGAGGGCGGAGAGGGAGCGTAGGGTGTACGAAGGAGTGCCGGCGAGGCGGAGGGCCGTGAGGGCTGAGGTGAGGGGATTTGAAGAAATACTTGTCTTATGAAGTGGATGATCTCTTGCTTGACTTTGATGGTGGAGGAAGATTGTATGTAGGATTCCATGGCTTGGTGAATGGTATTGTGTTCCTTATCTATTATATTTTATTAGTTTATCATACATGTTTTCATGATTCTTGCTTGCTATTGTTCAGTAAAGAATAATTTTGAGATATGCCCATGGAGGCACCTCAAATTTCCTGTTTCATTGCAGCTTAAATGATTTCATCTTTCTTGGTTATGTCAAAGAATTCTTAATTGCTCTTAGGTACCCTAAGAACTTGTTATCAGTTTCATTAATGGTTATTATGTATGCTGTCTAGTATGATTCACGGTACTCCCTGCTTACTCATAGCTAATCAAAACTCCATTTCTAAAATCTCTTTCTGAATTATTGGTTGTCTTAGTTAAGTCAAAGAGTTCTTGTTTCGATCTTGCCCTTTGTCCATGCTTTGCAGTCTTATTTCAAAGTTCCCGATAGCTCAAGATATGATGTTTAGGAGTTCCCTCTTCATAGATTGAGTTGTTTTTTTGTATTATTTGTTTTCCCAAAAGTCTGAAGGTGATTTTCCCAAAGTTAGAGGGTCTTATAATTCTATGTATCATTGGATTGTTTATTTTATGCATCTATCAGTTTGAGTTTCGTTCACAAAGATTAATGGTCAGCCCTAACTCATGAATGCTTGCTGTTTAAACTATTTATGCTTAAAATCTCTTTGTCTTTCACAAACTTAGTGTCCATCTCATTTCAATTTCACCCAAAGAATCCATTTATCTCGACCAAATCGGCCCTGCAGTAATACCTTGTCCATCATTGAGACAGTCTCGACATTTTCGACCCCATAGCGCAGTTGATCTGACGAACTTTTTATCTATTTATCCTTTGATCAGTTCCCCTCAAAAACCCAAAACAAACTAAAACATACTTAACAACTAGCCTAAAATCAAATATACAAAAGCAAACAAGTTTACATCCTTTGCATAATAGAGAGAGCCCTCTCTGAGTCTAGGAAGGCTAGGTCCTAGGGCTCCAAAGCTTGGTATGATGTTACCCTGTCATTTGGCTTGCCAATCTGCCAAATCACGAGATCCTAACAGATCATCAAATTCTGGCCCCATTGCATGAAGTATGGAATCCTAAAACTAAAGGTTACCTTGTGGATGCGGGGGAAAGGCGACGGTTCGAATACTTTGCTTACCATCCTTCGCATTGGTCTCCTCTTTAACCAAAACATAGAATATTGTCATTTATACTTACTTTAAAATTGTTAAAATACCTACAAATTAGATATATTTATTCATTCCAATAAATTTTATAAAGAAATCAAAATATATGCAATATACTTATACTATTTCGAATGGATTTTATCACTAAATCCAAATATATGCAATATACTGATACTCTATAAAAATGATGACAATCAATAAAATAAATAACTTCAACTTATTTATTATAAAAAGTAATTTATTTTTTTTTTATTTTTTTTGAGTTTAAATATAAATCTTTAAGCTCATCATTTCCTTAACCTTAAATATAAACCTTAACCTCAATAATTATAATTATATATAATATTTTGAATGATCATTTCTTAACTGTTTTTCATATTAATTTCTATTCTTGCCTCAATTTTATCACATACAGATTTTCATGTTATATATATATATATATATATATAATTTGGTGGGAAGGTCTAGGGGAGGGGGTCTAGATTATATCTAGTGTTTTTCTAGGTTTTGACTTTTTTCGGGCCACTATCTTTCTTGTCTCATTTTCTGACCGCGAACATTTTTTCCAACAGGACTTTTTGGGTGACACCAGTTTCAACTCAAGCGAGCGATCATGTATATTGAAAATGTTGATAATGAGCTTGATTTTCCTGTCCTAGGCATGGTTTTTACGCATAATTATAACATTGATATGGGAACTTATCCACCGTTGGGTGGTGCATACACCAATCCTGATAATCCTATAGTTATTACTCAACCCGAAAACAATAATTGTAATTCTATAATGGGAAAGTTTTTGCATCATTCTATATTGGAGGAGGAGTCAATTTATTTTCGAAAAGGTTTCCGATCTTCATAGAAGGTTGGTAAAATATTGAATTCAAAGAAGATCCATGCCTCCATGATGGTAGGCGAAGATGTTAGCTTACACGAGGTTCTAGATTTGGTTAATAAAGCTTTGGTGGGACATTTTAGTGGAAAAGTAGTTGGGATGTTGGCCTTGAAAGCCTAGATTCAGGATTATTGGTCCCCTTTGTTAGGTATGATCCCTCCCTTCCAAACTATGTTGAGGGGTTGGTTTTTTATTTTATTGAAATCCAAAGATGAACCAGATTTAATTATGAAAAGGGAATCATTGTAGGGAAAGTATATTATGTAGATTAAAAGATGGTCTATGAATATTTACCTTGCCCATGCCTCATTGAAAAAAAAATTCGCGTTACTCCATACTCTTACCCTAGTATTATGGTCAAATGGTATCATTGGAGAAACTAAAATAAGCTTGGTAATTTTGCTAGGGTAGAAAATAATTGCTTTTCTAAGACAAACAAATTTTACACATGGATAGAAAATGAAGTTAATCTATGAGAAGGATTATATGAGGAAACTGAGCTTGTTTACCAGGGTCATAAATGGTCTCAAAAGGTGGAATATTGGAAAATTCCCGTTCGATGTTTTTTTCTATTAGGACACTGGACATTTGGCGTCTAAATACCCTACAAATTCCAATGAGTTTAGACCTACTCGTAATATTTAGATAAAAGAGACGGCGAAGAATTAGAATGTGTCCTCAGAGTTGGGGTCGAAGGATTCTGATCTAGAAAATTTCAAAGAAGGTATTACGGTAAAATATTTCTCATTAGTCATATAAACTTTATCTCCTCGTCTTGTCAAGAATGGATGCTTTGTAGACAATGCTAAAAATAATATTAATATGCTTATATCATATTCCCTACAAAGCCCAAATTATGGGTCCTTATTCCTTTCTACTCTACCTAAATAGAAGGATGATCCATGTCCCCCCTTTATCCCTATAGTTCACTAATTTTCTTCCTCATCTGAGCCTAATCCTTCCCCTCAGTTAATTGATAAAGAGGTATCACTTAGCACGAGCTATAAATATTCATCACCTCTAAAATATAGCCACATGGTTTATGAGTTGCAGTCTTGCTTGAAGGATAACGCATCCTCTCAGGATGACATTTATTTGGATAGCTCAAATATAGGACAAGTGGGAAGAGTCCTACCTTTAACAAGCTCAATATTGTGTGAATGAAGACATTAGGGCTGGTAGGAAAAAAACTATAATAAATGTGGTTAGAGCTAAGAAAGCTATTGATAGGGAAAAAATATGATTATTGTGTCTCTAAACTTGAGGGAGTTTGGGGGCGCTCCCGAAAGAAATTCCCTAAAAAGTCTCCTTGCGACTCAAAATATTGATATGTTGAAATGGCACTAATAAATTGCACCCCAAAGCGGGGCTTATAATTTAATTTTCCCTTAATTAAATTGGAAGATAAATAGTAATTTCATCTCATAACAACTTTTATTAGTTAACTAAGTTAGAATGAATGAGTTAGCTTTGGAAATTCGAGTTGAGGTTCAGAGAGGATGCATGTAGAGTGATTCCATGATTTAAGGGTGTCCATTTACAATTATGCATGAGTTGTAATTAATTAATTCAATTACTTGAGTTAAAATAAGTTTAACTAATTCTAATTGAGTGATGAGCTAGTGAGAGGTCTACTGAATTAAATTTTATTTAATTAACCATGATTTATCAATAAGTTAACTGATAATTCACTATAAATAGTTGTTGAATGTTATTTCTGAAAGACCCAGTTGAGACAGAGGTTAAAGGGAATATAACTATTAGTTGTATAATTAGAAAATTGTATAGGTCGGTTATAGAGTCAGTTGGAGACCTTGGATGGATTGCACCGTCAAGGCAAGGGATTTTCCTATTTAATAGGGAATCAATTCCTCAAGGAAGGTGTGAGCAAGGCAGGTTGAACATATTCAGAGAATTGGATAAGTATTTGTCCAATTTTTCCTAGATTGGTGTGAGACAGTTGGCATAATGCAAGAGTTATCTTGTAAGAGAAAGAATTGTTTTGTTTCATGATCCTTGAATTTATACAATATCCATATAGAGGGGTTTTAGGCAGCATGGTTTCCCCAGATACATCTTGTGTTGTGCGATTTATTGTTTCTTTATCTTACTTGTTTATGTGATTGTGCGATCGTGTTTTGTTTTCGAAATTGTAGAAGGGATTCAGTATCTTGTTTTTGTAGGTTTTAACCCTATACAAAAATTATATACAAACATATCTTAAAACATAAAATAAATAATAACAAGAGCATAAAAAATAAAACAGATATACACAGAGATTTTCCCTTGGATCCCAATCGACACGACCAACTTGATTTTTCATTATATTCCTTTTAGTGTTACAACACATATATATACATGCCGAAGCATACATAAAACCCAATCCATTAACCCTGGATTATAACATAAACATAGTTCCCTTGAATGGATCTACAAAATACCAGGGGATGAAAAACCATCATGCCCCAAAACCATGTGCAAACCCATGCACAAAACCATGGGCAGGTTCACCCACCGAAAAATACGGTCCAAAAAATTATTCTCGGGGCGCTGCCCTAGACCCTGAATAGGGGGGGCTGCCACCCCCCCTGTGACCCACCTGTGTTCCCCATGCTGCACCTGACGCAATGTACAGGGAGTGCTATTGCTCCCCATGTAATATTCCTTTTAAGGAATTTCTGCAATCTCTCCAATGAGGACGCTGTATAAGGAAAACCATGCAATAAAAATGCACAACAGGACTTGGATCCTCTTATATATGCTTTATGTACCTTAAATGTGAAATGGCATCAGAAAAAAATCATTATAGCTACACTAAATAGATCTCCCCAGCTCATATATGATAAAAAACACCCCAGTCCCACAACTTCACAAAATAGAATTGTTGAAGATTGCAACATCATAATTTTATTAGGGAATAAAAAAAAAAATATGATTTCATACATATCTATAGCTTTCATTAATAATAGAATCAGAAATGAGAGGTTTTAACTCTTTTACAAGCACATTGGAACATCCCGACAAGGGTTTCCAACAAAATAACAACATAAAATGCAGCACTACAGAAAATAATGCTGTACCCAACAACTATGTATTAGAAAATACTGAATGTGATCTGAAATAGATGAATAATACAGAAATTGGCCCAAGGCCTTCCTCAATAGATCTCCCGAAGTGAAATAGACACCTCCTCCTCCGAAACAAGCACAAAATAGGAGGGTATGACCCAGCAGCTGCTGCTACTGTAGAAATGACGCAGTTACTGGGAGTGACTATGCTGTATATGATGAAGAATGGATATCCTCAATATAGATGATGAAAATTGAGCTCAGGACCTTCCCCTTAGATCTCCCAATCAGCTAGAACAAAGGTGAAGATGGAATTCCCGCATGAGAATTCTTTGCACTAAACAATGCTGCAACTACAACTAAACAACTGGAACTTGCAATCTGTCAAAGAATAAAAAAAGATGATTATTGAATGCCTTCCTTGCTGCTATATCCTCCTTATTATCCTTGGTGAGATTCCTCACCCTGGACCCACTCATTGATGAGGTGACTTCCTTGAGAAGATTCCCCTTTCAAAACTGCGTTACCCTAGTTAGTTTCCCTCCTCTTGTAACAACGTTGTTGACTTGGTCAACTGGATCTAGCTCATTTCTTTGCCCCTATTTCACACCAAAGTGGATTTATTTGTCCCCCTAATTCAATCCCTTTTCACACTGGGATATGTTTTATTGTCCTCCCTACTCTTTTATTTCAAAAATGGAGCAGTTATAATATTCCAAGTAACAGTGGCTAATTGGGAATATTACAGTCCTCCTCACTCAAAAGTTTCTTGCCCACAAGCAATAGTAAAGAAAAATGCTACAATATTTTCTCTCCCTCCCAAGTGGAATCCTCATCTGGTAAATTCCTCCATCGAATAAAATATTCCTTGATGACTTTGTTTCTTAGCTGCCTCTCCCTTGTGTCTAAGATTGCTTCTGCCTGCAAAATCAAGTGGCCCTCATCATCAATAGGGGGGAGATCCATGTTGGCAACTACATTCTTCCCAATGGCCTTCTTGAGGCAAGAAACATGGAAGATATTGTGGATCTTGCTCCCCTTAGGAATATCCAACTCATATGCTACCTTACCAATACATTTTATCACCTTGTATGGCCCATAGAAACAGGGTTTGAGCTTCTCAGCTCTCTTCTCCTTGAGTGTGGATTGTTTGTAAGGCTGAAGACGTAGATAGAAAATATCTCCCACTTCAAACTGTCTTTCTATCCGACCCCGGTCTGCATACATATTTTGCTGGTTTTGGACAGTAGCAATGTTGTCCTTGAGTGCCATGAGTATGTCCTGGTTCTCCTGAATCCATTCCTTTGCCCTTGGAGCCTTACTTTCCCCAAACATAACATCAAAAAATGAGAGTTCCTCATACCCATATAAGGCCCGAAATGGAGTCATGGCAATAGAAATATGGTGATTAGTGTTGTAACAATACTCTCCCAAGTGGAGCCAACGCAACCAAGCTCTCTACTACCCTACTACATAGTTCCTCAAGTAGCCTTCTAGCCACTTGTTCACTATCTCGGCCTGTCCATCGGTTTGGGGGTGATAACTAGTGCTTGGAGTCAAATCAGTCCCCACTAACTGGAAAATTTCTTGCCAAAAGCCACCCATGAAGCGGCTGTCCCGATCACTCACTATGGTCCTTGGGAGACCATGGAGTATAAATACATCTCTGAAGAAGAACTTAGCTACCTGTGAAGCAGTATAATGTGCAGAAATGGCAAAGAAATGAGATTACTTTGTTAGTCTATAAACAACAACAATGATACAATCCTTACCCTGTACTGTGGGTAATCCGGTGATGAAGTCCATAGAGATACTTTCCCACTTCCCATCCGGAATAAGTAGTGGCTATAATAACCCAGCAGGGTGGGTGTATTCTCCATTATTTTGCTAACAAATGGTGCACTCTCTGACATGTCAGAGCACATCCACCTTGAGACCCTTCCATGAGAATCTATCCCTTATGGCCCTGTAAGTATTTTTGAAACCTTGATGCCTGGAAAGTGGGGAATCATGTGATGCCAATAATATCTTCTCCTTGAGCTTGGAGTTCTTAGCCAAGAAGATCTGGTCCTGGTAATATATGACCTCATCCATTACTTTAAACCTCTCATCGATACCACCCCATCAAGTATCTCACATGCAAAGTCATCTTTGGAATACTCAACTAAAAGTTGAGCTTTCTAATATGCGTCCATGCCCCTCAAAGACAACGCTGCAGGCCTCCTGGATAGTGCATCAACTACTACATTTCTCTTCCCCTTGACATACTCTATGTCAAAATCATAAGCTTGGATTTTTCTCCCCCACTTCTGTTGTCTCTCCTGGAGTTGTTTCTGTTCAAGGAACAATCTCAGACTGTTATGGTCAGTCTTCACCTTGAACTTATTTCCCACCAGGTATTGTCGAAATTTGGCTAATGCATGCATGATTGCCAACATTTCTTTATCATAGATGGGGTACAACATCTCATGAGGGAGAAACTTCCTGCTCTCAAAGGCTATATGATGCCCACCTTGCATCAAGACTTCCCCAATACCTTCACCTGATGCATCACATTCTAGAACAAAAGGTTGAGAAAAGTCAGGCAAAACCAAAACAGGACAACTACTCATTACCTCTTTGAGCTTGTCAAAATCCCTCTGCGTTGTAGGTGTCCAATGGAAAGCTCCTTTCTTTTTCAAGTCTGTCAGTGATGCTGCTAGTTGTGAAAACCCTTTCACAAAATTTCGGTAATAAGTGCATATGCCCACAAACCCTCTAATTTCTGTAACATTCCTAGGCTCAGGCCAACCTCTGATAGCTTGAAAATTTTCCTCATGTACCCTCACTCTATCTACTCCTATGATGTGCCCCAAATACAACATCTCTGTGAGGCCAAATTCACATTTGGAGAGCTTGGCATAGAATTTTTTCTCCTTGAGGATATTTAAAACTATCTCAATATGTTGCAAGTGCTCCTCCCAAGAGCGGCTGTAGATAAGAATATCATCAAAGAAGACCAATACAAACTTTCTCAAATGATCATGGAAGATGTGGTTCATGCAGGATTGGAAAGTTGCTGGGGCATTGGTCAATCCAAAGGGCATTACCAGAAACTCAAAATTCCCATAGTGACATCTGAACACTGTCTTGGGGATATCTTTTTCCCTCACCTTGATTTGATGATACTTGGATCTCAAATCAATCTTGGAGAAGTATTTATATCCCCTCAACTCATCCATGAGTTCATCGATCCTGGGTATAGGGTACCTGTTCTTCATGGTCTTCTTGTTCAAGGCCCTATAGTCAATGCACATCCTCAATGTGCCATCTTTCTTCTTTACTAAGACCACTCAAGAAGCAAAAGGACTAGTACTAGGCCGGATGTGTCCTAGAGCTAGCAGCTCTTGGATAACCCTCTTAATCTCATCCCTATAAGCCTTGCAATGTCTATAAGGAGTGGTGATTACTTCTTGGATCCCTTGTTCCAGCTCAATGGTGTGCTCAAACCCTTGGTTAGGAGGTCTCCCTGGTGGGATATCTCCAAATACTGTAGAATACCGGTCCAAGAGAGACTGAACATCTAGATGCACTGGTGAATCCTTGCCCTTCACCTCTAATATATGCAGCTCCACTTCCCATTCAACATCCCCTCTGCGCAGATATGCCTCCATGCTGTGTGCTAAAACAACCTGAGGGGGGTATGTGTTTATACCCTTGATCTTTTGATGCTGGCCATCCTTTCCTCCTGTCCATTCCATCTCCAAAGTTCTCCAATTAGTGGTAACTCTCCCAAGAGTGATTAACCACTGGATTCCCAATATGAAGTTGGTGTCTAGAATGTCTACCACAAAGAAGTGGTCCATCAAGGTGTAGGTCCCCATGGTGATGGTTAGTGCCGGAACATACTTGGTACACTGCAGGGTCATAGCTCTTGGGACCATAACTAAGAATCCCTCAAAATCCTCCATGTGGATTCCTCTCCTTTGTACCAGCTGTGCATCAATAAAATTATGAGTAGCCCCACTATCTATCAACACAAAGCCTCTTTGCCTCATAGTAGTACCTCTCACCCTCAAGGTTAGATACTTTGGGACCCCTCTTAATGCTGCAATAGCTCCCCCTCTTGGAGAAAAGTCTTCTATGGGTGGTACAACGCTAGAATCCTTCTTGGAGAAGGTCTTGACATGCTGTGTCCTTCCTGCAAAACATTCTCCCTCCAAATCCTGAACATGGATTGTCTTCCTTGGTCTTGAGTAAGTCTCCTGCTGCAATAATGTTCTTGCCCTGGGCAAGATGTGTTGTAGATCTCTAGCTTTTTCCACAGCTTCAAGGAGTGTGGTTGGTTTAGTGGATTTGACCAACTTTTGTAATGGTTTAGCCACCCCATTAATAAACATGCATACCTTCCTGCTCATAGTGAGGTTGGATACCATCACTGAAAGCTGCAAATACTCAACAATATAATCCTCAAGATCTCCCTCCTGTTTGAGCTTAGTTAACTTGACAAAGTGGGCCTCCGGATCTCTTGGATCAAACCTCTCCACCGGTTTCTTGGTGAAATCTGAGTATGAAGTGATATGATGATGCCCAAGTGTGGTCAGTCCATGAAACCACCATTCTTGAGCTTCCCCTTCTAGGTGCAGCGCATCTATCTTGATGGCTTTTATCTCAGAAACCTTGTTGAGTTGGAAGTATGTGTCCATCTTCTCCACCCAAGCCTTGGATGTACACTTAGGTGTCCCATCAAATGTGGGCAAGAAGAACCCTAGCATACTGCACTGTAGGGCTGATCCCTGCATCAAGTTCTCCTCCTTTTGATGAGGATTAATCCTCCTCCCATCCTTGATCTGGAAAAACACCTGAAAGCTCAAGTGCTCCTTGAACCCTCGAGATTGGAGTTCATATTCTTCAAAATATTCTCCCAGGGTTCCCTCCTTATCTCCCCTAGTTAGAAATGAAGGCATGGTATAGAATTGTGATGCAGCTGAATGCCCCATGCCATTTGCAGTGATGGTGCTTGCCTCATGGCAAAACCCTATAGAATCCCCTTCATGTCTCATCTCTTTGAGGTCCCTTGCAATTTTCTGTAGGGTTTGAAGTAGGAGATTCAAAATTTATTCCTCCTCCATGTTGAAGATAAATTCCCCCCACAAGCTGAGCCAAGAGCAGAGCTCTGATGCCACTGTAATATTCCTTTTTAGGAATTTCTGCAATATATCCAATGAGGACGTTGTATAAGGAAAAAAATGAAATAAAAATGCACAAAAGGACTTGGATCCTCTTATATATGATGTATGTAGCTTAAATATGAAATGGCATCAGAAAAATAATAATCTAACTACACTAAACAGATCTCCCCAGCTCATATATGCTCAAAAACACCCCAGTCCCACAACTTCACAAAACAGAATTTCTGAAGACTGCAACAACGTAATTTTTATTAGGGAATCTATAGAAAAATATTATTTCATACAGATCTGGAGCTTTAATTAATCATAGAATCAGAAATGAGAGGTTTGACCTCTTTTACAAGCACATCGGAACATCCCGACAAGGGTTTCCGACAAAATAGCAACATAAAATTCAGCACTGCAGAAAATAAAACTGTACCTAACAACTATGTATTAGAAAATACTGAATGTGATCTGAAATATATGAATAATATATAAATTGGCCCAAGGAATTCCTCAATATATCTCCCGGAGTGAAATAGACACCTCCTCCTTCGAAACAAGCACAAAATAGGAGGGTATGACCCAGTGACTGCTTCTACTGCAGAAATGACGCAGTTAATGGGAGTGACTACACTGTATATGATGCAGAATGGATATCCTCAAGATAGATGATGAAAATTAAGCTCAAGACCTTCCCCTTATATCTCCTAATCAGCTAGACCAAAGGTGAAGATGGAATTCCCGCATGAGAATTCTTTGCACTAAATAGTGCTGCAACTACAACTAAACAGCTGGAGATTGAAAACATTCAAAGAATAAAAAATTATGATTACTGAATGCATTCCTTGTTTCTATCTCCTCCTTCTTATCCTTGGTGAGCTTCCTCACCCTGGACCCACTCATTGATGAGGTGACTTCCTTGAGAAGATTCCCCTTTCAAAACTGCCCATTTAGTTTCCCTCCTCTTGTAACAATGCTGTTGACTTGGTCAACTGGGTCTAGCTCATTGCTTTGCCCCTCTTTCACACCAAAGTGGCTTTATTTTTCCCCCTAATTCAATCCATTTTCACACTGGGATATGTTTTATTTTCCTCCCTACTCTTTTATTTCAAAAATGGAGCAGTTATAATATTCCAAGTAGCAGTGGCTAGTTGGGAATATTACAGTCCTCCCCGCTAAAAATTTTCTTGCCCACAAGAAACAGTAAAGAAGGATGTTGCAAGATTTTCTCTCCCTCCCAAGTGGCATCCTCATCTGGTAGATTCCTCCATCGAATCAGATATTCCTTGATGACTCTGTTTCTTAGCTGCCTCTCCCTTATGTCTAAGATTGCTTCTGGCTGCAAAATCAGGTGGCCCTCATCATCAATAGGGGGGAGATCCATGTTGGCAACTACATTCCTACCAATGGCCTTCTTGAGGCAAGAAACATGGAAGATATTCTGGATCTTTCTCCCCTTAGGAAGCTCCAAATCATATGCTACCTTACCGATACATTTGATCACCCTCTATGGCCCATAGAAACGGGGTTTGAGCTTCTCATCTCCCTTCTCCTTGAGTGTGGAATATTTGTAAGGCTGAAGATGTAGATAGACAAGATATCCCACCTTAAACTATCTTTCTATCCAACCCCAGTATGCATACATCTTCTGTTGGTTCTGGGAAGTAGCAATGTTGTCCTTGAGTTCCCTGAGTATGTCCTGGTTCTCCTAAATCCATTCCTTTGCCCTTGGAGCCTTACTTGCCCCAAACATAACATCAAAAAATGAGAGTGCCTCATACCCATATAAGGCCCGAAATGGAGTCATACCAATAGAAATATGGTGAGTAGTGTTGTAACAATACTCTCCCAAGTGGAGCCAACGCAGCCAAGCTCTCTGCTACCCTGCTACATAGTTCCTCAAGTAGCCTTCTAGCCACTTGTTCACTATCTCGGTCCGTCCATCAGTTTGGGGGTGATAGCTAGTGCTTGGAGTCAAATCAGTCCCCACTAATTGGAAAAATTCCTGCCAAAAGCCACCCATGAGGCGGTTGTCCCGATCACTCACTATGGTCCTTGGGGGACCATGGAGTCTAAATACATCTCTGAAGAAGAGCTCAACTACCTATGAAGCAATATAATGTGCAGAAATGACAAAGAAATGAGAGTACTTTGTTAGTCTATCAACAACAACAAAGATAAAATCATTACCCTGTACTTTCGGTAAGCCGGTGATGAAGTCCATAGAGATACTTTCCCACTTCCCATCCAAAATAGGTAATGGCTGCAATAACTGAGCAGGGTGGGTGTGTTCTCCCTTATTTTGCTGACAAATGGTGCACTCTCTGAGATGTCGGAGCACATCCTCCTTGAGACCCTTCCATGAGAATCTCTCCCTTATGGCCCTGTAAGTCTTTGTGAAACCATGATGCCTGACAAGTGGGGAATCATGTGATGCCAATAAGATATTCTCCTTGAGATTGGAGTTCTTAGCCAAGAAGATCCGGTCCCGATAATAGATGACCTCATCCATTACTTTAAACCTCTCATCCGATACCACCCCATCAAGTATCTCACATGCAAAGTCATCTTTGGAATACTCAACTAAAAGTTGAGCTTTCCAATCTGCGTCCATGCCCCTCAAAGACTACGCTGCAGGCCTCCTAGATAGTGCATCAGCTACTACATTGCTCTTCCCCTTGACATACTCTATGTCAAAATAAAAAGCTTGGATTTTTCTCGCCCACTTCTATTGTCTCTCCTGGAGTTGTTTCTGTTCAAGGAAGAATCTAAGATTGTTATCGTCAGTCTTCACCTTGAACTTATTCCCCACCAAGTATTGCTGGAATTTGGCTAACACATGCATGATTTCCAAAATTTCTTTATCATATATGGGGTACAACCTCTCATGATGGAGCGCCTACCTGCTCTCAAAGGCTATAGGATTCCCACCTTGCATCAATACTGCCCCAATACCTTCACTTGATGCATCATATTATAGAACAAAAGGTTGAGAAAAGTCAGGCAAAACCAAAATAGGACAACTACTCATTACCTCTTTGAGCTTGTCAAAATCACTCTGCGCTGTAGGTGTCCAATGGAAAGATCCTTTCTTTGTCACGTCTGTCAGTGGTGCTACTAGTTGTGAAAACCCTTTCACAAAATTCTAGTAATAAGTGCATATGCCCACAAACCCTCTGAGTTCTATAAAATTCCTGGGCTCAGGCCAACCTCTGATAGCCTAGATCTTTTCCTCATGTACCCTCAGTCCATCTACTCCTATGATGTGCCCCAAATACAAAATCTCTGTGAGGCCAAATTCACATTTGTAGAGCTTGGCATAGAATTGCTGCTCCTTGAGGATATGTAAAACTGTCTCAATATGCTGCAAGTTCTCCTCCCAAGTGCGGCTGTAGATAATAATATCATCAAATAAGACCAATACAAACTTTCTCAAGTGACCATGGAAGATGTGGTTCATGCGGGATTGGAAAGTTACTGGGGCATTGGTCAATCCAAAGGGCATTACCAGAAACTCAAAATGCCCGTAGTGACATTTGAACGCTATCTTGGGGATATCTTTCTCCCTCACCTTGATTTGATGATACCCGGGCCTCAAATCAATCTTGGAGAAGTATTTAGATCCCCTCAACGCATCCATGAGTTCATCGATCCTGGGTATAGGGTACCTGTTCTTCATGGTCTTCTTGTTCAAGGCCCTATAGTCAATGCACATCCTCAATGTGCCATATTTCTTCTTTACTAAGACCACTGAAGAAGCAAAAGGACTAGTACTAGGCCGGATGTGCCCTAGAGCTAGCAGCTCTTCGATAACCCTCCCAATCTCATCCCTATAAGCCTTGGGATGCCTATAAGGAGTGGTGATTACTGCTTGGATTCCTTGTTCCAACTCAATAGTGTGTTCAAACCGTCGGTCAGGAGGTCTCCCTGGTGGGATATCTCCAAATACTGTAGAATACCGGTCCAAGAGAGACTGAACATCTGGATGCACTGGTGAATCCTTGCCCTTCACCTCTGATTTATGCAGATACACTTCCCATTCAACATCCCCTCTGCGCAGATCTGCCTCCATCATGTGTGCTAAAACAACCTAATGGGGGTATGTGTTTATACCCTTCATCTTTTGATGTTGGCCATCCTTCCCTCCTGTCCATTCCATCTCCAAAGTTCTCCAATTAGTGGTAACTCTCCCAAGAGTGATTAACCATTGGACTCCCAATATGACATTGGTGTCTAGAATGTCTACCACAAAGAAATGGTCTGTCAAGGTGTAGGTCCCCATGGTGATGGTTAGTACTGAAACATACTTGGCACACTGCAGGGTCATAGCTCCTGGGACCAAAACTGAGAATCCCTCAAACTCCTCCATGTGGATTCCTCTCCTTTGTACCAGATGTGCATCAATAAAATTATGAGTAGCCCCACTATCTATCAACACAGAGACTCTTTGCCCCATAATAGTACCTCTCACCCTCAAGGTTAGATACTTTGGGACCCCTCTTAACGCTGCAATAGCTCCCCCTATTGGAGCAAAGTATTATATGGGTGGTACAATGCTGGCATCCTTCTTGGAGAAGGTCTTGACATGATGTGTCCTTCCTGCAGCACATTATCCTTCCAAATCCAAAACATGGATTGTCTTCCTTGGTCTTGAGTAAGTCTCTTGCTGCAATAATGTTCTTGCCCTGGGCAAGATGTGTTGTAGATCTCTAGCTTTCTCCACAGATTCAAGGAGTGTGGATGGTTTAGTGGATTTTACCAACCCTTGTAATGGTTCAGCCACCCCATTATTAAACATGCATACCTTCCTGCTCATAGTGAGGTTGGATACCATCACTGAAAGCTACAAATACTCAGCAATATAATCCTCAAGATCTCCCTCCTATTTGAGCTTGGTTAACTTGGCAAAGTGGGCTTCCGGATCTCTTGGATGAAACCTCTCCACTAGTTTCTTGGTAAAATCTGAGTATGAAGTGATATGATGATGCCCAAGTGTGGTCAGTCCATGAAACCACCATTCTTGAGCTTCCCCTTCTAGGTGCAGCGCAACTATCTTGATGGCTTCTATCTCAGAAACCTTGTTGAGCTGGAAGTATGTGTCCAGCTTCTCCACCCAAGCCTTGGATGTACACTTAGGTGTCTCATCAAATGTGGGTAAGAAGAACCCTAGCATACTGCACTGTAGGGCTGATCCCTGCATCAAGTTCTCCTCCTTTTGATGAGGATTAATCCTCCTCCCATCCTTGATCCGGCAAAACTCCTGAAAGCTCAAGTGCTCCTTGAACCCTCGAGATTGGAGTTCATATTCTTCAAATTATTCTCCCAGGGTTCCCTCCTTATCACCCCCAGTTAAAAATGAAGGTGTAGAAATTATATAACTGATATTTTATAAATTCGAGATTCTCCTGATCACACACTATTTGAATTCAAGCACAATACAAAATCTCTTCTACTATTGATCATTACTTGCGGAAATAAAATCAATTGCATGCACACATTAAAATTATAAAAATTCACACATATGAACACAGTAGTTTATGGGAAAGCTTAAAGCTGAAAACACCCAACTATATGTATATTATATGTCATAGAGATCATGTAACAATCATCATATGAATCTCCTCACAAGCTCTCAGTACAATCTCCAATTGCTACACACTAATCAGGTCCGATCTAGCAAATCCCATGCACCGATCTCTGCCACCTACTAGGCTGCCTCTACTGCGCAATCACTGTTGAAGAATGGCTCTGAATGAACTCGAATTGGTCCAGCCTTGCTCATGCAATCCTCATTGGCATCTCCAACCACTTTGTGTTGCAAATCATGCAACACTATAGTCACAACTGATAGTCAACCTGCTCTTTCACCTGCCTCTTCACTGGTCTCCACTAAAACTGTCCATGCACTGTGGTTAACTGATGTATTATTCAATTGATTAATGAGTTAATAATTAGTGAATTAATTAATAATTAATTCACACCACTCTCACTAGTGTATCAATCAGTTAGACTAGATACAACTAGCTCAACTATGTTTAACTAAGTTAAACTGAACACAACTCCACCAACTACCTCAATAACTCCACCAAACTCTGTCACATGAGTTATAACTAAAGTCTCCATGCAATAGCTCCACTTGACCCTCAGGAATAGCGTAATTCCTTCTATCATCTCCTGTGCCACATCTGTGCACTTAACTGAAGTGCTTTAAGAGAATAAGATAATGTTTATAGTCCAAATATTATTAAGAGATAATAATATTCGGCATATCTATTTTTAGACTGGCAATCTAAAAATAGATTCTGCCCAGTATGTCTAAAAATAGAAGTCCATCTATTTTTTTCCAACTTGACCAACCATCCACAAATAACATCCTGAAACTCATAGAATATGATCGACATGTCTAAAAATAGACTTGCGCCAAAAATAGCCTGCGGGCTCACTTAGTGAAGGTGACTCTTTTCACTAAGCTCATCATCTTGTTGCAATCTCAACACTCCCTCTCAACAAGATAGGGATTATCTGCCACCTCGATCCTGCCCCTATGGTATTCAAATTTTCTCCTGGTGAGCACCTTCGTCAAGATATCAGCATCCTGATCCTCCGTAGGAATGTAATAAAGTAACATGATATTTCGCTGCACACAATCTATGATATGATAGTACCGGTCCGTGAAGCCATGCAGCCTCAAATCATCCTCCTGTCTGTACCATGATCCATATCCCGATGTGCCTCTGATATATCTCAATACATGCTTCCTCGCCTTCCAAAAGATCTTGGTAGGCTTAACCATAGCTTGTGAAAGCTGGTTAAAAGCGTAGCATATGTTAGGTCGTGTATTGACTAGATAGATAAGCGACCCCACCAAATGTCGATAAACAATGGCATCCACTACCTCTGTAGCATCCTCTTTCCTCCATCCACCAGGAAGAGGAGTGTCAATAGGCTTACAACCATGCATGTTGAACTTCTCCAGTATCTCCCAGGAATACTTGCCTTGAGACACAATCAATCCATCACTGCATTGCCAAATTTCCAATCCCAAGAAATAATGAAGGAGGCCCAAGTCCTTCATCTCAAACTCCTTTGCAAGATCAGCCTTGCATGAGTGTATCAACAGTTCATCACCTGTCAGAATCAAATCATCTACATAAATTAAAATTATCAACAACTTACCCTCCACCACAATTTGGTATAGGTTTGGATCCACCTCACTCTTGGAGAATCCAAGTTCGGTGCAATAACTGTCTATCCGTGTGTACCAAGCACGAGGTGCTTGTTTCAACCCATACAATGCTCTTTTGAGCTTGCACATATGCGACTCGTTGCTGAAGATCTCGAAACCTTCAGGCTGCTCTATGTACACCTCCTCCTCAATGAATCCATTGACGAACACAGTCTTCACATCCATCTAATGAATGTGCCACCCCATCTGCGCTAAGAGAGCAAGAATCGTCTGTATAGAAGAATACCTTGCGATAGGTGCAAAGGTTTCCTCACAGTCGATCCCCTCAATCTGTGAGAAGCTCCGAGCAACAAATCTTGCCTTGTACTTCTCGACGCTCCCGTCAGCTGCTTGCTTCACTTTGTAGATCCATCTATAACCTACCACTGATTTCCCTTCCGACCTTGGGACAATCTCCCATGCACTATTTCCGACAATCGAATCATACTCTTCCACCATGGCATCTACCCATGTAGGGTCCTCCACAACTTCCTCAAAAGAGGATGGTTCTATTACGATACACTTTCTCATCAGAGCCATGTATCCAGTATATCAGTCAGGTGACTGTCTCTGTCTGCGCTGTGATGTAGGTGCTCCTACAATCTTCTCTGCATCAAGATTCAGTCGCTTAGCTTATGTAGTGCGCTTCCGCCCTCTGATGGTTGGCGCTGCATGAGTGGTTTCGACCACTCCATGAACCTCCTCTTGTGGCTGATACACATCCTGAGGCTCATCCTTAGGAACTAATAGCTCCTCATCTGCATGCAAGTGTGGCTTCCTCTCAAGCGAACACTTCATGGCTTTCTCCTCATGAAATTTTATATCCCGTCGCACAACAGTCTTCCGACTGTTTAGAAAATACACATGATAGTTGTGGGGTGTATCAGTGTACCCCACAAATATCCCAACCTTTGCGGTTGGCTCCGGCTTCTTCCTGGCATCCTTCGTCACATGAATGTAAATAGGTGAGCCAAAAATATTCAAATGAGAAATAGCAGGCTTCTTACTAGATAACGCCTCCTCGGGTGTACTGATGCCAAGTACTCTATGAGGACAACGGTTTTGCACATAAACCACAGTATTGCATGCCTCAGCCCACAAGTGTATGGGAAGGCCCTGATCATGCAACATCACCCGTGTAGCACCCACGATCATTCTGTTCTTTCACTCCATGACCCCATTCTGCTGTGGGTTATGAGGCGCTATGAGCTCTCTTCGAATTCCTTTTGCGCTGCAAAAGTCCTTGAATTCGACAGAGATGAATTCACCACCATTGTCGCTCCTAAGAGCCTTCACCTGCTTCCCCGATTATTTCTCAACCAGTGCCTTGAACTCACAGAACTTTGAGTGTGGCTCGCTCTTCTTCTGCATGAAGAAGATCCAACACTTACGAGAAAAATCATCAACAAAGATCACATAATACCTGTGCTTTGCTGTCGAAGCTACTGAGAAAATTCCACACACGTCTATGTGAATTCTCTCAAGGATCGTCGTGGTGTGACTATCCTTCTCGTGAAAGGTGGCTTTCACAAATTTTCCCAAAGTACATCCCTTGCACTGATCTGATTGCGCAAGTGTATCTTTGGGAAGCCCGGTAGAAATCTGCTGCAAAATTTTCAAAGCACCATGGTGAAGATGGCCCAATCTCCTGTGCCATATCTCGCCCTCATCCCGGCTCACCACTCCTTCTGCCTTGCCTTCCATTGATGTGCAGCCATCTACCTGCAATTGATAAAGGTTCTTAACTCGAACCCCTATCCTCCAGGTTTCACCAGTTGCCTTACTGCGCAGGAAAGCCTTTCCCTCGCTAAAGACAACATCATATCCCTTGTCTTCCAACATCACCACAGAGATAATATTCTTCTTCAATCCTGGAACATGCATCACTTCCTTCAATACGAAGGGTTTACCAGACTTCCTCTCAAAGGAAATGGTATCGATACCGGTCGTACTGTATCTACCATCATCACCCATCTCGATGTGCACTCCAAGATCTTTCTCATCCAGATCAGTAAGCAAATCTTTGTCTCCGGTCATGTCGAAAGATGCACCAATATCAAGAAACCACACTGAACCCATCATACTTGAGACCGAGCATGCGATTAGTGAAAAATCCATCTCAAACTGTGAGGCTACGGCCTCTCCAGCTGCAGATCCAGTAGCCTGCTTATTTTTCTTCTTCTGTGGACAATTAGTGGCATAATGTCCATGTTGGTGACAGTGAAAGCACTTCACCTTGGACATGTCTTGCTTCTTTCCTTTTGCACCAGATTGAGGAGCATTTTTCTTGCCCTTCCCCTTCCTTGCTTTGGCAGCCAAAGCGCAATTTTCTTCATCTGCATTCTTTGATGAAGATCTGTCCCTGGTACTTCACCTTATCTCCTCCTACACAAGATCTGACCAAAGTCGCTCCCATCCTGGCAGTTTCTCCCGACCATTGACAGAGTCCTGATAGGAATGCCAACTCTTTGAAAGCCCAAGGATAGCCAAGCTCACCAAGTCCTCGTCATCTACAGTAACCCGCACACTTCCCAGCTCATCCCTGCACTGGACAAACTTTGTGAGGTACTTGGGTATACTTTCGCCTTTCTCCATTTTTATATTCCTGAGCTTATCCTTGAGTGCCAAATTCCTTTGGTCGCTCTTTCTTTGGAACAAATATGTCAAAGCTTTTCACATCAAGAATGGAGAAGCTTTACCATGAAGGCTAGACACTATGTGATCCTTCACACCTTCCAACAGAATCCTTCGACATTTTGCTGTCTTCTTTTGCCATGCGTCAAGTGTGGCAACATCGCTAGAAGCAGGTTTTGGAATTTCTGCATCTATGAAATCCTTCAACCCATTGTCCTCTAGCACTGCCTCCATCTTGTCTTTCCATGCAATATAATTTGAGCTTCCCTCAAGGGCATACTCCAATCACAATCTGTTGAAAGACATCTCAACTTCGACACCAAGAAAACACTACTGCAAATTCGAATTCCACAAGCACAAAACTCAACCACTTCAATGTTTTGCAATTGCTCCAATGATAATTATCGCTCTGATACCATGTAGAAATTATATAACTGATATGTTATACATTTGAGATTCTCCTAATCACACACTCTTTGACTTCATGCACAATACAAAATCTCTTCTACTATTGATCATTACTTGCGGAAATAAAATCAATTGCATGCACACATTAAAACCATAAAAACTCACACATATGAACACATTAATTTATGGGAAAGCTTAAAGATGAAAACACCCAATTATCTATAAATTATATGTCATAGAGATCATGTAACAATCATCATACACATCTCCTCACAAGCTCTCAGTACAATCTCCAATTGCTACACACTAATCAGGTCCTATCTAGCAAATCCCATGCACCGATCTCTGCCACCTACTAGCCTGCCTCTACTGCGCAATCACTGTTGAAGAATGGCTCTGAATGAACTCAAATTTGTCCAGCCTTGCTCACGCAATCCTCATTGTCATCTCCAACCACTGTGTGTTGCAAATCATGCAACACTATAGTCACAATTGATAGTCAACCTACTCTTTCACCTACCTCTTCACTGGTCTCCACTGAAACTGTCCATGCACTGTAGTTAACTGATGTATTATTCAATTGATTAATGAGTTAATAATTAGTGAATTAATTAATAATTAATTCACACCACTCTCACTAGTGTATCAATCAGTTAGACTAGATACAACTAGCTCAACTATGTTTAACTAAGTTAAATTGAACACAACTCCACCAACTACCTCAATAACTCCACCAAACTCTGTCACATGAGTTCTAACTGAAGTCTCCATGCAATAGCTCCACTCAACCCTCAGGAATAGCGTAATTCCTTCTGTCAGCTCCTGTGCCACATCTGTGCACTTAACTGAAGTGCTCCAAGAGAATAAGATAATGTTTATAGTCCAAATATTATTAAGAGCTAATAATATTCGACATATCTATTTTTAAACTAAGAATCTAAAAATAGATTCCGCCCAAGATGTCTAAAAATAAAAGTCCATCTATTTTTCCAACTTGACCAACCATCCACAAATAACATCCTGCAACTCATAGAATATGATCGACATGTCTAAAAATAGACTTGCGCCAAAAATAGCCTGCGGGCCCACTTAGTGAAGGCGAATCTTTTCACTAAGCTCATCATCTTGTTGCAATCTCAACAGAAGGCATGGTAGAGTGTTGTGATGTAGCTGAATGCCCCATGCCATTTTCAGTGCTGGTGCTTGCCTCATGGCAAAACCCTATAGAATCCCCTTCATGTCTCATCTCCTTGAGGTCCCTTGAATTTTTCTGTAGGGTTTGAAGTAGGAGATTTGAAATTTCTTCCTCCTCCATGCTGAAGATAAATCCCCCCCACAACTTGAGCAAGAGCAGAGCTCTGATACCACTGTAATATTCCTTTTTCAGGAATTTCTGCAATATCTCCAATGAGGACGCTGTATAAGGAAAACCATTCAATAAAAACACACAACATGACTTGGATCCTCTTATATATGCTGTATGTAGCTTAAATGTGAAATGGAATCATAAAAAAATCATTCTAGCTATAGTAAACAGATCTCCCCAGCTCATATATGCTCAAAAACACCCCAGTCCCACAACTTCACAAAATAAAATTGCTGAAGACTACAACAACGTAATTTTTATTAGGGAATCTACAGAAAAATGTGATTTCATATAGATCTGTAGCTTTCATTAATCATAGAATCAGAAATGAGGGGTTTGACCTCTTTTACAAGCACATCAGAACATCTCGACAAGGGTTTCCAGAAAAATAGAAACATAAAATGCAGCACTGCAGAAAATAACACTTTACCCAAAAAATATATATTAGAAAATACTGAATGTGATATGAAATAGATGAATAATACAGAAATTGGCCCAAGGCCTTCCTCCATAGATCTCCTAGAGTGAAATAGATACCTCCTCCTCCGAAACAAGCACAAAATAGGAGGGTATGACCCAACAGTTGCTGCTACTGCAGAAATGACGCAGTTACTGGGAGTGAATGTGATGTATATGATGCAAAATGGATATCCTCAAGATATATGATGAAAATTGAGCTCAGGAACTTCCCCTTAGATCTCCCAATCAGCTAGACCAAAGGTGAAGATGGAATTCCCGCATGATAATTCTTTGCATTAAACAGTGTTGCAACTACAGCTAAACAACTGGAGCTTGCAATCAGTCAAAGACTAAACAAAGATGATTAATGAATGACTTCCTTGCTATTATATCCTCCTTCTTATCCTTGGTGAGCTTCCTCACCCTGGACCCACTCATTGATGAGGTGAATTCCTTGAGAAGATTCCCCTTTCAAAACTGCACTGCCCTAGTTAGTTTCCCTCCTCTTGTAACAACGCTATTGACTTGGTCAACTGGATCAAGCTCATTGCTTTACCCCTCTTTCAAACCAAAGTGGCTTTATTTTTCCCCCTAATTCAATCCCTTTTCACACTGGGATATGTTTTATTGTCCTCCCTACTCTTTTATTTCAAAAATTGAGCAGTTATAATATTCCAAGTAGCAGTGGCTAATTGGAAATATTACACCCCCTGTGACCCCCCCATGCATGAATAGTCGTGGAAATAAGATAACACATACCCAACATTCTCCCACTCGGAGTTTTCTTTCCACAGGGGTCCACATGAGAGCTTAGTCATCAGCCTAGCTCTGCAACACCCATTGTTTCTCTACACGAAGAGAAGTTCCCAGTGCTCACAGGCTTCGTCAATGCATTCGCAACATTCTTCAAAGTGTCCACCTTTACCAGCAACACCCTTTTAACCTCAACCATATCTCTCACAAAGTGATATTGAACATCAATGTGCTTTCTCTTTGAATGATAAGTAGGGTTCTTAGCCAAGAAAATTGCACTTTGGTTATCACAATCTATCCTTATAGCTTGCTGCACCAACCCCATACTTGAACATAATATCTGCAACCAAACTGCTTCGTTTCTTGCATGAGTGGCTGCCATGTATTATGCCTCTGTAGTTGAAAGAGCCACTACAGACTGTCTTTTACTTATCCAACTGACTGCACCTCCAAATAGGCTAAACACATACCCACTTGTATATCTTCTTTGGTCAAGATCTCCAGCCTAGTCTACATAAAAAAAACCATGAATGTCCAACACTCTTACCAATCCTGGTCTTCCATGGTAGCACAAGCCATAATCACTAGTTCCACGCAAATATCTGAAAACCCGCTTCATTGGTGTCCAATGCTCCTTCCCTAGCTTTGACATAAACCTGCTCAGAACTCCCACTGCATGTGTGATGTTTGGTCTAGTACATACCAATGCATACATCAGGCTACCCACTGCACTTGCGTATGGAACACGGGACATATCCTCCTCTTCTTCTTGTGTCTTGGGACATTGTGTTGTGAAATCAACTCCAAAAATAGAAGAAAAGAGATATCAATGCCTTAGAAATAAGCCACTTCGAGGGGGGAACCTCCAATACATTACATGAATGAACAATTCTTGGATGATAAAAATTACAAAACCTCCTTTCTATATATAGGAGTCCATGGGGCCACATTGTAATCCTAGTGGGGCCACAATGTAATCCTATCCGACCTAACAATAATAATTTAATGGCACAATAATAACAATATGGGGGTTACAAGAGTGCAATAATAACAATAAGGGTGTTACACTAACAACAATAAGGGACTATACTAGTAATATAGGGACCTAACATGCCCCTCTCCTTCAAAAAAGTGTTGTCCTCAATGCTTGAGTAGCTCTGGATGCTTCTGTATAAAATTCTCATCCTCCCATGTAGAATCTTCAGTGGGTAAGTTCTTCCACTTCATGAGATACTATGAAATTGATCGATTTCGTAGCTGTCGAGTTCTTGTTTCTCTGACCGCTTCAGGTTCCAATATGATTTTTCCTTCCTCATAAAGTTCTGGAAATATTGTTTGAACAAGAATATTTTCACCTATAACCATCTTTAAGCATGAAACATGGAAAACTGGATGCACTCGTGAAGATGCAGGAAGCTCCAATTTGTATGCCATAGTACTAATATTTTGCAACACCTTGTAAGGACCATAGTACTTTGGCTATAATTTATTATTCTTCTTAGCTTTCTTGAGGGAAATTTGTTTGTATGGTTGTAGCCGTAAAAATACCCAGTCTCCTACATCAAAACCTCTCTCGATATGATGTTGATCTGCCTGTTGTTTCATTCTATTTTGTGCCAAATTAAGGTTATCCTTTAAGAGTTGGATAACTTATTTTTTATGCTCCATGTGATCTTCCACTGCTTGAACCTTCGAATTTCTCTTAAAGATGATGTGTTGGACAGTGGATGATATCCATAAAGTGCCATAAATGGGGTCATTTTTGCTGCAATATGGAATGAAGTTTTATACCACCATTAAGCAAGAGGTTACTACTTGACCCATTGTGTTTGTTTATCATATAAAACAACGAAGATATCCTTCCAAACATTTATTTACTATCCCAGTTTGACCATCAGATTGAGGATGATAAGATGAGCTATGAGCTAATTGAGTACCCAAACAAGAAAATAACTCCGTCCAAAAATTTCTAGTAAAAATGGGATCTCTGTCGCTCACAATAACCCTTGGGTTTCCATGTAGTTTTTGAATTGTGTCCATAAATGTAGTAGCAACTGTACTTGCTTTAAATGGATGAGATAATGCACAAAAGTGTGCATACTTGGTAAGTCTATCAACTACCACCATGATGACACTCTTTCCTTTGGACTTAGGTAAACCTGTGATAAAATCCATTGAAATTTCCTCCCAACGTTGACTTGGAATGGATAAAGGTTGTAGAAGTCCTGGGGTCTTAATTATCTCAACTTTATTCTGCTGGAAAACCAAACATTCCGCCACAAACTTTTGAATATCAGATTTAAGGCCATCCCAAAAAAATTCTTTCTTCACCCTGTGGTAAGTTTTTAAAAATCCTGAGTGTCCTTCTAAAGGAGAAGTGTGCAATTCCAAAAGAATATTTTGTTTTAGTTGGGAATTCTTACAAAGATATAAGTGATCTTTGTACCATAAGGAATCATTTTTCCAACTAAATGTATCAGATGCACTAGGATCTTGCTGCAACTTTTGAATGAGTGTCCACACTTCTTCGTCCTTCTTCCATTCATCCCTTGCTTCGGTTATCCAATCTGGTTGGATAATAGATATGGCACAAAGAAATGCTTCCACCTCTTCATTATTTCTTGAGAGTGCATCTGCAAAAACATTTAGCTTCCCTTTTTTGTATATTATTTCAAAGTCATAACCCAACATATTTGTGACCCATTTTTTCTACTCTTCTAAAGATAGTCTTTGTTCCAAAAAGTGTTTAAGACTATCATGATCAATTTTTACCTTGAAGTGTCTTCCCATTAGGTAAGTTCACATTTCTTTAGTGCATGTAGTATTGCTAACATTTCCTTCTCATAAATAGCTTTCTGTAAATAATTTCCTTTGATTGGACGACTATCAAAAGCAATGGGTCTTCCTTCTTACATTAAAACAACACCAATTCCATTTCCCGAGGCATCACATTCCACAATAAAGGTTTTTGTGAAATCTGGTGTAGCTAAGACCAGTGCTAGGCACATTTCTTCTTTAAGATGTTCAAAGGCCTTAGTTGCTTCAGGAGTCCATGAAAATGCATCTTTCTTCAATAATCTTTCTAGAGGTGCTCGTAACTACTTTATGGTTGTGGGGAATTTCCATTCCTTAATGGCTTTAATTTTGTTAGGGTCCACCTTAACACCCTCATGAGATACAATATGACCTAGATATTACACCTCTTGTACTCCAAAGAAACATTTGGATGTTTTTGCATATAATTGTTTCTCCTTCAATAGTTTGAGCACCCTGTCAACATGTTGAATATGATCCTTCCAAGACCTACTGTAGATTAGTATATCATCAAAAAATACTAGCACAAAGTTTCTAAGGAAGGGTTTGAAAATGGAATTCATCAACCCTTGAAATGTAGAAGGTGCATTGGTAAGGCCAAAAGGCATGACCAAAATTTCATAATGACCCTTATGAGTTCAAAATGTTGTTTTTGGAATATATTGAGTCTTCATTCTAATTTGATGATATCCTAAACGAAGATCCAAATTGGTAAAATAAATTGCTGCATGTAATTCATCCAATAATTCATCAATCACAGGAATGGGAAATTTATCTTTAACGGTGAGCTTATTGAGCTCCCTATAATCTGGACACATGCGCCATGATCCATCCTTCTTGTATACCAACAATGCTGTGGACATAGAAAGAACTTTGACTATAGGTTGAATTATACTGCCTCTCAACATATCCCGTAATCATATCGTTCAATTTCTCATTTGGACATAAATGATATCTATAAGGCCTGATGTTTGGAAGAACACTTCCTAGAATCAAATGAATAGCATGATCATGATCACGAATAGGTGGGAGTCCTTTGGGAGTTTCAAACACCTTGGAATGATTTTCCAAGACTTGTTGGAGATTTGCAGAAATAGATGATTTTGATGTTGGAACTTCTGGTGAGCATAATTGTGCAATTACTCCTCGTTGTTATTTATTTAGAAGCTTTTTCATGAAATTAGAGCTTATTATCCTTCCCGGCTTCCCTTCAATACCCCGTAATTTGACTTCCTTTCCTTCTAAAAAAATTTCAAGAAAAGTTCTTGAAAATTAAAAGCTACCGTCCCCAAAGATTGTAACCACTGTACTCCTAGTACAACATCAGCACCTCCCATAGGAATGGAAAGCATTGGAATATTCAATACATATTACCCCATGGTTAGCTTGATATTATGGCATTTTCCAGAGAAATTTATAGTTCCTCCATTTGCAACCATCACTTGAAATTATGGTGTTGGGTATAGGAAACAATTCAATTCCTTGGCTACTTTACAATGAATAAAATTATGGGTACTACCTGAATCAATCAACACTATTACCTTTTTCTTATTGATGTGTCCTTCTCTCTTGAGAGTTTGAGGAGTGGTAATTCTCATTAATGGAATCATATGATATGGTTGACCTATTTCTTCTCTGTGCTTGTTGGTGGCATATCCTCTTCTTTTGAAGATCTTTGTTCATTTTCTTCTTCTTCTTCACAATCGATGTAAAATAATTTCTTCTCAGCACACTTATGACCTTTTGTGTATTTGTTATCACAACTATAGCAAAGCCCTTTTGCTCTTTTTTCTTCCAATTGTTGTGGTGTCAACCTTGTAGGTTGTGAAAATCTAGGATTAGAAACACTTACCTCTTTATAGAAGTGAGTGGTAGGCTTCCTTGTCGCCATAATTTTACATTGAATTTTTCTGGCCAACCTGAATGCCTTCTCCAATGAATTGGGTTCCAAAATGCGAACTTCATGTTCGATGTTATCCTTTAAAGTACCTATGAAGAGATCAATCCTGTGTTCCTTTGAAATATCAGTTACCCTTATATTCAATTTTTGGAAGTCCTCAATGTGCTCCCCCACTGAACACTTTTGTTTGAGATTTATCAATTGGCTAAAGAAGGTGTTTCTCTTTGTATCCTCATAATGTGCTATCATTTCCTCCATAAAAATTAACCAAGTGACAATTTTTTTATGGGAGCAAAGCCATCGATACCATACAAATGTATTTTGTTCTAAATGTAAAGTTTCAATGCGTACCTTTTGTGTTTTTTGCACATTATTGAGATCAAAATATTGCTCCATCTGTAGTATCCATGTTATAGGATCCTTTCCATCAAACTTCCCCATATCCATTTTTGGAATATGGTGGTTCTTCCCTCCAACATTAGAGTTTATGAAATCACGACTAACATTTATTTTTTTCTCATCATGAGTTTCCTCTACTATCTTTTCACGATTAGGAAACATTTCTTGTATCAACTGTGTCAAACCTTCCATGTCTGCTTTTAGATCATTCTTCATGTTTTTTCCATGTTGCCTTTCATTTTTTTCATCGATCTTAGCTTCCATGTCATCCATCTTAGCTTCCATGCCCACTTCCATGCCATCCATCTTGAAGCTTCCAAACCATTCATCTTAGCTTCCACGCTTTGTTCAAACTAGTTTTTCATCCATCTTAGTTTCACGCTTCTTCAACACCCCATTTCATTTTTTGTTTTTCTTTGCGAGAGTGAAATTTGTTGCACTTGTTCTTGTAATTTTGATAGATCATGTTGCAATTCTTCATCTTCATGAGTCATGGTAGAGCCTTCTGAAGGCTTGATGGGTGTTGAATTCTTTTTAGGGGCCATTATAGAATCCAATATTGATATCTATTCTACAAGATGCCCTTGGAATCAATTCAACTTGATTCTTCAAACAAGACTTATGCAATTCGGAAAAAAAAATACACACCTTTTACTAGCTTTTAGGAGCTCGATATTGAAATTGAATTATCTATATAGTTGAAAATCTTCGATATCTGAAATTCAGCCCTGTAGTAGATCTCTGAAGCTTCTTTCAAATGCCACAGGTCTGACCTGATTTGGATTCTCCAAGACAAAGTTGTGTCCAATCTCCTACAATGACCTAATTCTGGACTGGTTTAGTAGAGCGAACTTGTACGACTTGCCACGTGTCACTGTTTTGTCCTTTGTCTCTGAAATTGATAGAACGAAATTATTAAATGTAAGCAGAACAGGAAATGTAATTTTTATAGCATTCCAAACGGATGCTCAGAGAGATAGCTATGAATATTTTCCCACGATCACCTCTTTGAGATGAAATTCAGAAGCCTCAAAAAGCCCTAACTTCCACAGATCATATCTCCGAAAATATTGCGAACTAATATCTGAAATTTTGCAACAATGTTCCTTGTGGATTTCGTCTTTACCTTAAAAATTTCATCTTCCTAACCTTCAGAAAAAAGGTTATTTAAAATACCATGATATCATTAGGTTAAATCTAGAGCTTGCAATGAACTAATCTGCAGATCATATCTCCTGAAAATATCGTAACCAAGCTCTAAATTTTGTGATGATGTTCTCAGATTCTGGCTTCACACTAAAAATTTAGATTTTAAACCTCAGAGACAAAAAAATTCATAGCTAAAATCTCACTGTATGACCCTGGTTGGTTAAACAAACCCTAGAATCTCAAAGCTCTGATACCAAATGTTGTGAAACCAACTCCAAAAATAGAAGAAAAGAGATATCAACGCCTTAGAAATAAGCCACTTCGAGGGGGAAACTTCCAATAAATTACATGAATGAACAATTCTTGGATGATACAAATTACAAAACCTCCTTTCTATATATAGGAGTCCATGGGGCCACATTGTAATCCTAGTGGGGCCACAATGTAATCCTAGGCGACCTAACAATAATAATTTAAGGGCACAATAATAAAAATATGGGGGTTACAGGAGTACAATAATAACAATAAGGGGGTTACACTAACAACAATAAGGGACTATACTAGTAATATAGGGACCTAACACACTGTCTCGACATACTTCCTCTAGTTTAACTAGAGCTTCCTCTATGCCCGATATCTCTTAATTTCCATGCCCAAAATATAGTTTGCAGCACCAAGATCCTTCATGTCGAATTTGGAGAATAGTTGGGTCTTAAAATATTGGATAATTTCTTTGTCATTTCCATTCAACAACATATCATCCACATACAAGACCAAATAAATAACACGGTCACCAATTAATTTAAAATAAACACAATGATCCTCCTTACTTCTGGTGAAGCCAAGTCCCCGTATATAGGTATCAAATTTATGATACCACATCCTTGGTGACTGTTTTAACCCATACAGAGACTTCTTTAACCTGCATACTAGTTCTTTCTTCTCCTTCACCATAAAGCATTCAGGTTGTTTCATGTAGATCTCCTCTTTTAGATCGCCGTGAATAAATGTTGTCTTCACATCCATATTTTCTACCTCAAAATCAAATGAAGCATCAACAGATAAAAGTAATATAATAGAAGTAACTTTGGCAATAAGAGAAAAAATATCACCAAAATCAATTCCCGACACCTGGGAATAACCTTTTGCTACCAACCGAGCTTTGTATTTCTCCACATTGCCTTCTACATTTATCTTTTTCTTAAACACCCATTTGCACTCGATGGGCTTCCTTCTAGCCGGCAACTCCACCAGATCCCATGCCTCATTTTTATGCAAGGATGCCATTTCATCAACCATGACATAATTCTAGAGTTTTCCATCCTATGAATCTACTGCCTCGCTAACAGTTCTAGGATCATCATCAGTTACAGTTAAAGAAAAATTTGAACAGGAAGCAGATGGACTATACCTTTCTGGTTGTCTTCTTTCCCGAACTGATCTTCTCACAACTGGAGTTTGTGGCTCTTCCTCTTCTGAGTCTTCTTCTGTTGTAGAGTCTGATTCATCCTCCTTTAGCTCAAATTATATCTTCTGAGGTTCCTTTGGTAGTACTTCATGTTTAACAACATCTTTCACCTCTCTAAACACCACATCTCGGCTGTACACAACCTTCCTTATTTTCGGGTTCCAAAGCTTGTAACCCTTTAAACCTTCCTTATACCCAAAAAATACACACTTTTCAGATTTATTATCCAACTTGGTCCTTTTCTCCTTTGGAACATGTACATATGCATCACATCCAAATAACCTCATATGTGAAAGAGAGGGTTTCTTACTAGTCCATACCTCATATGGAGTCTTATCCTCCAGCGATGATGAAGGTGATCTGTTAACCAAGTAACATGCAGTCTCCATTGCCTCTGCCCAGAATTATTTTCCTAACCCTGTACCACTGAGCATGCTTCTTGCCTTATCCATCAGCGTTCTGTTCAGTATTTTTGCAAATCCGTTTTGCTGAGGTGTGTATGGAGTATTCTTTTGCCATGCTATACCACACTTCTTACAGAACTCTTCAAATTCCTTCTTGCAAAACTCCCCATCATTATCTGTCCTTAGCACCTTTATCTTCTTCTCTATCTGGTTTTCCACCAGAGCCTTAAATTCTTTAATCTGTCAAAGAATTCAAATTTCTTCCTCAAGAAATATATCCATGTATTCCTTGAGAAGTCATATATGAATGAAACATAGTACATAGACTTACCTAGTGATAGAACTGACACAGGTCCAAACACATCACTGTGCACAAGCTCTAATATCTTGTTCGCCCTCTTAGCACAATTTTCTGCTCCCCATATACACAATTTTCATAGAAATCAAAATCCAGAGAGTTATTACACATACCTTCTACCATACCATTTCAATGTAGTATCTGAAGTCCCTTGTCTCCAATATGTCCAAGACTTTGATGCCATATCATGGTATTTTCTCTAGAGACTGCTAGGCTTTCCGCTCCACTTTCGGGAACCACAGAACTGTTGCACCCATAAATAACAGTGCTGCCCTGAAGCTTGTACAGAGTTCCAATCTGAACTCATCGCATTAATACCAGTGCTCCTTGAACCATCTTACATGTTTCTTTCTTGAACACTATTTTTACACCTGCATCATCCATCTTGATTACATAAATCATATTTCTAGCCAATGCAAGAATGCGCAGAACACCAAGAAGTGTTCTAATCCTTCCACTTTGTAGCTTCAGCTTGAATTTTCCACATCTGACGATTCTGGCCTTGCTATCATCACCTAAGAATACATCACCGCCATCATATTTCTCATACTCACAGAACCACTTGCAATGGGGAGTGAAGTGAAAGGATGCACCCAAGTTAATCAACCATGACTCATCATCTACATGTGTATTTGAAGAAGAAGCCAAATACACATCCCCACCTTCATCCGAGGTGGTTTTTGCCTCTGTAGAAGGAGCATCATCAGATCCCTTTGCTTTCTTAGGAGCTTTAGATCTGCAGTCATTTTTGTAGTGCCCTTCCTTTCGCATTTCTATTAGACCATTAAAAACTTTCCTAGAGATTTAGATCTCCCTCTAGATTTAGATCTCCCACTCGAAACATTATTCTTGTTTCTATTCTAGGACCTTCCTCGTACAGATAAGGCATCTCCATTATGACCCTCCATATTTCTCCATCTCATTTCCTCCGAAAGCAAGGCTGAGACAATGTCATAAAAATTCAAGGTAGTTGTATTGCTACCTATTGCAATAACTAGACTGTCCCAAAAGTCTGGTAGAGAACACAAAAAACTGATGCACTTATCTTCATCTGAGATTTTAATATCAATAGATGACAATTGAATTACCACAGTATTGAAGGCATTCAGATGCTCTGTCACAGAGTCTCCATCCTTCATCCTCAGGTTATACAACTTTTTCCATAGGAATAATTTATTCACCAGAGACTTAGATTGGTACAAAGTCCCAAGTTTGTCCCACAAATTCTTCTCCGTAGCTTCCCCAGATACATTCAAAAAAACTGAATCTGAAACACACAACCGTATTGTGCTCTTCGCCTTCCGATCGAACTTTTTCCAGTCTTCATCTGACATTGCCGTTGGTTTATTACCTAGATCTACTGTGATCCACTGGTCTTTATCCACTAGCAGATCCTCCATATTGAGCATCCACAACTCAAAAATATTACCATTAAATTTCTCAATCTCTATCTTTCCACTACTCGCCATATTCTCTCACAGCAAGAATCGATCCCGCAGATCTCCCACTAAACAGGGTCTACCACAGGCTTGAGAAAAAAACCCCTCAGCAGCAAAGGCGTCCCCTTAAAGCCAAAATAACTCTGATACCAAATGTAGGTTTTAACCCTTTATAGAAATGATCTGCAAACGAACCTTAAAATAGAAAATAAACAATAGCAAGAGCATAAAACATAAAACAAATATACACAAATATTTTACCCTAGATCCCAAATCAGGATGACTAGCTTGATTTTTCATTAGATTCCTTTTAGTTTTACAATACATATATATACATGCCGAAGCATACATAAACCCCAATACATTAACCTTGGATTAGAACATAACTGTAGTTCCCTTGACTGGATCTAAAAAATACCTAGGGCCGAAAAACCATCATGCCCCAAAACCATGTGCAAACCCATGCACAAAACCATGGGTGGGTCCGCCCACCGAAAAATAGGGGCCAAATTTTTTTTCTTGGGGCGCTTCCTCAGACCTCAAACAGGGGGGGCTACCACCCCCCTTGTGACCCCCTTGCTATACCCAACACAACGTACAGGGAGTGTTATCACCCCCCTTGTGACCCCCTTGCTGCACCCAACACAACGTACAGGGAGTGCTATTGCCCCCCCTGTGACCCCCCCCCCCCCCCCCCCTCACGCGTGAATAGTCGTGGAAAGAATATAACACATACCCAATAGTTTTAGTATATCATAATATCATATTCAATCCCCATGGTTAGATTTTCTACATGGTATTAAAACGCAAGGAATCGCGATAAGAAGAGAAGAAGAGAATTTGTTTTGATCAGGTTCAAATTTTTAGATTATTTCTTCTGTATCCAACAATAGATCAAGATGTCTTTCAATGGTTTGAGACTCGAATATTCACTCAAGGGAAATTCAAATTATATTTCATGGAAGGAGAAGATGGAGGTAGTTCTTGAGGACAACAGACTGAAGGCTTTCATAGATTCTAATGTCCCATAGCCTGCAATAGCAAATTCTCAACTTCTTGATGCTTGGAAGAATAATGTTGCGAAAGTGAGAAGGATCTTGTTAGAGGGAGTTTGAGACCATATTGTCTTGATCCTCCATGGGAAGGAGAATCGATATGCAATGTGGAAGGCCTTGAAAAATATTTATCAAAATAACAGTGACCATAGGAAGCTAGCACTGAAAGACAATCTCAGGAAGATCAACATCGAAAAGGGTGACACGATCCAGAAATACATGACCAAGTTCATCACATGTCGAGATGAGCTTGGAAGTGTTGGGGTCACTATTGCCATAGATGATTTGGTGAGCCTAGATATTCTAGGCCTTCCCAGGAGCTGGAATAGCTACTAGGAATTTTTTAATGAGAGAGAGAAGCTTCCAGATTGGGAGCAACTTTGGTCCGATTTGGAACAAGAAGAAATAAGGTGGAGCACCAGAGATGGATCCTCATCAAAGACTGATGATGAGGGAAATTGTACCTTAGATGGTAAGGAGAAGAAAGGAAAAGGGAAGGCATCCCAATCCAAATCCGAGACCAGCAAGTCAGGAAAGAAGTGAGACTTGTCAAAGGTGAAAATTTTCAACTGTCATGAGCATGGAAACTATGCAACAAATTGTCCACAAAAGAAGAAAAAAAAGAAGGCCTCAGGAGAAAAAACAGGTGAATCATTGGCTTCACAATTTGAGTTGGACTTCACCCTCATCGCATGCATGGTGTCATCGGTGTTGGGATATGAGTGGTACTTGGATAGTGGTTCCTCATTCCACATGACCGACAACAAATAATTCTTCAATAGCTTGGAGGAGAAGGATCTCCATATGAACATCAAGATGGGTGATGATGGGAGGTATAATGCTACTTGGATTGGTATAGTTACTTTCTAGAGAGAGATAGGTAAACCTTGAATACTAAAATATGCCATGTATGTACCCGGTTTAAAGAATAATTTGGTTTTGTTGCTATGTTGGAATATCGTGGATATTATCTGATTTTCAGTGAAGGAAAGGCATTCCTTCGTCACAAATCCACAAGACAGGTGAAAAATATTGGGGTTCAGGTGAAGAATCTCTACAAACTTGATGTGGATGACTGTGCAACATTGAGCAGTAAAGCAGAGAAGGTGGTGAGCCGAGACATCGGTGAGCTATGACACTAGAGGTTGGGTCATCTACACCACAACGCTTTGAGGATCAAGCAACAGATTTCTACAGGGCTTACAAAGGGTACACTTCTGTAGAGAAACATATTAAAAGGGTGTATTATGGGGAAGTATACAATGGAAACATTTCGTGATAAGGAAAGTTGAGCAACGAAAATCCTTGATAGAGTTCACTCAGACGTGTGTGGACTCTTCTCAATAGCTTGCAGAACAAAGCACATGTATTATGTGATTTTTTTTCATGATTTTTCAAGAAAGTGTTGGATTTTCTTCATGCAAAAGAAAGATCAGACATTCTCCATGTTTTGTGAGTTCAAAGTACTTGTCAAGAAATATATGCAGAAGAAGGTAAAGGCTCTGACAAGCGAAAATGGTGGGGAATACATCTCTAATGAATTCAAGAAATTTTGTGTCTCGGAAGGAATTCAAAGAGAATTGATTTCAGCTCATAACCTAAAAAAAATGGGGGTGCAGAGAGAAAAAACATAACTATTGTGGGAGCAACATGAGCTATTTTGCATGATTAGGGCCGACCTTTGCATCTGTGGGAAGAGGCATGCAATACAACAATATTTGTGAAGAACATAAGTGGTCATCAGATACTTGGGATGAGTACACCAGAGGAGTATTTTTAGGTTAGAAACAAGATGTTTCATATTTTAAATTTTTTGGCCCATTTATCTATTTCCATGTCACCAAATATTCCAGGAAGAAGCTTGAGCCAACAAAAAAGTTGGGTATATTTATGGGGTACACTGATACATATCATAACTATCGGATGCACTTTCCAACACATCAGATGAAAGTGGTCAGAAGAAATGTGAAGTTTGATTAAGACAAAGCCATGCAATTGTCCCTTGAGAGGGATCTTGAGTTGCATGCAGTTGAGGAGCTCTTAGCTCCATAGGATGAACCGCAGGATGTGGAGAAACCACAAGAAAAGGAACAGATATTCGTGGAAACCACTCATGTAGATACATCCACTAGATATGGAAGGAAGTGAGAGAGGCCAAAAAATTATTGTTGGATGCAAGAGAGAATGTGGGAGCACCCACATCACAGTGCAGATAGAGAAGGTCCCTAGAGCGGTACACTTGATACATGGATCTTATGAGCAGAGGTATTGATATAGAACCATCCTCGTGTGAGGAAGAAATGCAACATCCAGTATGGGTTGATGCCATGGTTACTGAGTATGAATCCATTATCAGGAACAATGCATGGGAAGTTGTCCCAAGACCAGTGGGGAAGTCAGTGGTAAGATCCAGATGGGTCTACAAGGTGAAGCAAGTAGTAGATGGGAGTGTGCAGAAACACAAGGCTATATTTTTGGCCATAGGGTTCTCTCAGGTGGAGGGGATTGAATATGATGAGACCTTTGCACCAGTCATAAGGTACTATTCCATTAGAATTAGAACCATCCTTGCACTCTTTGCACATATGGGATGGCAGATACATCAGATGGATGTAAAGAAAACATTTCTTAATGGATTTATTGAGGAAGAAGTGTAAATTGAGAAACCTGAAGGGTTTGAGACCTTAGATAGGGAGTCACATGTGTGCAGACTCAAGAGAGCATTGTATGGGCTGAAGAAAGCACCCCATGCTTGGTACACCGAGATTGAAAACTATTTCACTGGGTTGGGATTCACCAAGAGTGAATCGAATGTGAACCTATATCATATTGTGGTTGATGGTAAGCTTTTGATTATTGTAATTTATGTTGATGATATGATATTGATAGGTGATGAGCAGCTCATAAATTCTTGCAAAGATGATCTTGTAAGAGAATTTGAGATGAAGGACATGGGGCTATTACACTATTTCCTTAGATTCAAATATGACAAAGAGATGGGGAGCTAGTTGTATCCTAGGGAAAGTATGCCAAGGAGATTCTGAGGAAGTTCCACATGGAGGGTAGCGAACCCATGGAGACTCCTCTTACAGGAAACTGGAGGAAAGAGGATGATACTTTAGGTGAAGTAGTGGATGCTATTGTTTACAAGAAGTTAGTGGGTTCACTCATGTATTTTGTGAACACACGACCCAACATTTGATACACATTTAACCTGCTGAGCCAAGCTATGGTTAAGCTGACCAAGATCTTTTGGAAGGCATGGCAGGATGTGTTGAGATATATCAGGGGCACTAGAGAGTATGGATTATGGTAAAAACAAACATAGGGAGTGAAGCTTCAAGGCTTCACTGATGCAGATTAGGCTAGGAGTCCATCTGACTGGAAGAGCACATCAAGAGGCATCTTCAATATAGGATCAAAAAAATTTTCTTGGTACAACATGAAACACAAATCAATGGCACTCATTTCAAAAAAGGAAAAGTACATGGCGGCCAGTCAGGCTGCATGCAAGGCTAGCTGGATGAGGAAGATACTTGTTGGTTTGTTTGGTTAGTATATGGATCCAATGATGATACATTGTGATAAAAAGAGTTGCATCAAACTCTCAGTTAATATGGTATTCCATGACAGGTCCAAGAATATTGATATCTGATATCACCATCTCAGAGATTGTGTTCAGAGGAGGATTATGTCATTAGAGTACATTCCCACAAAGGAGAAGGATACAAACATCTTGACAAAGGCATTGGCAATAAGAAAATTCGAATTCCATAGAGACAGGATCGGGGTAGTAGATAATCCCTTTATTGTTTAGAGGGAGTGTTGAAATGGCACCCCAAAGCGAGGCTTCTAATTTAATTTCCCCTTAATTAAATTGGAAGAGAAATTGTAATTTCATCTCATTACAAATTGTATTAGTTAAATAAGTCATAATGAATGCGTTAGTTTAGGAAATTCGAGTTGAGGGTCAGAGAGGATGCATGCATAGTGATTCCATGATTTAAGGGGGTCCACTTGCAGTTATGCATGAGTTATAATTAGTTAACTCAATTGATTGAGTTAAAATCAATTTAACTAGTTCTAACTGACTGATGCTCTAGTGAGAGGTCCAGTGAATTAAATCTGATTTAATTCATAAAGAGTGATCAATTAGTTAACGGATAATTGACTATGAATAGTTGTTGCATGTTAGTTATGAGGAAGACCCAACTGAGACATAGGTTAAAGGGAAGATAAATATCAGTTGTGTCATTAGAAAATTGTACAGTTCAGTTATAGAGTCAGTTGGAGACCTTGGATGGATTGCACAGTAAATTCAAGGGAGTTTCCTATTTAATAGGATTTTAATTCCTCAAGAAATGCGTGAGAAAGGCAAGATGAGGACATACAGAGAATTGGCTAAGTATTTTTCCAATTTTTCCTAGATCAGTGTGAGACAATTGGTAGAGTGCAAGAGTTCTCTTTTGAGAGAAATCATTGTATTGTTTCATGATACTTTACTTTATACAATATACAGATAACATGGTTTTAGGCAGCATGCTTTCCCTAGATACATATTGTGTTGTGCGATTGATTGTTTCTTTCTCTTACTTGTTTATGTGATTGTGCGATCGTCTTATATTTCCGCACATTGTAGAAGGGATTCAATATCTTGTTTTAGTATATCATAAGATTAGATTGAATCGTCGTGGTTAGCTTTTATACATCTTATACTGCAAGAAACTATGTAAAAAGGGGTTAAATATCAGGAATTTTTGGAGCCATGGCTTAAGGATTGGTATTTATGTTATATAGATGCTTTAGAATTATATGGTGGATTGTTAAACGTATGTAATCCTCACATGCAAACAATATCATCTTTGGTTAGTGATAGTGTCATTTTTATATACCTAGTGATCAAGGAATTAAACGTAACATAAAGGATTTTTAATATCTATGGCCCTTATAATGACCATAGTTTATTTTGGGAAAATTTAGCCGTCTAATATTCTTGAAAATGGGAAATTCATCATGGATGGTGATTTCAATTTCATCACCTCCTTTGGTGAAATTTGGATACCAAATCCTCTCCAAGACTCACTTCGTCCTTTCTTATCACACCTTTTTAAATCCCTAGGCTTAATTGACTTTAAACCTACTAAATTGGTTCCAACTTGGAGGAATTTGAGATCTTTTAAAGATGTTTCAAGAATACTGGATTTTTTTAATTTTTTGGAGTCAGTTATTGTCTTTCATAATTAAGTCATGGGTTGAAGCTAGAGGGATGTCAGAACATTCTCAAATCATGTTGTGCATTGAAACTCAAGAACAAAATCTTCAAACTCCTTTTCGTTTCAATTATTCATGCTTAAAGGAAGAGGAGTTTTTAAATATGGTTTATTTGAATTGGTTCCATGTAGATCTAAATTCAAAATTATCTTGCATTCACCAATTTTAGAACAATTTAAAACTATTAAAGAATAAGATAAAGGGATGGAGCTTGAAGTTTAAAAATAAATAGGAAGCCACCTTTCTCAATATTGAATAAAAAATTGATAATATTTATCATTGTAATGATTTAGGGATATTTTGTATTGAGGATATTGAAAGTCACTCTACTCTTTGTACAATTTGAAGCGAGATAAATTATCTTAGAAGGAGAAGCTATAGTGCCAAAAGAGGTGGTCTACATGTATCTTTGAAGGTGATAAAAACAAAAAAAAATTCCACTACTTTTCCAACTTAAAAAAGAACATGAACACCATATGGGAGATAACAAACTAGGTTAGGGACAAGATCTCCTCCTTTCAGGAAAAATTTGAAGCAGGTATGAATCATTTAAAAAACCTCTTTATGGAGACGAAAATCTGTCCTATTATTAAAATCTTGGATTCCCTAAATCTCTTCCCACAATGCATCTTTGAGGAAATGAATGATTTTTTAGAGATAATAATTTTGAAAGGGGATTTATTGTTTTCCCTCTCTGGTATACAGAAGAATAAGAGCCTAGAGTTGGATGGTTTAACTATGGAATTTTAAATAGGATTATATGAGCTATTGAAAGAGGATTTGCTTCATGTGATAAGAGAGTCTTAGTCAAAATGCATCATGATAGGTGCACTAAATTAAAACTTCATATGCCTTATTCCAAAAAAAAAATATGTCATTACCTTTGATGATTTTCATTTGATATCTTATTACAATATTATTTTTAATATGGCCACCAAAATCATAGAAAGTAGATTGAAACCTATCCTTAGTTTTTTCATATCGGAGGAGAAATTTGGATTTTTGCAGGAGGGCCAAATCCATGACATTGTTGCACTAGCTTATGAGACAATTCGCTGGATATAAATTAAAAAGAGTTTGACCTTATCAATGAAATTTGACTTATCTAAGGCTTATGATTTCATCAATTAGAAATTTATCATACTATGTATCATAAAGCTAGGAATGAAGAAAAGTGTGGTCAACTCGATTTTGGGTTGCATAAGATTTGTAAATTTTACAGTCCTCATCAATATGAAACCTTCTTCATTTTTTTCAAGCTTCTCGAGGTTTACGCCAAGGCTTCCCTTTGTATCCCTTGTTATTCTTGCTAGTTGTGGAAGTGATAAGTAGTTTGATTAGATATGAAATAACCAAGGGTGAGATTTAGGGATTTAAAGTAACTAAAAACTAAATAGTCACTCATTTATTTTTATCAAAGGCATTATGGACAAGTTCAAACTGGTCACAGGGATGTAGATAAATTTTGGTAAATCTTCTATTACATGGGATTATTTCTCCAATGATTTTATTAATAACATTCCCTGATTCTTTTATTTTAATAGAGCTCCTATGGAAGATGGCTTCAAGTACCTTGAATTTGACTTAAAGCCTATGCATATCATAAGTTGGATTGGGATTGGATGATAAAGAAAATAGAATCTAGAATTGTCATCTAGAATCTAGAGATTTTATGCCATCCTCTTTTCCCTTCATCTTTGCCTCTATTTATTTACCCTAATCTACTCTCTTCTTTGCAGGTTTGTCCTGAAGATGAGTCTTGATTTAGACTCGAAACGTAGACCAAAAAATGAAGACTGTGGAGATTCCAAGCTTTGTATCTAAAGATCTACATCACAGAAACCTACAATCTATCTTTGAATATTGTTTGTTAACTACCGGGGTTTATATTCCTCCCCATTATACTTATAGATATGTATGAACTCTGATGGATTGAGGATGAATGTGAAACTATGTTATTATTTTGATAATACATATTACTCGTGGATGCATATTTCTCTATGTTGAATTCTCGAGTCTAATTAAGATTTGGGCATAGGCCAGACCCCCAAGTTGAGGCCCGATCAATGTAAGGCTTGCGCATAGTTAATTTTCTAGTTATTTGTTTATGTATATGTCTTTTCTTGCAATATTTAATTTGGTTAAAGTTTAATAGATTTGTGATCAACCGAATAGATTGAATGGTGAGCTTAAGCATAGTTGGTGTGATTTTAATTTTGATTTGCTTTTGGGCCTTGTTTTTTCCTTGAGTGTGCTTTTGGAAAGTGGTTGCATAGTTTCTACGAAGTCAACATTATCTGTTGCAAAATCAGCATATTGTTGCAAAAATACAGAATTGGTGAAAAATCAGAATCGGATAGGAAAACCTCATGAATTAATGTCATTCTTGCAATACCTTCACTCCATTAATTGGGTAAAATTATGGCTCCACCAATCATAACAATTTTACATGTTTTAATATTGATTACCACTGCTTGTAGGTTTCATGCATATTCATACCCTTTGATAGGAATTTTGGCATTGTGCATACAACATAGAGACCTCATAAGTTAACAAACCATGGTTGAAAATTAAATGGACATGTGAATCATTTTCAAATAAATATAAACATTCACACCATCCTTTTTTGGCATCATTGTTGGGGATGTGCTCAAAGTACTAAGAATTTTTGTCTAATAGGAAATGACACTGAGAGTAGAAGCAACTAAAGGGAGGTAGTTAGTGACCCTTTTAGTAACATACATCTTGAATTTCCTACATTTAGAGCATGCTAAGTAGACACCATAGGTATAAGTGAGAAAATATTTCGTAAAAACCCCAATACGTGGTGCCATAGGAGCCACTCATACTAACATTCTAGTAGACAAAGGAGGGAAACCTAATAGGATCCTTTTTGTGCAATATAGTGCGGTAGGGAAATCACTGAAAGGTCCGGAGCCAATAGAGGAAGGAATATTATTTCAAAGAGAAACATAAAGTTTTTTTGCATCTAACAATGTTCAAACCCTTGAGACTTCAAACGAGGAAAATATGTCAGATGAAGAGGTAAATATACCACAAGGTCTTGTTACTTTTGAGTTTTCCATCCAAGATCTTGAAGCGATGGTACAAATGAAGAACATTCCTCTCTCCGTCCTACCCAATTTTCATGGCCTTTCTAAGGAATAACCTGCAACATTTATTTTTGAGTTTGATGTCCTTTGTAGTAGTTATGACTATTCCATGGATGCATAAAAAATGAAGTTTTTTCCTGAATCTTTAAAATATTCATCACTCTGTTGGTTTATGGGACCTAGAGGAAATTCCATTTAGACATGGGTTGAAAAGAAGAGGATCTTATTGAAAAAATATCATGATTATTGTGAAATCCTAGATATCACAGAAGAAATCTTCAATATGTCCCAAGCCGATGATCAAAGTTTGGAAGATTATGTGGAACGGTTCCATTATACCTTACAAAGGAAAAAGAAAAATTTCCTAGATCCCAATACCTTGCATATCCTTTGTTTAAAAGGAATATGGGAAGAATTCCTTGAAAACATAATCTTTATGGGGGCAGGTGATGTCTCTCATATGACTTAATATAAGATATGTGAGCTATGTACAAGATATTCTAGAGGAAGTTCAACGTATAATCAAAATTATCGATATGTGACTTAACAAAGTTAATAAATCTAGTGGAATAAGTTTGCAAAAATTTGAGTTAGGAAATTTATTCAAAAATTTTAAAATTGATATCCTTAACACCTTAAGCTCCCAACTAATTTTTTTCCAGGATAAGGAGAAGAAGGGTGAAGTTGACTTGACATTTTATATATTATTTTCTAAATTTCACAAGAAGCATCCTCTACGAGAATGGCCATTAAATAATGTTGAGACATGCAACATTTGTTAGGAGAAGCATTCAACCCAAAAATTCCATTTTCTTCCAAATCTTAATGCTATATATCAAGAGGCAAGTGAAGGAACAAAAAAAATCTGCTTTGTGGCTCAAAATAAACCTTATCCCCCTTGACCATTCGAAAACACACCCCATAAACCATCTTTATATACTCCTCCTCCTCCAACATTTGTTTGGTATCCTCTTTTTCCTTCGCCATAATGGTCACTTCAGATGCAAAGCCAAGGGTTGGTTCCCGGGTGGAGAGGACCCTCTTCCTACAAGAATATGACTTCTCAAGCATCGCCTTAAAATTTTCCACAGCAAGTTCAATTAATGAAGATGTATTCAGATTTTCCAAAGTTTTATAGAACACTTGTCGACGTTTCGAATCCAAATAGGGATCCATCTTCAGGACAGGTTGTTGAATTACCTTCAAATCAAACAATTTAGGCTCAAACTCAGTGAAGAACTCAACTACCAACTCAACCCATGCCTAACCCAAATAATAAATTAGTTCAACCTACATCACCAACAAGTTTCTCCACTGTGGCCAATGTTGGTCACCAATAGGTTGCTCTCCTTTGCACTTGCGTTGGTTCTATAATTCTAGGAGAATGATTAGGATTCCGAAAGCTTCACCTTCTATGATTTTCTAGAAGTTGTTTCAATTTCTTACCTTCAATTGACATTCGAATCCTATCTTACCCTTTGATCCCATCCCTCCATCAAAAGTGGATCTAAAACATTAGAATTGTGATTGGATAAGAACCCCTCATGCTACTGTGGTGAAGAGTTAACATTCCATGCATTAGGGTGATTAGAGGTGCACTTTGTGGCAAAGAAGGAACAAACCAACTTGGAGGAGCTCTTATACAAGATCAACTCCTTTTTTTGGTTTTAACTCCTTCCATTTATATTAATGCAAAGAGTTCTTTGTTTTCCTATATGTGATGCTATGATTTCATGTATTTCGATGCCATGTTGATCCATTGAATTAAGTATTTAGAGGATGCTAAATAGATATCGTAGATCATTGGCTTGTGTTTTCTGATTGCGTAGGTTCTAATTATAGTGATGAGAGAATTAGGGGAATTTTGAGGTCTAAAATGGGCCTCCTAAGAAAAATGTAAAACCAAAATAGAATTTATAAGAACAATTAGGATTCAAGTTGATGGTGTCAACCATGAGGGATGATTCACCAATTTTAGAGTAAAAAGGTTAAAAGATTAAAAAATAATAAAATAATAAAACTACCTTTTCAATTTTTAATTTCAACTTATCTGCCTAAGGTTTTACTTAAATTTCAAGCGAGAGTACTTTCTGGATGCAAAATTTGATTCCTCATTCAAGGAGTATGCATGTTGCATACTTTTGATGGACCTTACTACATGAAAAATGAGAAATACATGAAAAAACATTGTTGCAATCACATTTTTCCTCTATTTCTCATTCTTCATGTAGCAGGTTCCATCGAAGTATGAATCATGGATACTCCTTGAACGAGGAATCAAATTATGCATCCAATGAGTGTTGCCACTCGAATTCTGAGTAAAACCATAGGGAGATAAGTTGAAAATACGAGTTGGAAAAACATTTTTTTCTTTTGTACCTCTAACATTTTATGATGTAATCTAATCTTAATTGTTATTTCCACTATTATTTTAGAATTTCCTTAGGAGACCCATTTTGTACCTCAAAAATACCCTAATTATAGGATTGGAGCATTCAAGCCAAGAAAGGAGTGAAGCATACGACAGATCATAGGTAGGCTTCATCCCATTATCTATTTACTTTAAAGGAAACAATAACTTCTTTGTCTTTCTGTTATTCTAAGTGTTAATTTTTGCAATTAGGGTAAAATTCCACTTTGGAAAAATCATATGGCTGAGATTATATTTTCATTATATTCCTCTTTTCAAGAGGACCGAAATCAACCTATAGATTGCCCCAATCGGTTAAGCAGAAGTTACATTATGAATTATTTTATTTATTAATGAAATGGAATGGGTCAGCCTCAACACATGTGGATTTGGTCAAAGCCACAAGTGGTCCCTCACAAAAGCTATAAATAGAAGCAAACTCAAGCTCATTCTCACACATTCGATGATGAGATTTTATTCTTGCACTCTTTGTCTTGGATCGTCTTTTTTGTTTTGGTTCGCACAGATTCGATGAAAGAAGCTTGTGCAGGGTTTGGAATCACAAGTGAGAGGCTTGCTCTAATATAGGGATTTTGGGCCATAGCTGCAAACACAGAACTGTTGAAATTGGGCCAGAGATGTGGGAACAATGTGGAAAGGTAGTGACCAAGTTGCCATAGCCGAGGGCATAGCTTGTTAAGGTCGTGACCAAGGTCATAAGGATAGATCAAGCTGATCTGAAGTAGAGCCACATGCACAATGTGTCATGCCAATGACTGTTGGGTCAATTTACGATTGTAAACTAACACAAGTATTTATTATGAATCTGGGTTAGTGGAAATTTGAAGCATCCCCAAAGTATATGGGTTTCAGTTGTGATCAATTCAGAAGATGGTTTATTGATGATTAGGGAAATGCATATTACAAATATAAATCTAACTTAAATAGTTTCTAAATTCAGATGTGTAATTAGAAGTAGAAGAATCACCTAACTTAAGAGATTTGTTTGTCCTTCTCTTAACAAGATTACCATGTGAATTAGAAATCAAACTACTTAACTAAACAATAGATTAATATACATGAAGTAATGATTGAATAGGCTCTTCACTGAAGAGGTCTTGGTTATCCTTCATCATATATTCATTTATTAGTAATGCTAATGTTAATACAAGAATTTAGAAAAACAAGAAAGATGAATCTTAGTTTTAATCTCTTAATCAGATAGAAGAAGTATTTAACTTTAAATACTGGTTTGTCTCTTCATATGCAGAATAGAAACAATATTAAGATCCATCAGAAATCAAAGCATGTAAAGGCATGTAAGGATGAATTCTAACTGAAAATATTGATTATATAGAAAGAGCGCTTAACTTTAAACACTTATTTGTCCTTTCATATGCAGGTTAAGAATGATCATAAGATTCATCAATACTTGAAAATAATCAACAGAAACAAATTAAACATAAGCAAACTAATTCAGAAATTGCACCTATGAAATAAACTAAGAAGATCACTTAGCTCGATGTGGGGGCCCTCTGTTAGCTCCCTGTAATTCCAGCAGATTCGGGAGACCAAAACTGTAGGGAAGACATTGGAACCACTTTGGGATTCTAGGATCTAGCCCTCCTGAATCCAGAGAGGGATCTCTCTATAAGTGCAAAGATTGATTTATCTTTAAGGATTTTGAAATGTGATATCATGCTAGTTATAAAGAACAAGGTTTTTGTTTCGTTTTGGTTGGGCAAAGATATGTGAAGGTGAAGGAAGTATAAATGAAGGGTGAAGGTATGTGCAAGTGAAAGATTGATTCAGCTAACAAGATAGGCAAAAAGCAGCTTCAATCCATTAGGATATGGAGTCATAGTAGGATTTAATTGAAACAACAAGGTTCAAGAGTGGTCCATGGGGCAAGTCATCTATGTCAAAGGATATATTTAAGTTGATTTTATGGAATGAAAACAATAAGAGATGGAGAAAAAACAGATGAAGAACAAAGAGCAGCCTAAGATCAAGTAAGTACTTTGAAACTATCTTGCTTTTGGCATACACTTAGGGAAACTTTTCAAAGCAGCTGTTGGAGAAGAAACTAGAGGACAGGGCTAACCATAGACTTCCCTAGCTCTGCTTTACTTAGCAAACTTTTCAAGACAATACACAAGATAAAAAAATAATAGTCTAAGATCAAGTAAGGACTTTGAACCTATCCTACTTTTGACATACTCTTAGGGAAACTTTCAGAACAACTGTTGGAGACAAAACTAGAGGACAGGGAAAACCATAGACTTCCCTAGCTCAACTCTACTTAGCATAAACTGAAAATAACATTTAGGAACAATGTTTAAAGTCTTAGACAATAAGACATGGGCACACCAACATTCCTTAACTTCTTGGACTGTGTTAAATCATTCCTAAATAAACATTCGGAAGAAAACATTTAGATAAAGATTATCAGTGAAAGTAGGGTACTGCAAAGAGTAAATCCTAGCTTTATATTTGCTGTTCTTTATCAGAGAAGATGGACAGAATGGAAAAAAAAAGGAAATAACAATTTAAAATAAGAAAAACATCACCATTGACATAGACCAGGATCCCATAAATCAGCTTGTATTTGAATGCTTCAAACCAGTTACAATCATCAAGTCCAATGGGTCTCTACAGCTTCAAACTTCTCATATCAACTTTAGGTATCTTCAATTACACACAAAGCTTACAGCAACTTCAAAAAATATTTACATGCTTTAGATATTTAGAGACCAACCTTTGTTTAATCTTCTACAGAAGTATTTATAAAAGAAATGAGGAGGTGGGATGAGAGAAAAGATCTATGGGTTCAATTAATACAGTTTAATGATTCTCGGCCTTTGAGGGGCTCAACATGGAAGATTTATGATATTTCCTCTGTATTAATTTATTTTCATTAAGTATTAGGCATGCTGGGCAGATTTTGTTGACTTAAAAACTCTTGATTATCTTTGTAATAACTTTGCTGATAGTCGTAATAAGTTCTTTTAATTTGAAATAACTGTTCAGCTGTATTGAGGTAAATATATTCTGTTCTGCAATAACTATGCCTCCTTTGATTACTGTGAGGCTGTAGGTGGATTTTGGTAGCTGGAGAGGATTAAATTCGCCTTTAATGTGGCAGTGGAGGCTTCTTGGACTAATAGATTTCTTTGTCTTTCCCTAAAACACCTTTAATTCACTTTAGTTCTGTGTTTTAGGACAGATTAAGCTTAATCTGCATCTTCCGGTCTTCATGCTATCTTTAACTGTGGATTAGGATTTTGATTACTTGAAATTATGCCTTAACCCCTTAAAAACCGTGTTAAAACCTTTAAACATTGATTTCTGATTTGATTTTATCCTTGGATACTGATACTCTTTGTCTGTGGAGTTTGTTGTGTTTTTATTGATTTTGCGGGCTCATAGAGGGTTTCAAAATAGCATCAGTGCTCATGAGGCACGAATGAAACATGGTATGGAACCCTGCAGAGTGATCTCCTTAACGAATAAAGGCCCGGGGGATCATCATCCTTGGCCCTTAATTTCCTTTAAAAACATGCGTAAAGCTTTAAAACAATTTTGGATCATGAATTGTTTCTTGAAGGCTACAAAAAATTTTAGCCACCATTTGATATGACAAATTTTATAGGTGGCTAACAACGGCTCCAACTTGGGATCGCAGCTGCTTGGAGGTGCCAAGAACCTTAGACATGTCTTCTCTGGAAGTTGACCAATGCCTCATCCATTGGGCTGCAACTTTCTTTCTTTTGCTGATCTTCTTTTGCTCTGATAATGTTAGTAGCCATTACAAAACAATGGAATTCGATCAAAACAAGATTTCTACCTACCCAATCCTACTGATCTAACATTTTTTCTTCTTTTAGAGTGCATTTGGATTGGCAAAATCTTTTACAAAAAAATTATTCTTTTGAAAACATAAAACTAATCTAAGTCTACTTCTTATTTCTCCATGAACTCAGATTAAGCAGTTGAGTTCATAAGCTTCTCTACCTAACTACTATGTGTTAGGATTAGACTGTCTAACAAATTTTTATTCTCTAATCTCTAAAACAAGAAATTTTAAAAGCAGACAAGTCAGGATTGAACAGTCTAACTTGTTGCTGATCTATAGCATAAAAACAAGCTGCACATAGACAAAAATTTGCAGAAAAATAAATCAAAATGGTAAAGGCTTAAGATCTGAAAGTTCTAAAAACATCCTTCGCTTTTCTTAAGCTCTGTTTTGACTTTGTCTGAGATATTTTCTCTTTGTTCTCTGGTTCAAGCTTTGGGCATATCAGAACCAGTTCGCTTCTATTCTTGGCTCAGGTTTTGATCTAATTAGAGCCATTAATTCTTTTGGAAACTCATAGGCTCAGATTCTGAGCTTGTTTGAACCTTTTTATTCTATCCTAATCTTCCTAACTGATAAGCCAAGATTAATATGTTTGGAAAATGTATTCCTCTAACCTATTGGCAGTGAATTTAAAACTAATTATTCATGATTAGGCTGTATGACTAACTAGGAGTGTGTTTCTTAGGAGTGGCATTTGAGCTTGCACACTTTCAGATTTTGTTTCTCTTTTTTGGTATGGGGTTGTACCTTTCTTGTTTTTACAATCTACCCTCTTTTGATTTATATTGTTTTTGTACTTTTTCATTTTATAACTTTGAATGCAATGATGGGTATGATACAGATAATGAAAATAAAAATAAAAATGCTTCCAAACTGATATGGTTAAGAGAAATAATGTTTGAGCATCCTGCCATTGACAAGACCCCCAAACAATTTAGCTCCATTCAATTCTTGCAAAAAAAAGCATTATTACCAGCAGTAGAATGAATGAGATAAGGGCCAAGCCATAAGTTATCAAATTTCCAGTGCTTGCCCTTGTCTTCTCTCCTTGAATCCCACTTTAGAACTTTGTCACCAATGTTGAAATTGCTGGCTTTTGTCCTTCTATCAAAAAGCTTCTTGATGCTTTCTTGCTTTTGTAATGCTCTGTTGTAGACCTCCTCTCTGGTTTGTTGGAGATGTATGGTCTGATTAATTCTTTTTATCATATCATTTTCTACAGATTGTACCTCTTGGATCAGCTTCATGACTGGCACACCTAGGCAGGTTGAAAAAATTTCATCTACTCCATAAACAAGCTGGTAGGGTGACATTCCAATGGATTTTTTAAGTGTTAATCTGTCAGCCCAAAGAGCATGTACTAGATTTTTGTCCCAAGACTTCTTATTTTCCTCCAGCAACTTCTTGAGTATGTTTACCAAACTCTTGTTTGAGGATTCTGCCAGCCCATTACCTTGAGGGTAATAAGCAGTAGAATGACCCAATGTAATCTGATATTTGTGACATAATTCAACCATCTTCTTGGATCCAAATGCTGCTGCATTATCAGTGATAATCTTCCTAGGACAACCAAATCTAGAGAGGATATGGTTTTCAAGGAATTTTATGATAACAGAGTCATTGGCTTGCCTAGAAGGGATGGCTTCTATCCATTTGGTAAAGTAGTTTGTTGCTGTGAGAATCCATCTATGTTGGACAGATGAAGGTGGATGGATTTCTCCTATGAATTCTAAACCCTACTGTTGAAAAGGTGCTTCAACAGTGATTGGATGCAAGGGTAAGGGAAGCAATTTTCTTTTTCAATAAAAAAATTGGCATTTATGACTGGCAATTATCATCTTATGTACATCCTAAAAGAGGGTGGGCCAATAATAACCAGCCCTAAGGATTTTTTTGGCTGTTGTATTCCAGTAGAGGTGGCCTCCACATTCTCCTTCATGGAACTCGTGCTTGAACTTATCTGCATCATTCTTAGGAAAACATTTAAGAAATATCCCACTAGCATTTTTCCAATAAAGACATTTATCTAAAATGCAGTAATTTATAACTTTTAAATTTAAAAATCTTGCCTTTGTTTTTGACAAACCGGGAGGTGTATTCAGATTGAGTAAAACATACACAATATCAGCATACCAAGAGGAATTCATAAAATTATTTTCAACAATGGGAGTTAACAATTCCTCTTGTTCATCTAATGCATTAATCATATTAATATCAAGAGCTTCAAAATTAGATTCAGCCACTAGTCTTGCTAGTCCTTGGCCTTTAATGAGTTTAGTGGGCTTTATTTCTAAATCATATTCAAGTATCACAACTATCCACTTTCCTCTCTTGCCATCTGGGTCCTGCGTTAAAATGTCCTTTACAACTGAGTTAGGCACAAATGCAATTACATGGGAGTGTAAATTATAAACTTTGAAGTCTTTCAAGGCTTTGACTAAGGCAAAGGCTTGTTTCTCCTTGATGTTGTACTTCATAGGTGCATCTCTCAATGCCTTACTAAAGAATGCAATTGGCTGCTCTTGTCCCTTTGAATTTTTCTGCAATAGGACAACAGCCACTGTATGTTCTGATGCAAATGAAAAAATGAAAAAATCTTTTGAAAAATCAGGACTTATAAGAAATGGTGTTTTGGTTAATGCTTGCTTTACCAATTCAAAGGATTTCTTTGCTTCTAAGGTCCATTTGACTCCTTGTTCCTTTTTCAGCATGTTGGTTATGTTTCTAAGGAGTTCAACCAAGTTGGGTATGAACCTTCTCAAGAAATTTATCTTTCTAATGAAAGATTGGAGTTCCTTGATGTTTCTTGGATGGTTGATTTGCAAAATACCATCAATCCTTTTTGGGTCTATATTTATTCCCTCTTCTGATATGATGTGTACAAGTAGTTTACCTTCTTGGAGACAAAACATGGTTTTCTTGGGATTTAAAGACAACCCATACTTTCTGCATTTCTGGAAGACTATTTTCAGGTGTTCTAGGTGTTCTTCATCTGTCTTAGAAAAAACAGTGATATCATCGAGGTAGATAATGATGAAGTAGCCTAATTCTTCTAAGAATGCAATGTCCATGGCTCTCTGAAATGTAGCACCAGCATTCATTAAACAAAAGGGCATTTTCACATACATGAAAGTTCCCCAAGGTGTAGTAAAAGCTGTTTTTAGTTGATCATCAGGATGTACTAAAATCGGATTGTACCCTGAGAAGCCATCAAGCAAAGAAATTCTTTTAGAACCCACTACCTTTTGTAAAATATGATCCATATTGGATAATGGGTAGGTGTCCTTCAATGAGGCTTTGCTTAAGTTCCTAAAGTCAATACAAAGCCTAATCTCTCTTGTTTTATTCCTAACTAACACTAAATTAGACACCCACTCTGATTATCTAATGGGAACAATAATTCCAGCTTCATACATTTTCTTGATTTCCTTCTCAACCAAAGGTAATTGAACAGGGTTTATTCTGTGTAATTTTTGTTTAAATGGTTTTTGGCTTTCCTTGAGAGGTATCTTATGCTGAATTATTTCTGTGTCATAGGATTTCAGATCCTCATAGCTCCATGCAAAAACATCAGAAAATTCTTTAAAAAACTCTATATATTTCAGTTTGATGTGAGCTGGTAAAGTCTTAGATAGTTTGATCATTTTTGGGTTTAGTTCACTGCCTCTATTACACTCTCTTACCTCACTTTCCACAGGCTCCAGCTTTGGCTTCTTGGCAACATCGTTGAAATCAAACAGCTCTTCCAAAGGGACCAATCCTTTTGGCAAATCTTCAGTGTCAGATTGCAGTGTTTCTAAATCTTCTTTTCCTAAATCTGCGCTAATTTTTGCGTTATGTTCAAATTTATTGGCCAACAGATTTATATCAGCAATTCTTGGAGAGTTTTCTTCTTCATCAAGTAAATTTTCTTCATTAGAACAGTCTGTTTCATAGTTTGAATCCAAACTTGGCAGCTCAAATTCATTTATGGACTGTAAGAAGTCTTCTATTTGTTTGTCCCCATCAAACACTTGCCAATATTTCTCATTGTCAGGGACAGCTGGTCGAAATTTGATTTGGGTAGAGCATATTTTGGTTTCATAAGGTGTAAGGCATGTTCTAGCAGCAAAAGCTAAACTGTTGGCTTGGATATTTCTGTCTCTTGGGAAAAAAATCAGTTGGAATTCCTCAAACGTTTTCAATAAATCCATGACATCGTTCCTGTATGATCTAAGTCTGGGGTGTTTAGCACTATATTCCCCATTCACTTGTTTGATAATCAGTTTAGAATCACCATGCACCTTAATCCTTTTGGCCCCTAATTTCTTCAATAAGTGCAGGCCTAAATGAATGGCTTCATACTCAGTTATGTTGTTGGTGCATTGAAAGTTTAATTTGCAGGAATTCCCTTCAGTATGATTTTTCATTGTATTGTGAAGCCACACTCCTACACCTGCATCACTCTTAGTACAAGGTGCATACTCCAAAGAGGACTAGTTTCAGATTTACTAGTTTGGTTACTATCCTCTTCATCTAGTGTGCTTTTAGATTGTTCTTGAAGATCAACACTATGTTGAATCTGTTTTAGTTCCTCATGTTTTTCATTGTTTTGAGGACTCTCTTTTTTACTCTCAAGTTTAAAAAGAAATGGATGATTGATTTGGAGCTCTAGACCCGTGATCTGTTTGCTAAGATTTTCTGATTCAGCAAACTGTTTTGAGACTTCTGTCTTGTCTCCCTCCTTTTCTGTATCTGCCTCTAATTCAGTCAAGGTTTCTTGCTCACTGAATATTTCATCATTGAAAAGGATAAATGAATCAAGGCCTGTGTGAACATAATAGAGAGGAGAGTTTTGTGGTCTCTCTTGGCTGGTAACCATGTATTGCATATGAGATTCCCTATAAAGTTTTCTTGTTTGATTAAAAAAAAGGATAGTTGCATATGTCATATCCATATGCATAGTTTCTTGTAACTTAGATCCCCAAGATCTTGATAATAGCATACCATACTTAGGGGGTACATCAGCCACAACTATATCCATCAATAAAAATTTGGTTGGAATTTGTGCTAAGTTAACACAGAGGTCTTTGATTAATCCTAAACATTTTACTCTGCTTGAGTCAAGGGAGTAAAGATCTTTGTATGGCCTAGTGCTTTCAAGGCCCAGGATATCCATTACAGCTTTGGGCATTAAATTATGAGAGGCCCCTGAGTCTTGCATGGCATTGTGCAAAATTTTGTCATGAATCTGTAAGCTAACATAAAAAGGAGGAACTAGTCCTTCTGGATATCTACCTTCAATCTTTGGACCAAATAAAAGCTCTGGTTGGTCATCATTAAGATTGACAGTGTCATTATTCTCTTCTATGTTAAAAGCCTTCAAAATTAGGGACCTGTACACATCTTGGGTAGCTAATTCAGTAAGGGGAACAGAGGTTTTGATTTTGGCAATTTCCTGCTCCAAACTAAAAGGCATCTGATTTTTCAAAATGCTTGTTTCAGCCTTATTAACTACCACTTTATCAGCAAAATATGTTTTCTGATTTGGCCTATTTACATTGGTCAAAATTGTTTTAATAGGAGCACTAGCTGTGGTGCTAATGCTGCTAAGATCTGCACTCTATTTTTCATTGATTTGAGTGACTTTTTCTTTGTTTTTATCAGAATTTCCAGCCACTGTTTTGTCTTTCTGTTTTGTGACTTTGGGTCTATTTACAGGGCTGTTTTTTATAGATTTGTCAAAGGATTGGGTTTTGGGAATTTATTGATTTATTTTACTCCTAAGGTCATACTCTTTTGGAGTCTCTATGATGAAATTTTCCAGCTCTTGATAGTAATATTCATCTTCTGCTCTTTTATCATCATAGGGAGTGTATAGACCTTGTTTTCTATTGTAATGAAAATTAAAATCATCATTGTCTATTCCCAACATATTTATGTCACTTTCCTCTGTTTGGTCTATTGTTTCTTCAACCTCACTTACATAGTTTGATGAAAAGGAGGTATGATCTCCTGATCAGGGTCTCTTGGTCTATTTTGAGGCTGATTTCTCCTGAAATTCTGATTTTGATTTTGATTTCTGTTTTAAGCAGCTGATTGATTTTGAATTGCTTGGGATTTCTCAAGGATGCTCATATTTTTCATCATCTCCTCCATCATTCTTTCCATCTTTGAGCTAAATGTGGAAGGTGTAGATTCCTCTCTATATGACACTTTCTTCTCATTTCTCATTCTAGCTCTCTTCTCCATTAAATTTACTTCCACTTCTAAGGCTCCCTTTTGCATATCCTCTAGAGTCTGAGGGTCTCTTTCTCTAAGTTGATAAGCCATTTCAGGATCAAATCCTTCAGGAAACTTGTTTAAATCTGAGCCTTGTGGAGGTTTCAGATATGGGGGAAGTGCATTATACACACTATTGAACCTAGTGCAATAAGCTTGAACACTTTCCCCAGTGTTTCTTTGGAGATTCTTGTAGTCCGAAAGTATTTGGAGAGGGTTTTTCTTAACTTTCCATTTGTTTAAGAATAACTGATGGAAGGCTTGGAGATCATTAAGACTGTGAGGGTTCAGCCTTTGAACCATTTTCTTACTTCTCCCCCTAAACTTTGAGCAAATAATCTAAGTTTGATAGTTTCATCATCAATCTCATTTCTGTCAAAGTAGTCATTCATCTTATCCTCATGTTGTGAAGTAGTAGTAGCACCACTAGCATTATACAATGGTATCTTGGACTGATAGTCCTGTGGAAGATTGACTAGAGGTAAAGGAAGGACTAAGGGAGCGTACCATGTTGCCATGATAAAAGGTTGTGGAAAAAGTGGGGGGTTTAAAAGTGGAGGGGGTTGATGGAATGGTGTAGTTTGAACAGTGAATGTGTGGATGAAAGAAGTGGATGGACCAAAAAGATATTTTTGACCTGATCTTGGATGAGAGAAACCAAAATTATGAAGGAAAGGTGAATCAGGTGGAGTAGTTTCTCTACTACCAAGATGTTCACCTCTATCTTGGGATGAAGGTGGAGACTCTAAATCTAGCTGATCTATATCATCAAGTGACTAGTTCTAAATGGGTTTCTTAAGTCAACTTGTGATTTTTGTAGAACTGCAAGGTTTTCAGGGACATAATTAGCTCTATGGAATGGCCTGACAATAGTTGAAGATTTGGCCTTAGGAGACTTCCTAAGTATTCTTTCAGGGTAATCAACTATCTCAGGAGGATCTGGGTCAGGATAGGCTCTAGTATGAATCCTTTTAGAAGCCACTATAATATGTTTTTCAGACCCAACTAAACAAGAAAATTTTAACCAAATATGACAATCTTTAAGAAGTTAACTGATCTTTTTGAACAAGAAAAATTTACTCCTAAAGTCTTCTTAACTGAGTTTATATGATGTTATGATGATAATGGGTTTCCCAGTGGAGTCTTTTAGGTATGTTTTGGATTGTGGAGTCACAAGGTGGAAATTTTTAGCTCTTTTGGAGGTAAAATGTTTCATGGTCCACCACCATGTTTATTTGAATACCAATCTGAAATATTTTTGGGTTTTTTGAGTTTATTTCAGTCCTATGGGTTCTAAGAATGTCCTAAATATGTTTCAACACTTATCTACGATGACGAGACAAAGAAAGTTTACTCTTATGGCTAAGCTAGCTAATTCCTTCAAGGTTTGATAATCTCTTATGAGAATCCTAAGGGTTCCTTAGTTTGTCACTAATTCATATAAGTTTTATCATGATTACCATTTTCTTTGGTAGTTCTTGAAGAGAGCTACTTGTACTGCACTGAATACTAGTTGTCTTGTTTCAAGGAATTTTACTCAAAGTCCCCAGCGGAGTTGCCAAAAATGTTAGTTCTGGTGGCTCAAATGGCTAACACAACAGATATTCTTTGAATCAAGGGGTTTCCTATGGTCCAAAAAGTATCTAGGCCGAATTTTACTCAGAAATCCCCAGTGGAGTCACCAGAAATGTTAGCTCCCTATAATTTTAGCAGATTGGCGAGACCAAAACTGCAGGGAGAACACTTGAACCACTTTGGGATTCTAGGATCTAGCCCTCCTAAATCCAGAGAGGGATCTCTCTATAATTGCAAATATTGATTTATCTTTAAGGCTTTTGAAACGTGATACCATGATAGTTATGAAGAACAAGGTTTTTGTTTGGTTTTGGTTGGGCAAATATATGTGAAGGTGAAGGAAGTCTAAATGAAGGGTGAAGGTATGTGCAAGTGAAATATTGATTCAACTAACAAGATAGGCAAAAAGAAGCTTCAATCCATTGGGCTATGGAGTCATAGTAGGATTTAAATGAAACAACAAGGTTCAAGAGTGGTCCATGGGGAAATTCATCTATGTCAAAGGATCTCTTTAAGTTGATTTTATGGAGTGAAAATAATAAGAGATGGAGAAAAAAAAAATGAAGAACAAAGATCAGCCTAAGATCAAGTAAGCACTTTGAAACTATCCTGCTTTTGGCATACACTTAGGGAAACTTTTCAAAGTAGTTGTTGGAGAAGAAACTAGAGGACAGGACTAACCATAGAATTCCCTAGCTCTGCTTTACTTCGCAAAATTTTCAAGACAATACACAAGATAAACAAATAATTGTCTAAGATCAAGTAAGGAATTTGAACCTATCTTGCTTTTGACATACTCTTAGGAAAACTTTTAGAACAACTGTTGGAGACAAAACCAGAGGACAGGGAAAACCATAGACTTCCCTAGCTCAACTCTACTTAGCATAAACTGAAAATAACATTCAGGAACAATGTTTAAAGTCTTAGACAATAAGACATGGGCACACCAACATTCCTTAACTACTTGGACTGTGTTAAATCATTCCTAAATAAACATTTGAAAGAAAACATTTAGATAAATATTATCAGTGAAAGTAGGGTACTGTAAAGAGTAAATCCTAGATTTATATTTGTTGTTCTTTATCAGAGAAGATGGACAGAATGGAAACAAAAAGGAAATAAAAATTTACAATAAGAAAAACATCACCATTGACATAGACCAGGATCCCATAAATCAGCTTGTATTTGAATGCTTCAAACCAGTTACAATCATCAAGTCCAGTGGGTCTCTACAGCTTCAAACTTCTCATATCAACTTTAGGTATCTTTAATTACACACAGAGCTTACAGCAGCTTCAGAAAACTATTTAAATGATTTAGATATTCAGAGACCAATCTTTGTTTAATATTCTACATAAGTATTTATAGAAGAAATGAGGAGGTGGGATGAGAGAAAAGATCTCTGGGTTCAATTAATATAGTTTAATGCTTTTCGACCTTTGAGGGGCTCAACAGGGAAGATTTATGATATTTCCTCTGTATTACTTGATTTTCATCAAGTATTAGGCATGCTGGGCAGATTTTGTTGACTTAAAAACTCTTGATTATCTTTGTAATAACTTTGCTGACAGTCGTAATAAGTTTTTTGATTTGAAATAACTGTTTAGTTGTATTGAGGCACATATCTTCTGTTCTGCAATAACTATGCCTCCTTTGATTGCTGCAAGGCTGTAGGTGGCTTTTGGTAGCTGGAGAGGATTAAATTCGCCTCTGATGTAGCAGTGGAGGCTTCTTGGACTAATAGATTTCTTTTTCTTTCCCTAAAACACCTTTAATTCACTTTAGTTATGTGTTTTAGGACAGATTAGGCTTAATCTGCGTCTTCCGGTCTTCAAGCTATCTTTAACTGTGGATTAGGATTTTGATTAGCTGAAATTATGCCTTAACCCCTTAAAAATCATGTTAAAACCTTTAAACATTGATTTCTTCTTTGATTTTATCCCTGGATACTGATACTTTTTGTCTGTGGAGTTTGCTGTTTTTTTATTTCTTTTGCAGGCACACAGAGGGTTTCAAAATAGCATCAGTGCTCATGAGGCACGGATTAAACATGGTATGGAACCCTGCAGAGTGATCTCCTTCACAAATAAAGGCCTGGGGGATCATCATCCCTGGCCCTTAATTTCCTTTAAAAACCTGCGTAAAGCTTTAAAACAATTTTGGATCATGAATTGTTTCTTGAAGGCTACAAAAATTTTTAGCCACCATTTGATATGACAAATTTTATAGGTGGCTAACACCCTCCACCCTTGCCTTGCACATTTAAGGTAAGTTCAGCTACTTAATACTTCAATCAATCAACCAGCATGTAACATCATCAAAATATGGTAGAATAGATCTTCAATTATGTCTCCAGTTCCCAGAAATAATAATAGTAATAAGTCATACAAGTTCCATATCAAAGCCTTCAAAGTTTGAGGCTTAAATAGATAAAATACCTAAAAAAATAATATAAAATAGTTCAAGTAATCATAAATATCCTTATCCTATCATATCAAGTCGAATTCATCTATCAGATCCATAATAATCTATAAAATCCCACAAAATAAGAGTTTTGACCTAGTTTCTAGGGATCCTCCATAAAGATTGGTCCTGCTTGACTGCCTTTGACTAGGCCTATTAAAGCTTGGTCTGACTGTGCCAACAAGTGTAATCTTATTCTTAGTTCTCGATCCTTCTAGAAATGTATCCAACTCGAGCCCAAGTGTCCTACACATATGCAAATCATAATTCTATTACGGGAATTTTTGCTGCTGTCCAAAAATGCGCTTACATTTCAATTTTTACAAAAACATCTAATAATTGAAAAAAATAACTTAAATACCTGTATATGAATATTTGGGTCAATATAAGGTGGATATGATGGTAAATATATGGATAATATGGAAAAATAAGGTGTATTTTCTAAACAAAAAGAGATAAAAAACGAGGGCCAACATCTCCCCCAAACTGATGATCAAGCATGTCCTCATGCTTGCTTTTTCATCTTTGACCTTCGGAGCCTTGATGTTGATCCCATTCCTGATCCTAAAACCTCATGCTGTGCTATGTACAAAAGAGAATCCACGTCTTTTCCCTAATCTTCCTTGTATATGGAGGTCTTAACCTTCTGTTTCTCATACATATCTTTCCATGAATTTTTCTCCTAAAGCCACCTGAATGCCTATGTACAAAGAAGATTGTTTTTGGTTTTTAAATTTTCCGCTTTCTCACTTATCTTCTCATTCTCCTTAACCAATTTCTCATTATTTATTTTATAAGTTTCATTTTCCTCCTTCAGGTGCCTCTCCATGATTTTTCTTATCTCCAAGCTATCAGTTAGCTATCTAACTCTAGAAAGGTTTTGATCATCCCTCTTTGAATCTTTGGAAATTGAAGTAGCTTCCACCTCATTGTTTTCAAAACAAGAATGTATATCCATAGGATTTTCATACACTTCTTGTTGCAGTCTTTCAAGGACTTCATTTTCCGGTTTTGTTATAGGGGATGTTTCCATGACTTGTATTTCTGGTTCTGTATAATGCTTCTTTTTCTGTCTCCTGGAAATAGTAAAAAATGATGTTTCTTTCTCTAACATAACTTTCTCCTACTATTTCTTTGACCCTGCTTTAGGATAAAGAGATGAATGCACAATATTCCTTGTTTCTTGTATGGGTTTAATTTTGTTTTCAACAACTTGTTCTACAAACTTATTTTCAACCAAGAAATCTTCCCAAACCATCCCTTTGACTTTAAACTGGTAATCTACAAAAATTTTGATGAGTCTTTGATTAATATATTGAGCCTCTTTGGGTTTAGTCTCTGATTTTATGCTTTCAATCATTTTCATCAATTTTTTGTAAAAGAAATAGGGTAGATTGATCCTTATATCCCCTTTGATGTGTTGTAGTAACCTAACATGGTAAAGGTGTACTACACTAATTATATTGTCACAAGTGAAGTGTAATATTCCTAATTAGCCAAGCTAATAGGAATATTCTATTTTGTTTTCATTTTCTTGTTGTAAGAATAAAATTGTAAAGAGGATAAATTAAACTCCTAAAACAACAGAATAAATACATGCCCATGTGAACAAGGCTAAATCTGGGCTACTTCAGCAAAACACCCTTATGTGTGAAAGGAATTAAGTCATTTGAGTGGGTCAACTGGACCAAATAAAAAATTCTGCCTAGATACATTGAACCACCTAGAGGACCGACATAGTTTTAGTTGGAGGCTAATCATGTGAATGCAGCTAAATCATTGAGATGGTTTAGGGTTTGGAAAGGATTCCATCTTATTTAAGGAAGAGGAGGACAACATGAGAGGGGTTTTTGATTTTATTATTTATGAAGGTATTGTCTGTTTAGACATCCCTCATTCTCTAGCTGCTTAGCTGAGAATAGTGTTGTTTAGCACTTGGGTGTCCTAATCGGGAATCCCACCTCCTTCCTTGAGAAGTCCCTTGGAGGAGTCTTGCATTACTTGACCACTATCAGGCATTTGGCCAAGCTCTTCTTCCAACTACAACATAGATCCTATTGAGGGTTTGGTTTTCCTTGTAAGCTACAACAAGTGGAGGCTAGATCTATTCAGATCTAAGCCATTCTAGTGCCTCTTTTCAGTGGGAAAGCATTCTATCCCCCTGGCAAGAGAATATTGGATGAGGAGAGCTCAATTTCAGATCTTGGCATCAAGCCACATCATGATCTAGAGCCAACAGTGTATTCCATCTTCCATAACTGCGTTATTTGCAAGGAGAAAGTTGTGTAGAAATTAGCTGAATAAATCACTTATTCAATGAAGATTAACCCGATCATACATCAATTTCGAATTGCATGCATAACACATAACCTTCTTCTACAATTAATTGTCACATGCGGAAATAATATAGAAGCAATCGCACATCAAATCAATCACACATTAACTCAGTGTGTATGGGGAAAGCCTATAGCTGAAAACCCCGCAGCTATTGTGTATATTATAATGGAGAAATCATGTAACAATCATAGTACAAAAACTCTTTACAAGCTCTCATGCACTACCTCCCATGCTACACACTATCAAGCTAGATCTAGCAAATCACTTGCCCCAATCCTTAGCCACTTGATAGCCAACCTTGATTGCGTGTTTTAATGCTAGGTGATGGCCTCCTTATATAGATAAACCACCAGCCTAAACTTTGCAATACTCATAGCGTACTCCACCTATCTATGTGTTGCAAATATGCTTGATATAGTCTGGCCCACATTAGCTAACTCTACCCTGCCTCATCTGTCTCTTTCTTCCACAGTCTTCTTCAGGCCAGTCATGCACTGTAGTGAACCGAAGTGTTCTTGAGTTGACTAATGAGTTAATATTTAGTAAATTAAATATTATTTAATTTACTCCACTCATATCTAATTGATTAGTTAGTTTAACTAATCCCAACTAGTTCAACTAAAACAAACAGAACATAACTCCACTACTTGTCCCGTTAACTCCTCCAAAACTTCTGCCACTGAAGTCTAACTGAAACCAACCATGCAAGATGCCATCAAACCCTAGGAACCACGTGATTCCTTGTGTCAGTTGCATGAGCCACCTCCATGACTCAAACTGAAGTGCGCCAAGAGAGTAAACTGCTGTTTATAGTCAAAATATTATTAAGGGAAAATAATATTTGACTTCCATATTTTTAGGAGATCGGTCTAAAAATAGTCTGGGTCCTAAAAAATAGGGTCACATCTATTTTTACCGACATGTCGCATACTTCAAGAATCTCCAAGTAGAATTCCCAAATTATGCTCCGTATGTCTAAAAATAGACATAGTCTAAAAATAGACTTTGCGCCAGAATTTGCCTGCGGGCCCACTTAGTGAAGGCGACTTCATTTCACTAAGCTCCATCATCTGGCTGCATTCTCAACACTCCCTCTCAGCAAGATATGGATTATCTGCAATCCCTATCCTGCCTCTGTGGAATTCGAACTTGCTCCTGGTGAGCGCCTTCGTCAGGATGTCGGCATCATGATCCTCCGTGGGAACATATGAAAGCATCATGATTCTCCGCTGAACACAATCTATGATATGATGGTACACGATGTCGATGTGTTGGACCTATCATGAAATGTTTGGATTGGCAGAGCTTGATGCAGCTCTGGTTATCACAGTAGATCACTGTAGGGTCCAAATGCAACCTGAACAAACCTGCGGGGATCTTCCTCATCCAAATAGCCTCACATGCAGCCAAGCTTGCTGCCATGTACTCGGCCTCTGCTGAACTGAGTGCCACGGATCTCTGCTTCCTGCTGTACCAGGAAACTGCTGTCGACCCAATGCTGAAAACTCCTCCGGAAGTGCTCTTCCGGTCTGTTGGGCTCCCTGCCCAATCTGCATCAGTGAAACCAGAAAGCTTCACTCCATCCTCCTGTCTGTACCATAGACCATATCCCGATGTGCCTCTGATATAGCGCGATACATGCTTGCCCGCCTTCCAAAAGAGCTTGGTAGGCTTAACCATAGCTTGCGAAAGCTGGTTAACTGCATAGCATATATCGGGTCGAGTATTGACCAGATACATCAATGACCCCACCAACTGTCGATAGACAGTGGCATCCACTACCTCCTCCGAAGTAGCATCTCCCTTCCTCCATCCTCCAGGAAGAGGGGTATCAACAGGCTTGCAGCCTTGCATGTTGAACCTCTCCCGGGCATACTTTCCCTGAGAAACAAACAGTCCTCCGCTGCGTTGCCAAATCTCCAATCCCAGGAAATAATGAAGGATGCCCAGGTCCTTCATCTCAAACTCTCGTGCAAGATCCTCCTTGCATGAAAGTATCAACTGCTCGTCGCCGGTCAAAATCAGATCATCTACATACAGTACGATGATCAACAGCTTCCCCTCCACCACAATCTGGTACAGGTTTGGATCCGCCTCACTCTTGGAGAATCAAAGCCCGGTGAAGTAGCTGTCTATCCGAGTGTACCAAGCACGAGGTGCTTGCTTCAGCCCATACAGTGCTCTCTTGAGTCGGCACACATGCGACTCACTGCTGAAGATCTCAAAACCTTGAGGCTGCTCTATGTACACCTCTTCCTCAATAACTCCATTGAGGAACGCAGTCTTCACATCCATCTGATGAATGTGCCACCCCATCTGCGCTGAGAGAGCAAGGATCGTCCGTGTGGAAGAGTACCTTGCGACAGGTGCAAAAGTCTCCTCATAGTCAATCCCCTCGATCTGTGAGAAGCCACGGGCGACAAATCTCGCCTTGTACTTCTCCACACTCCCGTCAGCCGCCTGCTTCACCTTGTAGATCCATCGCGAACCTACAACTGAGTTCCCAACCGGTCTTGGGACAATCTCCCATGCACTGTTCCTGATGATCGAATCATATTCTTCGATCATGGCATCAACCCATGCGGGTTCCTCCACAGCTTCCTCAAAAGAGGATGGCTCTATCACAACACATTGACTCGCAAGAGCCATGTATCCAGTGTACCGATCCGATGACTGTCTCTGTCTGCGCTGTGCTGTAGGTGGTCCTACAACCTTCTCTGCATCCCGAGCCAGTCGCTCAGCTTCTGTAGTGCGCATGCGCCCTCTGATGGTTGGCGCTGCCTAGGTGGTTTCTTCCACCTCCTGAACCTCCTCTTGTGGCTGATCCACATCCGGAAGCTCCTCCTTAGGAACTAACAGCTCCTCATCTACATGCAAGTGTAGCTCCCTCTCAAGCGAACACTGCATGGCTTTCTCCTCCTGAAATTTTATATCCCGTCGCACAACAGTCTTGCGACTATCTGGCACATACACTCGATAGTTATGAGGTGTATCGGTGTACCCCACAAATATTCCAACTTCAGCAGTTGGATCCAACTTCCTTCTTGTCTTGATGTTGTACAGGCAGGAGAGAATCAAAAATCACATAAAATGAAATGTCCGGGCCTCTTGCCGAGAATAAGCACTCCCTCTGGTGTATGTCACCAAGGGCCGCCCGGCGAGACAACGGTTACGCACCGCCTGGCATGTTGCAATCCTCCCAGCCCACAAGTGAAGGGGTAGGCCCTGATCATGCAACATCGCCCGTGCAGCACCCACGATCGTTCTGTTCTTCCGCTCAGCCACCCCGTTCTGCTGTGGGTTATGGGGTGCGATGAGCTCTCTCCGAATCCCTTCTGCGCTGCAGAACTCCTTGAATTCAGCCGAGATGAATTCACCACCGATATCACTCCTTAGAGCAATCACCTTCTTCCCCGACTCCTTCTCGACCAGTGCTTTAAACTCACAGAACTTCGCGAATGTATCGCTCTTCTTCTGCATGAAGAAGATCCAGCACTTTCGAGAGAAATCATCGACAAAGATCACATAATACCTGTGCTTTGCTGTCGAAGCAACAGAGAAAGGACCACACACGTCTGTGTGAACTCTCTCAAGGATCGTCGTGGCGCGACTGTCGCTAAGTAGTGGCTCACGCCGCACCTAAGTACCCACCACGCTGATACATTGCGCAAGAAGTGCCTTTACTAAGTACGATAAATATGCAGATAATTAGCTCATGGTGAAGATGGCCCAATCTCTTGTGCCATGGTTCGCCCTATCATCCCGGCCTCACCCATCTCGACCTTACCTGCATTTGTGAGATCATCTCACCCATGACAGTAAAGGTTGGGTGGGCCCACATCTTCGGGTCTCGGTCGTCTTCTTTAACATGGGGAAAGCTTTTCCTTAGGCCCAAGGCACATCATAACCCTTATCCTCCAACATCGCCAACTCTTGGAAATCAGGTTCTTCTTCAAGCCAGGTACATGCATGACATCCTTTAAGACAAAGGGTTTACCGGACTCCCTCTGAAAGGATACGGTACCGATACCAGTCGCACTGTATCTACCGTCATCGCCCATCTCGATGTGCATACCCAAATCTTTGTCCTCCAGATCTGAGAACAACTCCCGATCTCCCGTCATATGAAATGACGTACCGCTGTCCAAGAACCACACCGATCCCGGCATACTTGAAACTAAGCATGCAATCAGTGAAACTTTGACAGCCACCCCCACACTTCCCAGCTCATCTCTGCACTGAGTGAACTTCGTGAGGTATTTGGCGATACTATCGCCCTTCTCCATCTTGATGTTCCTGAGCTTGTCTTTGAGCGCCAGCTTCCTTTGGTCACTCTTACTCTGGAATAGATCCGTCAAAGCTTTCCACATTAAATATGGAGTAGCCTTTCCATGCAGGCTGGATACAATATGATCCTTGACGCCCTCCAACGGGATCCTTCGACATTTCGCGATCTTCTTTTGCCATGCATCGACCAAAGCTGCATCAGTGGGCTTTGGGACATCCGCATCCACGAACTCCTTCAGACCATTATCTTCTACCACTGCTTCCATTCGATCCTTCCATGCAACATAGTTCGAACTGCCTTCAAGAGCATATTCGAGTCGCAAACCATTGAAAGAAGACATCTTTCAACACCGGCACCAAGAAGAACAACCTTCTGCAAAATTCGAATTCCAAACTCCAGGCTCTATCGCTTCCGATCTATACTTGAAAACAAATTATTTCCAAATCAGAGATTGACTGCAAAGGGCATTCACCAGATCTTTCACCTTACAAAGAAGGATGAATATTCCGGAGGCTACCTGGCCCGCATGCAGACTCTGTCCGAGAAAATAAGTTTGCAATCACCGTAATAGATCTCGACAATTAATCTCGCTCCGATACCATGTAGAAATTAGCTGAATAAATCACTTATTCAATGAAGATTAACCCGATCATACATCAATTTCGAATTGCATGCATAACACATAACCTTCTTCGACAATTAATTGTCACATGCGGAAATAATATAGAAGCAATCGCACATCAATTCAATCACACATTAACTCAGTATGTATGGGGAAAGCCTATAGCTGAAAACCCCGCAGCTATTGTGTATATTATAATGGAGAAATCATGTAACAATCATAGTACAAAAACTCTTCACAAGCTCTCATGCACTACCTCCCATGCTACACACTATCAAGCTAGATCTAGCAAATCACTTGCTCCAATCCTTAGCCACTTGATAGCCAACCTTGATTGCGTATTTTAATGCTAGGTAATGGCCTCCTTATATAGATAAACCACCAGCCTAAACTTTGCAATACTCATAGCTTACTCCACCTATCTATGTGTTGCAAATAGCAACAGTATAGTTACAACTGATAGCTAACTCTACCCTTTCATCTATCTCTTTCACTGGTCTCCACTGAACTGATCATGCACTGTAGTGAACTGAAGTATTCTTGAGTTGACTAATGAGTTACTAATTAATGAATTAAATAATATTTAATTCACTCCACTCATATCTAGTTGATTAGTTAGTTAACTAATCCCAACTAGTTCAACTAAAACAAACAGAACACAACTCCACTACTTGTCCCGTTAACTCCTCCAAAACTCCTGCCACTGAAGTCTAACTGAAGCCAACCATGCAAGATGCCATCAAAACCTAGGAACCACGTGATTCCTTGTGTCAGTTGCATGAGCCACCTCCATGACTCAAACTGAAGTGCGCCAAGAGAGTAAACTGCTGTTTATAGTCCAAATATTATTAAGGGTAAATAATATTTGACTTCCATATTTTTAGGAGATCAGTCTAAAAATAGCCTGGGTCCTAAAAAATAGGGTCTCATCTATTTTTACCGACATGTCGCATCCATCAAGAATCTCCAAGTAGAATTCCCAAATTATGCTCCGTATGTCTAAAAATAGACATAGTCTAAAAATAGACTTTGCGCCAGAATTTGCCTGCGGGCCCACTTAGTGAAGGCGACTTCATTTCACTAAGCTCCATCATCTTGCTGCATTCTCAACAAGTTGTAGGGTCTTTTGGCACTTCAAGGAGGAGAGATCTCTAGTGTTGGGAATCTAATCACGGTGGTGATCCGTGGATTACAGATCTAATACATGTTACATTTAGATCTGATCTGAATATTGATGTATTAGCTTCAGAAATTCTGAATCATTTTGCAGATCAGCTCCATTAGATCTCCGATCTACTCCATGTACTACATTTTCTGCTGAAAACCCCAAGGGGCTTTTGAAGAGGAGACTCTATAGTGTAAAGATATGATATAGATCGATATTTTTGTACACAGATCTGATCTAGATCTGAAGTGTAACTTACAACTCTTTTCAGCTAATAAAATAACACTGTCAGGCTTGTACAATCATATCATATGGTTGCAGCCTCTTATTTTGGGCATTTATTCATGTAAAGTTTCCTATTTTTTGTTATATGATATATGGGCTTCAATATAATATTGAAATAATGTTGTAAATGACATGACTGAGCCTACATATTGGCCTCCTGCATATACTGGGCTGAACTGCATTATTTTCTGAGCAATTTTGTCACATAGTGCTGCAGTGTCTTCTTTGGGCAATTTTCTAGCTGTACTAGGTGTGGGAGATCTGTTTAACCCACCTAGGGAGATTTTTTTCTGATATAATATTGGATTTAGGTCTTAGATACTTATATATAAGGGATCCAAGGGCTGATTTCAAGGCCTTGATAGCAATCCCAATTTGGGGATATTACAGTGGTATCATAGCAACTATCTTGGCACAACCTATGCTTTGTTTATTAAAGAGATAATATTTATTTTCATGGAAGGAAAATAATGATGAAGAAGTGTAGTTACACTTAAGACACACAAGACAAGGGTCCAAACCCTTCATCTAGAAGATTGAGAGGGAAAGAGTTTTCAAAAACTCCGTTCCGAATTATGGATGAGATGGAGAAGGAAATCAGGGGAATGAGAAATGAAATACCAATAGATCTCTTAGAGAGGTTTTCACATGAAGGAAGCCCCACTACTTCATCTGATGTGTGTGAGCATTTAGCCACACAATTTGATCTACAATGTTGTAGCATGCTTACATTCCTTGCAAGAGGAGAAGAAAAGGGAGAGACACCAAAGGAGGAGACTCTTGGTGACTATCTCTAGGAATATGAATCTCAGTCTAAAAGATTCAGAGAGCATCTAAGTTTTCCAAAGTTTTTTCAACTCAAAGAAGAAAGAATATCTAGTAGAACTATGAGGAGAAGAGGGTGCATGTAGCCCACCTTGGGTAGAGCCTTCCTACCTACTTTTTATGGGTCACCTGAGAGCTCATCCAAGTCTTGGGCAGAAAATCTGGACACATACCTTTAGCTGCATCATGTTTCTGAAGAATAAGCCATAAGAGTAGCAGTGCTACACCTCCAAGGTGAAGCATAGGCCTGGTGGTTATTTGAGTCTTCTTCATTGAAAAGTATAAACATCTCTACTTATGCAAAGTTCACTAGGAGGATAGTGAAGAGCTTTGATTCTATGCCATCTGAAAATTATTTGGGTAAGAAAACTTAGCCTAGGGAATTAGAACATTTGCATGAGATGGGAATATCCATAGAGGTAACTCCATTTAATAACATTGTTGAAGGAGTTGAAGATCTGTTACATGATTTTCCAAGGGAAAAGGACTTACTTGAGCAAGAACATCCTTCTCAAGAAGAATACATGAGTGTTCCTCTTTCAAGAAAGGATCAAGTGAAAGGATCTCTTATTTTTGAGGCATGCCCCATTGATGAGGAGAAGGAAGGAGAAGAAATGAAAGGTCCCTCCAGCGTTGTGACAGCAGGAGGAGATCTCTTTTTATTGAGAGATGGAGCTGAAGCTATTGCTTCCACTAAGAGGGCTCTTGTATCTTTGCAAGAAGGCCCCAAGGATCCTATACATAAAGAAGATGAGAAACATGTGTCTATGATGATAGACAGAGAGACAAAAAAAGGGAGCACCTTAGACTATGAAATCTTGTTGAAGGTGGGTAAGGAAGAAGAAGATGGGGGAGTTTCTCCAACTTCTCCTTATCATGATACTTCCAAACAGAAATTAGAGATGGATATGCCCAATGGAAGCTGTCATATTATGTTCCCATCTATTTTTCACATGGGAATGAGCCATGAGACATCATTATCTTGTGGTATACCACCTGGGAGACCACCTGATTCAGATTTGATGGAATATGTTTCATGCATTGATGTCCCTTTCATAGATCCAAGGAGGGAGGGAGCATTAGAAGACCATTCTTTAGCGCTGAGAGTATGGGGAAAGTACAAGGAGAGGGAAAGAATTTTTCCCTTAACATCACTATCCATTCTCTCATCCCATACTGCACTAAGAGAAGATGCTGCAAGGATGAAGGATGACACCATCATGAAGCAAGGAAGGTGATCCTTGAATCAGGAGACAAGCTTGTTTGGAGGATCCTCTTCCATACCTGATGAGAGATGGTGGTCACACATGCATACTTTGGCAAAACAAAGGAGGTTTTGGATAGATGGTAGTCTTCCATGGGAGGCTAACTTCCAAGAACTTCCATCTTCTTTTGAGCATGTGCATGAGTATGGAAGGCAACGGGGAAGGACTAGAAACCTTCCACCTTGTACCTTTGGCATGGGATATGTCAAGGAAAAGAACCACAACATGGCAGACACTTCAGATGGCACAATTTCAGTGCCGTCATTGTTGGGCACATTAGATCCCTATTGGAAATCCCAACTGTTGGTGGAATATTCCAAGGATATTCGTACTTGCATGATTCTTGATGACTGGTTGCATGAAGGGAGCTATTCAACCCTTAATTGAGTCATCTATAATCATGGTATGATATTTTTTTCTAGAGCCTCCAATCTCAATGAGAAGCTACTACAGAGGTCTTATGAAGAGTTCCATTTCAGCCACACCTATTCTATGAAGCTCAACAATATCATTATGAGGAGCTATTATTTTGAGGACTTTGAAAGAGAACTATATCAGCATTGTCAAAGATGCATGGAATTTGCGGAGTTGGAGCAATAACATGACTCTAAGGAAGAGTTAAATCAACCTTCTCTTCCTTCCCTTGAATAAGAGAATAGATCTATGCACCACTCCATTGATAGGATGAGAATTGTTGGTGAAGAGCATGCTCTTAGTACATGTGTTTTATATTCTGATTTCATGCATTCTTACACCATGTTTTTGCAGGCCATGACTCCAAGGAGGAGTAGTATATTTTGTAAGTCTCATGGCCAATATTGGGTCCCAAAAATTCCTGAATTGGGCCACTCCCTTGGGAGAACAAGGGAGATTTTTCATCATGATGGTTGCTTCCAAAAGGCACTAAATATATCACCCACTTTCAACCATGGTGAGATGGTATGGGTAGCAAGTAAGTGGTTGGAGAACCACTTACCATGTCTTGATTTGATGCAGGCAGGGGATTCTATATGTTGGTTCCAAATATGGGACTATGATCCACCTCCATGTGCACACTAGAAAATTTGGCCCAATTTCCGACGGCCGCTTCGTCGCTATTTCGACACATAGTCATCGCAAGAGTGACCGTTCGAGGCTGGAAAAAAAATGGTTAGCCATTACATCGCAATTTCGACGCTTTTACAAAGTGTCACAATACTGACACATTTTCCAATGTTTCCAAACAACCGTCAGTCTTCCGACATTTTCTAAACCGTCGCTCTTTTGACGTGCGAAAACGGTTGCAATTTCGACTATATGTGGTTCGACGTTTTTAACGTTGCTCTTCCGAAGTTCGTAAATAGTCGCACTTTCGACGTGTGTAAACTATCGTAATTCTGACGATATGTGGTCTGACGTTTTGAACGTCGCTCTTCTGATGCTTATTAAGGCGTCGTAATACCGACGCTATGCAAAAGTTTCGCAAGACCGACGTTGTGCCGGAGTGTCGCAATATCGATGCATTGCAAAAGGGTCACAAGACCGACGCCAGTAAGAAGTTGCGCAATATCGACGAACAATGGAACATTGCAAGACTGACGTGTATAAGGCGTCGCAAGACCGATGCCTATTAAAGTGTCGCAAGACCGACGCTGTGCCAGAGTGTTGCAATATCAACGCATTGTGAAAGCGTCGCAAGATCGACGCCAGGAACAAGTGTCGCAATACCGATGTACAATTGAACTTCACAAGACCGACGCTTATAAGGCATCGCAAGACCAACACTTTTAAAGCGTCGCTATACCGACAGAGGGTTAAATTTAAAAAAGAAAAAGAAAATTCACCAAGCTGGTGATGTCTATGAATATGGAATCTTTGTTATCTCAAAGAAAGGTTCATGTTTTTCATCAAAATCAATTTTGATTGCTTCAGTTTCTTTCCGAGAAAATTTAAGTGACAATTCAGTTTCTTTGCAAATAGTATATATTCAAATATCAAACGAAAATATTCACCATTTTTTGAAGTCTCAAACATTGACACTTATTATTCCAATTTTTAATTTCGGGGAGATGATTATTGCCTTCTTACTAGTAAACAAGAGAAGGAATAAGGTTAAAATCATTCAGTAGGTGATATCCACTAGAAAGATGGTTTCGGGAAGGAAGAATAAACTTACAAATATTTATTGATAATGCACTCTAACAATTTTAGATCTTGAAAAGTTGATTTGTAAGAAGGTTTGGAGAGATAAACAAGTTTCAATTATAAGCTCACCGAGCTGCATAGTGTTAGAGAGCCAGAGAGTCCGAATAGGAGAATAGAAGGCCATTAACTTTGAAGATCTAGCTGAGGACCAGAAGACTGTAAGAAATTTCTTTTGTATGAAGAGCCTGTTTAGTCTTAGGTGTGAATTCTTGTTGGTATTATGTGTGAATTGTTTAATTCATGAATGGTTAGATTCCTGTGTTGAGGAATTGATGTATATATAGTATATGTAAGAATTTTTGGACCTCTGTAGCTAACTGTGTAAATGAATTTATGATATATGGGAGGTTATGGCATTTCTACACACTTCTGGTAGGAAAATGGCAACTGTGGTTGATTATTGAGAATCTAGCCCATGTGACCAAATTCATTATAGATAGAGGACATCTCTCGTGTCGAGGAAGAAACTTTGTGATTTGGTAAAGAGTCTGCCAGTATATTCTGTGATGGGAGCGTGGCAGGACTAGGGCGATTACCCATGCTGAGAGCCACTTTCAACATATTGATTTAATTCGAGATACATTTGTATGGGAGATGCGCAGAATGATTTTCTGTGCATAGGTGTAATAAAATCCTGTTGGAACTTTGAACTGTATTACAATAATAGTGGCATAAAATACAAGAGTTGGTGCTGTGAATATGAGTTGAGGAATGGTTTAAATATAGAGCGGCGTATTGGAAAAGTCACAGTGGAACTGTGAGCCACTGGAAAGCAGGACAGAGCAGCAACATAGTAAAGCTATGGCATTATAATTGCGAGGAGGAACCATGTTAAGTGATGTGTTGACGCACTGGCGGAATCTTGAGTAAGTAAAGCGGAACGGAACCAAGAGGTGAATAGTAAAACTGGAGTGTGAGGATAGGCCATTTTCGCGTCGTTGAAAAGTGGTAAGCTGTATTCAAGAAAAAAAGGCGATATATCCCTGCGCTTGACATGTAAGCCAAGGGCGGTTTCAGAAAACCGTGAATTTCACGTAAATTTTGAGCGTTAATGCTCGGACCACAAAAAAATGCGATATGCACTTACGCCCGTTCAATCATCGAAGTTGAAGCGATAAGATTTCAACCGTCGGATGCGCACAGTATGTTAACCGAACTGTGGTCCCAAGGTTTAGTTAGCAGTGTTAGACCTCAAGCCAAGTTAGGTCATATATGCGCGAATGTTATATATGGTAATATTTGAATATAGTGCGAAGGTTTTGTATAAAATTGTTGAATTACATATAAGTGCATGCGTTTCGAATGATAATTGGGCTTGAGGACTATATGAAAAAAGGTCGTGCTTTATAAAATTCCAACCTTGGGTGGAGTAATACATATGTGTTATGTATTTACTGATGGTCGGAGGTCTTAATGGTAATTAACCATTTATATAAGAAGTGAGCGCATATATATGTGATAGTCGGCGCTGGGACTTTAGTAAAGTCTAAATGAAGTTATATGCCATGACTCTATAAGCTAAAGGGTTTGAGTTATCTGACTTTGATAAAGTGGGTTTATTGCATGATTCCCGCCTATGAAAATGAAGTGTCTGGATTTTAATAAAGGGGTACATATACTAATGGTCTTGTTATTCGGGAAATTGGGGTTAATATATATAGTCGGGGTTTAGAGATAAAAACCTGATTGGTGTTAACCAATTTGGTTCTATAAGGCATCTTGAGAAGGGACTTTAAAGTGAAATTTGCATTTCATTAATCAAATTTGATAAATTTGATGAATGAAATTGAAAGAAAAGAAATTATAACATCGTGAGCTTACCAGACTGTGGATATGGTTGGGCAATGGACTTGGAGGGCATTTTATACACAACATTGAGAATGAAATATGTGAGAACAGGGACTGTGGGTTTTTACCCTACACCAAAGTATCCAAGTTGGGTTTTTGAAGGTCCTAATATTGTTGAGGAAACCCAAGAATAATCTTCAAAGGCATTTATATTTCTTGAAAAAATGTACTACTCTAAAAACAACGACTTTACTTGAAAATTTTGAAGTTATGAAAGATTATTTATTTTTGTTTTTTATTCAAAGACTCAAATTGAATTTTAAAAATATTCTTCTTTTGTTTATTCCAAATCATCCGAAGAAGGAGATATTAAAGATATAAAAAATCCATTGGATGTAACAAGCCCAATAGTAAATAAAAAACTAATTATTCCACATAATATAATGGCCCCTCAAAATTCAAATGATAGTGTTGTTGCATGATATGCACCCCTAAGATTTATTGCAAATCCACATGAAATTCCCCAAGGATACCTTAAAAACTTTCCAAGATACAATGGATAAGATAAAAAAAAACAATAGAAGGGATTTCATATGGTTACACGAAACCCTTATATTTATGGAGCAATCCAAGTGTAGTTCAATAGCCAACTCATAACAATTTTTGATCTATCCATCACATACACAAGATAGCTAAAATGAAACTTCCAACAACTCTTGTTTTGCATAGATAATTGAAGATTTTGGGGAAACCTCATTATTGGTGCCCCTGTCTTCATGCATATACTCGCTCGAATTGATGCACACAATTTGTTAAGCTCCAATTCTAATGTGTTGAAGATGTACATTTGGGTCTCATACCACTTTTAAATTCTACCATAGTGCATACATGAGGCAATGTTAAGCTATTAGTACATCTCATTTGTTGGGGGTTAATTTTCAGTATATAAGACTTTTATAAATGAATATCGCTTGGTCCCTTACTTGAATAAACATGAACAAAACAAGAACTCTATCTAGTGTATTCTCCAACTCCTCCTCTCAAGTAACTTTGTTACCAGCATCGAAGTTTCTCATCAAGAAATTTGGCAAATGAAGTTTTGTTGGTCGGTTTATGCGTACTAAAGGCCATAATTCGTATAATGCAAAAACAATATATCTAATATTATGAATGCAATTGTTCCCGTCTAAAAACATTCTTTCATTACTTACCTTTAGCTATTTTTGTCATTAATCCTTTCAAACTTTCTGTCTCACTTAATTTGATAATCAAGAGCACTAAATTCAATGAACACTCGTATAAACAAAAAGAAAATGAGCATAAACATATAGTAACTAACCCTGTATAATTAAATTTGTATAAACATAAAGAAAATGAGCATAAACATATAGTAACTAACCTCGCTTTAGATTTATCGTATGTCTAAAGGCATCCTTGATAGTATTAGAAAAGGCCTAATTCTTCAAAAAACTTTCTTCCCATATTGTATCAAGTCGTGCTTTCAAGTCTAGAAGTGATGACACCATTTCCTTGTCTTTCATTTCATCCAATACAATGCCTTTCCCAATAGCTTTAATGTATGCACCGAGAGCCCATCTAATACCAAATGCACTCACCCTTTTAAAAAGAGAGTACATGCACTGAAGGTCTGGAATGTGATTGGCATCCATGAGCAAAGTAAATCCATAGGGAAATCATGATTTGGCTACCCTGTTAAATACATATGAACCAACATATTTCTAAATTTAGAGAGGGGATTTGACTCCATCAATAATAAAGAATGGGCTTCTATATCGATTTCTTTCCACATAGAAGAGACCATAATGATTAATTACATTTAACATCCAATCAACAAACAAATATGGGAATTTAAACAATTAACATGAATGAATATCAGATAACTCAATGGAAAGATCCGCATTCCCAATTTCCATCAATTTTTCCAAAAAATACATGTGATTTGAATGGTAAGGGTATTGCCGTCATCATTGTTTCTTTAGGCGAGACATTTCCCAACATGAAAATTGTATTTGGCACCTTCACACCTGTACTTATGGACATACTCCCTTTATAAATGCAAACTCTTTAATTTTCCTGTAATGAAAAAATAAGAACAAAATCTCAACCGAGGGGGTTTACACCAATCATGCAACCATTTTCAAGAACCCAGTTTTTGATTTTGCCCTGAAATGCGTGAAATGAAATGGAGCAGCACAAAATTTAGTTTGCTATAAACACAAGCACACATGAAAATAGAAACACTGAGGTGCACCCACTTTGATCAAAATAATATTATACATATTTTCTGGTGCATCAATAGAATAACAAAACTCTCGCATAGTACATAAAGATTCCATAGAAAATTTTACCACATAACCATGACACATTGTGGCATGAAAAACTACATTTTCTATTTCCATTTCAAGTGCATTCAGCTTTGTAAAGACTTCGACCCGAAAAGGGTCACCATCGTATCAATGCTATAAGAAAATTACATAGATATGGTAAGCAATGCATAGTTTTGTTTCATCTGCTCCATAGAATAAATCATGAATTTGATAAAAAATGGAAGCGAAAGATCCAGGAATATCTCGTGAATATACAAGGATGTCAAAGAAATGAAGGCCAAAAACAAAGGGACATGGAGCCGAATTCCAAAGAATTTTTTGAATTTTTCGAAGCACGACAAAGGCAGAGAACAGGTAAAAAGACTCCTTGATAAGCTTCAAGAAGGATCCAAGAACTATAAGACAAAGCAAGGGAAAAGGATAGGGTTATAGTTTATCCACAATACTGCATGATTTATTTGGGGAGCTAGAGAAGATTTTCGAGATTCTGTGTCAGCCTTTGTGCCAAATAAGGTTCCTTTATTGACCTAATTCTTAAGTCCCTGGGACGAACATATTTATGGTTGGTTTGCATATGAGAAGCTAAGGAACCTATTTTTTTCTTCCCCGCAGCTTATATCCCTTCCTAGATGTCATTCTTACCCGTGTAAGTAATTCTTAGCTAAGTAAGTAATTCTTCCCTTGTGGTAATTCTTAATGTATGAATACTGATTCAGCCCAACAACAATGAACTTGAAGATGTCTTCTCTGTAGTATCCATAATTGAAAGACGTTATTGGAGGCCAAATCATGCTCTTAGTGGAGTTCTCTTTCCTTTTACAAAGTAAGTTGTCCTCTATGCTCTATGTCTGTGATCAAAAATTCTATATCTAATTTGAGATTATGGTACGAAGCATCTTTCCAAAAGTTCTATAGGTTGAATCCTAAAGGAATCTAGGACCACGACTGAAAGAATAAATCCTACATATCTTTGAAGCTAATCTCTTGACCAAGTTACATAAACAAGCACTTATGATGACACCAAACAGTTACATGTGACTATACAGGACATTCGATACAATATTCTTTGTGATTTATGGAAGAAGATGAAAGAATATCCAATGAAGTTTGAAACCTCTTAACCATTTATTATAACTCGCTCTTGCTTAAGGTTTAAGGTCAATTTTATGATAATCATATTTATAAAAGGATAAATATTTTATGGGAAAATGAAGTGATGCCCGGGCTACCGACTCAACACAAATAATTTTAAATCTGGCAACCATTAACACTGTGGAGGCTCATATCCTTTTAAGCCTATGGTTATTAAACCATACAATACACCCTCTTTCGCTTTTTAATTCAACTGTTTGAATTTCACATAAACCCGATTATAAGCTTCCTTTCAACCCAACATTAACTTTATAAGCGCCCAATATATTATATTCTCAAAGTCACCTTTTTCGTATAACCATGATAATGCCCAGAATACAATTTCGCTCCGTACAAGGTTCGGCGGACATAATATATATATATTAGTGCTTAAATTAATATTCATCCCTGGGTTAAAACCTCGCATATCATAATACCTCTCTTTATGGTTTGAACCCCTTGGAGTTTATATCCAATATTTACACAACTCATACAATGAATGTTTGCAATTGTATTCAATTAACCCTTAAAGCTCCACCTTTCCTTAAAACACTTAACTATTGTTTTAAACCCCCTTTCAGAATATTTCATGAAATGATAATAACCCAAAGTTCAAACCTCCTTTTACTCCCTTGACTATGACATTACCCTTGAATCATTTTAGTGCCTTTCGGCCTTCAAAATAACACAATAGCTTGACTCCTTTAATAACCACCGAACTTCGGACTTATAACGTTAATAACTATTAATTCTAACAACGCGACATTCTATTACATATTGTATTCCATGGGGCCCACACATCCATTATCCAAATTTTCCAAATTAAATAAATATTTAATATTATTAAAACCGCTGGTTCATACCTTAATTTATCTATCGTGCATCTTGCCACGCGATTACCATTGGATCTACTGCTTGGAAGATCAGACGGGCTTCATCAAAATCGTGTTTTTTTTCTCACCGGACTTTAGCGCTCCATAAAAAAGCGATATGGGTGGTATTTAGGAGGTGACGTGTCCAAATATTGTTGGATCGCATTGGTAAAGGAAAAAACCGCCTTTGGCCTAGATGTCGCACGAAACCCGTGGTATTGCCTCCCGAAACCACTTCTCCTACTCTGGTAATTAAACAGTGGTTAACTCGGGTCTCACTTCATTTTTAATACAATTCTTCGACTTAACTTCTCGCGTTAACGTTGTGGTTGAGTCTCAGTAATATCACCTCACTAATGAAAATACAACACCATTGCTTGTAACTGTGATCGCTTCAATAGACAGAGATTCTATCGCTATTCTTCGAATGGACAGAGCATATCCTACTACGCTCACGGAATAGAAACGACTCTTTCACACATGGTATATTCGTTCAAATTACACATTGAGGACATGATTTCGCCCTCCCAATAGAGCCACTATTCCCTTCTACAAACTTCCATACATGGAAATCACATTCGATTCACTCACAGAGAATATGAAATTCAAAGGCAGACAGAGAATAATACACAGATTTTATTCTTCCTAATCATACACAGAGGTTTCCTAATCGAAGGAATGAGTCCTTCGGGAGATTTTCAATAACATACCCAAATATCAATAAGTCCACAGTTTTATTGAACACAGAGAGAAAAATCTCTCGACTTCCCCAAATTACAGAGTCTATTCACATAAATTTCGGTCAATCAAAGCATACAAAATTCTGAATCCACTCTTATAATAAATTCAAATTACATAACCTTCCCTGGTCCTAGCCTGATCTTCAGGTTGAATTTTCAGAAGCTGCAGGTCAAGAACAGGGTAAAAGACTCATTGATAAGCTTCAAGAAGGATCCATGAACTATAAGAAAAAGAAAGGGAAAAGGATAGGGTTATAGTTTATCCACAATACCATGATTGATTTGGGGAGCTAGAGAATATTTTTGAGATTCTGTGTCAGTTTTGTGCCAAATAAGGTTCCTTTATTGACCTTATTCTTAAGTCCTCAGATGAACATCTTTATGGTTGGTTTGCATATGAGAAGCTAAGGAAGCTCTTTCTTCTTCCTTGCAGTTACATCCCTTCCTAGATCTCATTCTTACCTGTGTATGTAATTCTAGCTAAGTAAGTAATTCTTACATGTGTAATTAATTCTTAATGTATGAATGCTAGTTATTGTAACAAATAGACTTGAAGATCATCTTCTCTGTAGTAGCCATCATTGAAAGACGTCATTGGAAGCCAAATCAATACTCTTGGTAGATTCTCTTTCCTTTTACTACTCTACACAGCTTTTGCATTACTTACCTGTGTAAGTAATTCTTATTGTATGAATGCTAGCTATTGTAACAAATAGACTTGAAGATCATCTTCTCTGTAGTTTCCATCATTGAAAGATGTTATTGGAAGCCAAATCAATACTCTTGATAGATTCTCTTTCCTCCTACTACTCTGCATTGCTCTTGAACTCTGAACCCATACACTATCTTTCAGGCTTACCTTTATACACAGTGAGGACCTGAATTGATTTAGGTTCCTTTACAGCTTGACAGACTCTTGAAATTCTCGAAAATCCTAAATTTAGCCTAATTCTCTAAAATAGCTTAAATTGCCTATCTCTTCACATTTCTAACTAGTCATTTCTCTCATGTTCTCTACAGTTAGAGAAAATTTACAATTCCTCACTTTCTATTCAAAAATACTAATAATTACATGAGAAATTAAAATAATGAGACCCCTTATGTCTACTTAGGTACAAAGAAATTCTTGAGCCTAACGCCCCTGCATCATGAAGGTAGAAAATGAAGCAGAACGGAATTTGGAAGAGTACCGTATATATGTCACATGTGATCTGAAGTATCAAAGATCATACGACAATAATTTTTTTGAAGCATCTAATCTCAAAATATTGGGAGAATTATTTACAATAGAAAAACACAAGAAGCATTCACGATAGATCTGAACCTATGACTTCTTTGGTGGCATCTGAATCTTTTATGGCATTATAGTATACTGAATTTTTGTGAAAATCTGACATACAAGTTTTGAAATATTTGTGGCATTATGCCTATGTGATAGTTGAGTTCTATGACATATCTCTCTCTTTATATGATTTGTTTTGGCTTGATTCATTGTGCTAAAATGAATGTCAAAAGTTACATAATGATGCAAATTTTAGAGACACCTTTTCAATAACACAGAAGTAGCCCTCGCTCAAGTAAAACCCTATTATTTGAAGATACATGAAGAGCGAAGTATTGTGTGGAGGTTTGAAGTATACTCTTTCTCCAAGTTCTATAACCCTAAATTTGTACTCAATGCATCGCCATCTCAGATCTAGTTCTAGACCAAGAAATAGAACTAGTTCTAGTTCTCTGAGAGTTTTTTTTTACTCTTTACATTATGAATCCGGAGTAGCAACACTAGTCACAGGGTTAGAAACAATGTTATCCAAGGAACCAGGCTCTGCCAAAATAAATTGTGGCTCAAACAGGTAGCGTGCATCATTATAGTATCATTACAAAAAATTTAGAACATCCAAGGCTACAGAGCCAAATGTTGTATCATGAGGGATTAGGAAGTTCCAAACAAAACCGGACTAGATCACTGTGAAAACTGTGAAAATAGATATGGACACAGCCATATTAAAACTGAGAAAATAATATATAGTTCCAGGACGTGATAAGTAGTCAGCATCACCACCCAGAAAGTCACAAAACGCCAACCAAAAAAAAAAGAGTTGTACCAGTGCTTCCCAAAAAGAACAGGAAAACAATATGTGAGGTTAATGGCCATAAGAGACAGACCCTATTCAGGAAAAATGAACAGTACCAGCTGCCCCTTGCCCATCCGACCTGTGAAGCTGATAGTGCATGATTCTGAAACTCCTATTTAGGCCTCTCTTCAACAAGCTGTCAACAACGGTATTTATTTCTCTGTAAACATGTCGAATGGTGATTTCCATAAATGAGTTCTTTAGAAATTCAATCCTCTCCATAGTTCCCAACTTACTGCCTCTATACAACGTCTTTTTACTGGTGTTTACAATTGATTTTCAATATAAGAATGTGTATTTAGTATTTACTATTAACTAAAACTCTGATAGTTTGTGTTCCCATCATATATTCCTTCTTAAAGGCACTCAGGAGTCAGCAGCATGCGAACATACATAATTTTCAAAAACACAATCGAAAAATAAAATAAGTTTCAGTTTGAGGTTAACATACTCAGTTACCTGCAATAGCACCTTTTAAAAGCATATATTATCATAGAAAATTCTCTCTATTTGAACGACTGTGGAACACCTCAGAAAAAACAAAGGACACTCCATTAATGGCCACAAACTTCATTTGAAAGAGCAAAATCCATCTAAATAACATTCATAATTTAAAATAAAATCCCATTAATAAATACGGCTGTGAGATGAAAAAACTCAATAGATTTAGTTTTTGGTAAAGAGACCCATTACATTGACTTAAACCCTGGTCAGGAACCAACCATAAATCTCTACAAAATTTAATGATTCAGAATTATACAAACAATACAATGAGGAAAGGGTTATCAGTTTTTTATGTGGGGTTTATCAGTTTGATAGAAAGGGTTGATGAGTTCAGGATTCAGAAATGACAAAATAACCAAATGGGATGAAACGCATGCTTAATTTACAATAGAATAATGCAACAGAACTCTACCAGCAATCAACTTATTTTCTAACAGAACATTGATATATCATAAGACTGAAGTAATACATTGTACAACCTGAACACTCCATTCCCCTCCATATTTCTATATGTAGTACATAACATTCAATCTTGGTTAAAAAAAAAAAAAAATTTAAATTCCGCCAAATGTGCTAGTTTTAAGTAAATAGGTGACTTAGCTAATTTGAAAGTTTTGTCCAAGCATCAATAAATAGGAGATAATCTGAGATTTTAATAGATTTTCACTGCATAAAATATGTCAAAATCCTGTAGCTATATCCCTAGCCTGAGACTGCAGTGAAGAGGTCCAAAGTATGGCGGCTTCAATAGAACGAAGCCTCAATATAGGGTTGCAGTAGGTCCGAGGGCTTAATTGATTCAAGTATTAATAAAAAGCTACAGCACAGAACCAAGCTCTTATGGTATATCTCTGTCCTCCAATAATGACAAACATTAAATTCTCTTGAGCATGGTAATATAATTAAATTTATTTACAATAGTCCACAAGATATCCATTCATTTCTAGAAATTCTGCAAGAAGAAAATGAAATTCATGTGTAACAAAGTATTATGAAAATACTTCAAGAAACCAGATCTTAGCCTGAATATCCTAAAACTGAAGTTGGAAACATCGTCTCTCCAAGGTTTTTAATGTTGCAATCCTCTGTTCAACATTGATACAAATGTCAAAAACAAGTTAAAAGATGAACCAAATAATAGCATTCAAAGGAAAGACTAGGATGTCACCATTTCTACCTGATATCCTTGAAAAGAAGGAGAGCTAACTTACATGATTTTTTGTTTGCAAGGTGGACTTGAAGACCATGTTCATCCCAGAATGAGCTCAAAATGTACTTTTGTTTTTGGATTCGTGAAATAGGAGGACAGTGTTGTCAAAAAATAGTGAAATTGAGATCCCATAGAGGACCTCCACCTTTACCACCCATGGATTTTGAAATGAGAAACTCTTAGCCATAAATATGAAGTCCAAAGAATGTGAGGCAGTTGACACCCTTGCTTGACTACTATGTTAATGTATATAATAGACCCGAGAGATGATCATTTGAATCTCATATAGGGTCATAAGTATAGAGATCGCCAAGCATAGGAGAGGTATACCTTCAGCCTCTCAAACAATAGGTTTCTTCCAACTATCTGAAAGGTTTAACAATTGTCCATGGATCCAAAATATACTTACTTTTTCTTCCTCAATAGAATTTGGGAGGATTGAAAAATAGTCAAAAGTGCGGTGATTCCATTTGCAATGACTAAACCTTAAACCTACAATTTCTTCCTCTCTGCCCATATGGAGATGAATTTATCTGCTCTTCTGGAAAAGAGTTTGAACATGGTGTATCCCAGCATGATAGTCTCACAATTAATTGATTCAGAGGTCAGGATGTATGTAGGAGGCAGAGGACTTGAGTGAACTACCATACTAAGGAGGATAGCATGAGTATTGAAACTGGGTATTGCTTCTCCAGTGAACACTTGATTACTTAATGTAATGGGTTTTAAATATTAAAATTGTATTCATACTAAGAGAAGCCAAAATAATAGAGATTAAATTTTCTAGATCCAAATACCCAATTTCGATCAAATCAAGAGAAAATTGGGTTAAAATAGTTTAGAAAATTGATATTTCAAAAACTAATGTTAGGAATAAGAACTGTAAGCTACTTAAACCCTAACAAGCACTTTTGAATTGGATGTTCATGGCATGTTGTCTGCCCCATCTTAGTTAGATTGGAATTACACCTTGCAATTTGATAAGAGTTTGTATTTCCTGATGAACAAAATGCAACTTTAATTGCAACAAAAAAAAGGCAATCCTCTTGCAGAGTCCATAAAGGTGGTAGTTCTATATGGCCAGGCTTCACTTGAACAAACATGTCTGCCATTACATTTTTAGTATACTCTGCTAGACAAATCTTAGGCAAGGATGAAATGCATGCTCAAGAGTTCAAATTTCAAGGCAAAAACTTGAGAAATTTAAAGAAATTACACCTAAAATTCTCAGTAACACCTACCTTGATTGGCAATGGAACTTTTGGTACATATAAACAGTAGTAAAAACGAAAAGATGAGAAATAAAGGAAAAAAAACTGGACTCAATGCCTAGCTTGGACTTGCAAGATGAGAAATAAAGGCACGTTGACAGGACATCTCACATAGACCTGTCAGGAAAATGCAATTTTATGGAAAACAGCAGCGCATTGATCATGGGTTCAAATCAAATTAACTGAATCAGAATAGCTGCACTCTATCCATATGTGTCGAGGAAGGAGAGGGGATTACACAAGGATTTCCTTTCAAAACAAAAAGCCATTGCTACTGTAACTGTACAATACCACAATCAACACTTTGTAGAAATTAACCATGTGCTAATCTATAATTCTAAACTCGAACACATATGCATGAAAGAAAATATGAAGTTGTGTCAGATTGCATGAGTGAACGTCAGAGAGTTTGGAAGATTCAAATGGATGACCCTCACATAAATCTATCACACCTTAGGACGAAGCCCTAGCATTCTCACTGTAAGAGGAGGGTCCTGAAGCGAAATGTAGAGTCTTGAAGGGTACGCTATGGGACAAGCTACGTTGTAGAGGCCAAAGTGAAGTAATCACACCTACGCTAAACTCAAAGACATGAGTCACCAAGAAGTGCAACATGCCAATGGAGTTGTCCCTAAATCATAACTGGATGGTGATCCTGCACAAGATGCCAACAAGATCTAGAGGATCTGATTTTTAGCATTTTAGAACACAATCTGGTTTTTAACGTTTTAGATAGTTGTATTATATAGTGTAGCTGAGACATTAAAAGTATCAAATTTCTGTGTGATTATAGACTGCATGATTAATTATATTATTTGGTTGCTCAAACTCAGTTAAGATTGAAACTTTGGGACTAAAATGAATACAATGTTTCCAGGACCAGAAATTAGCCTTATAAATAATTTAGTTTCTTCTAGAGGTATATTTTTCCCAAGAACAAAAGAGATTGTAAATATGGTTGTAGAGGGCTTGGTTAGTTTATATGATCAATTTTACTGTATGCATCAGTACCAAGGCCCAAGAGGCAGAGTAGGAGGCTGCCATAGCCCCAATGTCATTGAAATTTCAAGGCTAGGCAAGGTCCTGAATTTTTGCACAACAGAAAAGCATCTCTAACCATTCCATTCTACCCACCATAGACTATCATGGCTAGGAGGAGAAGTCCAAGTCTAAACCTTATTCCTTGGGGAAAAGTAGTTCCATTTTATGTCTGCTCATTTTCATTTACAAATATAAATGTGCTATTGTCCTGTAGCAAGGCCATTAGAGGTGCTTACAAGCCATAATAAGGCCACAACTGTCTCCAAAAAGAACACATAAAGAAGGAGGCTTACAGGTGGGAGGAAGGGTGGATTTGAGCAGGGATAGGTGCCCTAACCAGGGCCGAGTTCTTCAAAAAATACAAATCACATTTTAAGGAATTGGAAGAGAAGTTTGTGGAGAAAAGATGTAGGATTGGGTTTGAGTCTTGGATAGCATTATGCATTTGATGGTGTGAGGGTCACCTTTGTCTAAAAGACCAAAAAGGGAGGTTGATATAACAATAGTTAGAGGTATTTTTTGGAGGGTCGTTAGGCATAGTGTAGGAGTGTTCCTTAGCAAGTAGCTCCTGGAATTTAATGTGCAGTAGCATAGGGGGTGTCTCCATAAGTAAGGGAAACGTTCATATTGCTGGTTGGTCCATAAGTGTGGTAGGGATAGTTGAGGAGCAAACTCACCCTAGGGTATTTTTTTCTTCCTTTAAGTGGACAAAAAATAGAAGCACCCTATGGGAGAAGTTGATACAATGATGAAGCAATGGAATAAGGGCTAGAATAGTGCCCTAACTAGTCTTCTAGAAGTGCATAATTCAAGGGAAAGAGGGAAACAACAGAGAGTTGCAGATTTCCTCTTGGATGATGGCTTGAAGGGTGTCCTAGGAGATGACTCCAGGGAAATGGGAAAATCCCCATCTATTGCAAAAGGGATTTCCCGTCTTGAAGAAAAAAATTATAATAGAAAAATCATGAAAAGAAAAGGCTCAAATCTCTCTTCCAGACTGGTGACATGGCACAGGGCCACATGGACCACTATGATTGGTTGACATAACATATTAGAAGCATGATGTTAGCATCCAAAATATCTAGGACATGTGGAACTCCATGATAAAGATACATGATGTGTGGATTTGAGTTTTTCAGGTGGCCAGGTGGGCCGAAAATAGGTGAAATGTGGCACCACTCAGAGATTGACATGTGCCAATTCGTACAAGTGGTAGACAATTGGCATGCTCAAACAACGAGGTGATGCATGAATGACATGAGGGAGAAAATATTAGAAAAGCCCCAAATCTGGAGAACTAAAGCTCATCACCAACCTGAGATTGACAACTTTACATGATGTAACCTATGAAATCGTAAATGGAGAAATCATAGTAACAATAAAAGTAACCTATGTAACAATAAATTCGGATTCATCCTGGGAGTGGTAATGGGAGAAATCATAGTGAACAACAGGAAACATGCATAGTTGCTTACAATCAAATAGATGAAAAAACACATACAAAAAACCTAGATAATAATCATGAACAAGTTTAATATTGAATTATGAACTGTAAAGGAACTTACAAAATGTGACATTACGAACCTGGTCAAGTGCACAAGCAAAAATATCCTGGACATGACCCTGGTTGACAAGTTGTATTGCTCATGATGTAAGAGGATTTGTACCTGCACTGCCAAGTCAATCAAAATCCATCATTATCTATACAATAAATACAAGTAATTGATGTAGTATTTTTTACTCTAAGATGCATTCTTATGATAATGTTATAACATATGTTGAAAATGTCAAAACATACCTGAATAAGCTCCTCTTCGTTTCAAGAACAATTTATTGGAGTCGCATGAACTTGGAACAAGCCTCCCACGATCCGAAAGAGTAGCAACTAAGTCAACAGTGACTTTTTTGTTGCTACGCTGGATCAAGGGAGGTTTGCTCCAAGATTAAATCGCTCCAATAAATTATTCTCTATTAAACAGGGCCAACCACGTGAAGGTGGAAGCTCTTATGGCCCCTCCCCCCCCCCCCCCCCCCCGCCCCCCCACATCACTCCCCACCCTCATCGCAATCTATATTTCATTTTATACTTTCATGAGCATAAAAAATATTCAATAACTAATAAAAAAACAATGCAACAAAAAGGTACGTAAGGAAACATTGAAATTAGTATTGACATAAAAATAGTATGATAAATGAGTTTTTATATCACGCAAAAAACGTTCCAAGTATGGTAACGCTAGGCTTATAATACAACATTTTACATGATCAAATTTTCTTTTTCTTCTTCCTATTTCTAAAGCTCCTAATTACATCATCAATATCATCGTGTTTCAGCTTCCGTTTCGCTTCGCATTGTCATATAGTTGCGTATTCACGATGTTTGGTCTTATCCAAAGGACGCAAGGCATCGCCTACAAAAACAATAATATTAAATTTTAATTTGCCGCTTTTTAAATATCATTGAACTAGTTCGGCAATATTAATAAAAAATTAAGCAACGAGATTATTTACCTCGGTGCACCGACCGTCACCATTGGGACCGTTGCTCCGTTTCCTCCTCTTCGTGGTAAGATCCTCAAGGGAAATATTCTCTCACACGAAAAAACGTTATAATGACAACCATCAAGGTATAATTAGAAAAAATAATAAGTAGAAATTAATTACCGTCATGGCCCTCACCGATAGTAGCATTGTCGACCTAGTCCCCACTACAATGATCAAAGGCGATACGTGAGAACATTCACATCCGGCCCTACAATCGGGGTTATTTGCCTCTGCCGGTGGCCGGTCGCTTCCCCGATTTAAACAAAGTTAGACAGCTAAATTTATGTGACGAAAACAAAATATTGAAAGGTTAACGTTTTACCTTATCAGCATTCGGGATCTTGGGACCTACCCAAGTCATGACGTTTAACTATGGCTTGATAGCCGAAATGGAAAGTGATATTTTTATCTTCTCTCGTATTTTCTCGTTCGAAGTCATCACCCCACATTACATATGATTGTGTATTTTTAATGTTATTTGATAGGATTACTAAAACGTTGGAAGGCAATACAATTAATTATAAGATGTTTAGCTACTACAATTTTGCGAAGTTAATTTTCAAGTAGCCGCCCGGCCTAGCTTGTGATGGCCCCTTTTTTTCGAATCCTAGCTTTGGTTTCCTTCGAGGTGTTAGGCAACCTACCAAAGATTGAAGTCGTACATGACGTAGCACACTTTTAAGTGACATAGAGAAAATTAAAGCTATTGAATTAAAGGCACTGATTTTACAGTGTCCAAATACATTTTTCCTTTTCTTTGTTTCTTTTCTTTTTTCCTTCATGGATGAGTGCTTCATCACCTTCCGGAACTAAGGAGAGGATGCTTTCATCTAGGGTTAAATTCTTCAATCGAGATCCTATAGGTGTCTCTGTATATTTCAAATATTTGCCACCTACCCAAGCCACCGTTGTTCATTAAATGTGCCTGCACTCCCAAAGGGCTTCTAGATAACATAGAAGTTCTTTTCTGTGTCAATTCTAGGAATCTACCCTGTGTACATGGTTGGGCCAAAATTACCAACGCATGGCTCTCTCAAAACTCCGTAGAACCTATTTTTTCCTTACAATAAAAATATATTATCATTAATTTAAAAAATAAAAATCATGATAAAATATGTTTTATAGAGTACATGAAATAGTTAAAATATTGAAACTTACCCTATGAGTTGTACGTGCTTTATAGACACCTTCTCATCGTTCACCAACAATGCACGTTCAGCTTGGTCGGGTGTCCGTTTGGGTAGGTGGTGTTTTTTGGCCTGCACTTTGGCGATAGAAGGTGTACGAGAGGGTTGTCACAATCTCTTGCCCTTGTATCCTGCTACCACCAACACTGTCTAAAAGCGTATAACGCTACATACAAAAGAGCTTTTTGTTAGTTTAGTAAATGTAAAAAATTAAAAATAAAAATTATCACACCATCTCATTCAACAAAAAATATCCTTGATTTTTTATTATTACCGATATGTTTCTAGTTGGGTCATAAGTTGTTTTATCCCCTTCTCTTCTATTTCGTGTTTGAGGCGCGTCTTATCAAAGTATCAAATTCCGACCTGCATGTTTTTTCACAAAAAGAAAAGAAATGGGAGAGGGGATGAAAGCTCTTCCTCATAGAGGGAATTACCAAAGTATCATGAAGCAAAATCGTATATTTGAACAAAATTGATATTATTTTCACTATGTAACAATTAAAATACATAAAGACAGAGCACGTCGGCACTTTACATGTTCTTCCGTTGGCTTTTCCACGATCATCCCGTCTTCAGTAATAATTTTAACGTTCGATCACCGCGATATTGCAATAAAATTATAAATGTAAAAAACTGAAAACAATATTCAACTTCTAAACACAAATGAAAACTGAAATACTTCTAATAAGACACCGAAAGACAAAGAAATAGAGTTTCAAATATTCTTGTATTGAATTCAGTCTCGGAAACATGTCATTGCACATTAAGGCACCCAAACAAGAGATGAGTTGACAATGAGAATAAATCGGGGTTATTTGTAGTGAAATCTTAAAAATCTCAAAAGGCATATTAATTATCGAAACAAATCAGCTTCATAATTTTATTATTCATCATTCTCACAAAGCCATTTCGTACACAATCGTGTCCTTTATATGACTATAGCATTAAACCATATTTAATCGTATTTGGATGAATGATGTAGTTGTTTGGACCTTGGAAAACCCGTGCCTTTAGAATATGTTGTTGTAGAAAAATTGAGAGGTTAAATCAAATGATTTAAAGGATACTTCAAAAACAATATCAATCGATCAATGAAATTTTTAGTAACACATATGTCATGATCTAATGAGGTGATGATGAAGTGTAGAAGTGAGAGTGTAACGTCATGAACAAATGTTAGTGATCTCAATTTGGATAAGGACAACCTTTGTTGTAGTATTCAACCATGAATGATTGGGAGACTGCTATTAAATAAATTGTAAAATATATACAGTAAAGTGGCAAGGTTGCCCTACCCAAGATACTCTGAAAACAAGATGATCAAGCTAAAAAATAGTGTGAAGTGTTGCCACATCACTCGACTAGCTTGTCGCAGCTTCTTCCCAGGTCGAACACAATGTTCGTTGTTTCTTCATTCTGTTTTCACGAAAGTCAAGAACTAAACTCTTGAAACCTTGAAACCCTTATTTTGAATAACTTCAACAGTGAATATGGGTCCAATATCCTAGAATCACAGTATTACAAACTTGTATTGTAACTTCGTTGGTTGTACTGAATGAGTTGATTCAATAGAAAATGAATAGGAACAATGTATTTACCTGCTATGTTTGATGACAATTGCAAATGCTATTTTTCCGTGGTTTTTTTAGCATTGTCAAAAGATCCAATTTTTTGTTTTGATAGCTTCTTCGTCACTCCGACCAGAAGTGGACATCCAAAAACCAATTGCAAAATTCCAATGAGAATGAATGCAACAACAAGAATATGTGTGCATTGAGGTTACAGTGTCGACTAAGGTACACAAAGAATAACACACTTAGATGTAGACATTCACATAAATATCTTTCTGTGAAATCATTGCGAGGAACCAAAAAAGAGAGAATTGGGGAAGAATGGTCCAACTTTCCGAGAAATATAATGCAGAAGATTACATGGACATTGTCGTTGTCCTTAATAGACCATTAGATATGTTAAATCTCTGTAAAAGTGAACAGATTGGAGGCTAATCACAGAAAAGGTGAAATCGGGCTTGACCCTGGTGCCTAGGTGTCTTTGCGAACCCCAAGATATAATGAGAAAGTGGATGCTACCTAAAAACACGAAGATGGTTTAACAAATTAAAATTAAACAGAAATTCTCTCGCATACTTGTCTACATTCAATGATAGTTGCAGCGCATTTTGATCCGATCCCAGTTTTTGCTACGTCGAGATTGAGGTTTAGCATTGGGGCTATAATTATATCCACATGGCTAACCTATCCGGCCCTTATGTCGAATGTATAACTCTGTCAAGGGAGATGTATCATCCATGCTAATGTGAAATTGTGCCACTGAGTGGTGACTGTGGTCGATAAATTATCACAAATTATTGCTACTTTCCGCTCACAAGCACCGATTATTAAAATATTATGTTCATGTGTGACCATAATATGAACAAATGTGGGTTTAATTTTCACCGTACTCAGTACGCAGCTTTTTCGCAGATTTTCCCGCAATGGCAAGGCAAAGAAAGAGACCAAACCCCGAAACATGGCCATGGGAGAAAAAAACACACCTCTCAAGTACTAGCTATGTGAAATACTGCCTTTGGGATGTTGATTTGCTACAGCACAGTAAAACTATTCCCTAATCTTACAACTATGCCAAATATGATTGAGTCAATTGTGCATGATAGCCCTGGACAACTATGGGGGTGAGTTTATTGATTTTCCTGTGGTTGAAAATGAAGACGCAATTCGTGTGAGCTATGGTGTATTAAGAAAAGGAAACTCTAGAGATTCTTAGACTCATCTACATGAAAACACCTGCGTACTTAGACACTTTTTTGGAGTTCGAAGGAAGAGAGTAGCATCGGTCACTCACCATGAATATAGTGAAATAAAAAGGCAAGGTTAAAAGTTAGGGATGATACTAGTGTCGGGATTTCTTCGCTAAGAAAACAAGTATTAATCAACAGAACACAAAAGAAGAGGAGGCGACTTTGGACCGCTATTATTGAATAATCGGTTAAGCAGTCTAGTACAAATGACAACCGTTGAAGGAAAATGGCAGGAAATGGTGATCATTTTTTTCTTCTCGTAAAGACCAAATTGTGATGATGGAAATCAACCGCCAAATTTAACAGAAAGCACAAGGAGACCGAGGTTTGTGAATTCCGTTATGTCTTACATTGAATTTTATTAAAAGAAAAACTAAATTCATGCATGCCCTATTCAAGGAAAAACACAAAACCCCAATTTATTGCTTTGTTTCAAACTCGGGCATTGTAAATGGTAAAATCACTTTTCGAAAAATATGGAAAAATTCTATTTGGCCATACCATTTTTCCCCGTTGATGGAGGAAGGGCCTGTCAGAGTTTCTTGAATGATGGGCGGTTATTTATGCCATGTGCCCACTTTCCGGAGTTTCTTGTGCGACGCAGTGGTTCCTTGCAGGCAGGTCGCTTTTTGGAGTTTCTTGCATGACAGTTGTTCTTTTTAGTAGAGTGTGTACATATCTAGTAGGGTTTGAGTTGATTAGAAAAAGTATGAGTCGTAGCACCGATTCACGAGGCGTATATCCGTAGGGTTTGAGTCGATTAGAAAAAGGCAAGGAGTTGTAGCATCGATTACATGGTGGTAGCCTATAGTGATTAATGTAAAATTTTGAAAGGCTCACTCAAGATTAATCCGAAACCTTTGTAATTCATTTGAAATTCCTATTAAAACCATAGTTTATGGCGATAATGCTCCACCACATAAATAGGTATTAAAAACTTTTCAAATGCCAACTTAGGTTTGATTTAAAAATGGGTACATAATTTTAGTTTAGTCAGACAATAGTAAGGCCATTATTTATTGGTTTGAAATAATAAACAACATGCAACAAACCCATAATTAGTAAATTATTTAAAGACAATAATTCCTACATATTAAAATATAAAGTTATAACATACCACCATACTGAACACAATAATATCCGTATCAATATTCTTCTTCTCGTATCTTCTTGATTTTCATCCAATCGATTGACATCTATACCAACATCCGATTCGTAAACGGTGTTGAAATGATCGACCATGTCATCATCATCATCAATTATGTCATTTTCAATAATATCCTCATTGAAATCATCATCAATAATTTTTGCCTCATTCCCATGCCTCGTTCATCTTCTAACATATATTCTTCGTTTGTCAATGCATCTTCCTCGCTCATCTTCCACCGCATCATCTTCTTCGATCAACATCGTTCTTCTTCTCTATAGTATACTCTACCCGGCCTTTCCTCTTGGATCATATCTAATAGCAAATGACCATTCATTCTCACTCGGAACCTCCGAGTAAAAGACTTGTTCGCATTATCTTGGAAAAACACAGCGATCTTTTCCTACTTCAAACTCGCGATGTTTTAACCATTGGAAATCCATTGTCATGTTGAATAAGTGTTCTATCATCATCACGATATCTATTCGTAGCCTATACCATTTGACGTTGAACAAAACTAATTTGAAGGAATTAAAGTCACACTCAATCATATCATCTAAAACCCATAATATTCGTCGTATTTCAAGGACGTTCCATACCCCTGAGAAACATTAGTGACTCGGAATACCGCAGCTATCCCACTACTTCTAAGTTTTCCCCCGTTATCATCCAACCGTTTTTAACGTAAAATATATGACCACCCACCTGCTACAGCCTTGTAGTGTTTCAATTGCAATATGCCAAACATGAAAAATATGCATTCTCAATTAATAATTAATCATATAATTTACACAACAAGAAAATTATCTGAAAAATTAAACTTATTTTCACATTATAAATATAGTATAAAATGAGTAATGAATAAAATAGGTGAATTAATTGCTTACCTTTCTATCTTTCAAACAATATGCTAAATCGATTTCCCTGTCCGTAACATTTCCATCTCCACTACGATATGCTTTCAATCAATTCGTAAAAGTGTTGCCATGACAACTCACCGTCATTACGTGCTTTACATACCATCTATTCACCTATCCATCCAAGATTGTTTTTCAATGTATAAAAAGTTAGTGCCTGGCACCTTGAACAACCGAATATAAAAACAATAATTCACCAATATTAACAACATACTTATAACCATGGTAAATTATATTAATTAATAAAATATGAAAGAATAAGACCTAAATGAATATAATGATCACAGATGATGTAAAAAAATGAAATATATGTATTATACATAATAACCTTACCCTCACTTTTCACCCTACCTTTCCCAACAGTTCCACTTCAAATTTTTTGATGAGTTCACATCCCAAATGCAATCCACCGCCTTCATAGTCAAATTGTGCATAGGAAGATAATGACTAATAAGTACACCAGGATTCATATACCACATATCCCTACACCATAGAACCTCAGCATATGCTCTTTGTTCAACCAAAGCCTTCAAGGATTCTTGTGCCCCCGACCATCCACATTGACCAGGTACCGGTCCACACATTTCAATCCTCAACTTGTGTATCAAGTAGTGTTCTCAGCATTGGAAAAATGTTTGAGGTAGATACTTTTGCATTTCACACATTAGCCGAGGAATTTTTTCTTCCAATACTTTATTTCATCTTAGCGGATTTATTTCAATGAAAACCATCCGCAAATCACGCAAGGTTATTTCTAATGAAACATAACATATCATTAAAAGTAAATTAACACATCATTTCATTAAGCATTTAAACAAATTGTAGCAATTAGATTTGTGTATAAATCAAAACTACTTACTTCATGTATTTACTAAGACCATATATAACTTGTTTGACATTGTTATCGTGTCGTTTGGGAGAGATACACAGAACATACTATAACAATAAAAAATGAATCGTTATTGCTTCGTATTAAACAGAAAGGAAAATTTAAAATATGTATTCAAGCAATAACATACAAAAACGTATACCAAAAAAATTACCTTAACAAAGGTATGCCAATCATGTGTTTTCACCGTAATGAAGTCACCTTTCTTTGTTAAGATATTATTTATGTTTGGAAGCAAAACTTGTTGGAAATTTAATTCTTCTAACGACCCTTTTACATCATTGCTTTTTTGCCTTCGTTAATAACCATGGAATATTATTATAATTTCGACCTCCATTGTTATTTGATCCGTCGATCACACTTTTCATTGCATGATTCAATTTTCAATGTCGCACAAATTTTTGTCAATTTTATCTCTATCATGTGCACCATCTATGGTTCGCCATAACGCTCACACATTCTTCTCGACATGCATTGTATCAAACAAATGAGCTATTTTAAGTTCCTCATAGTAGGAAACCCTATGAATTGAGAAGGGATAATATTTCATTCTGTGGAAGTACAATATTAGTAATTTTCAACGCGACGATGACCTTGATATCAAAGAACAAAATAGATCGAACAATAATTATAAAATACAATAAAATAAATTCATTAATTAAAACAAAAATTCCAAACATTAATAAACAATTAATATATATATATATATATATATATATATATATATATATATATATATATATATATATATATATATATATATATACACACACACACAAATTATACCAAAATGTCGAACATTATTAATTCTCCGTTATATTCTGAATTTTCCACAATCGAGGTGTCATTATTCGTGGTTTTAATCCGTTAGTTTTCTTCTTTATCATTGAAAAGATGTTTTTCAAAAGTATTTATACTTATGGTTCCTAGGAGAGGAAGTTCCTAAACCTCATCAAACACCATCTTTCTTAAGTCTAGCGAATGACGATACTTCATCTTAGGGCCGCGAAATCGATATGCAAATCTACCCTTGTCGAAGACCCGTAACATGGATCAATAATAATTATACTATGAGATCATTTTTAAAACATGCAATATGGTATATCTAATTTAGATAATTATGTATTATAATAAAGTGCAACGAAATATTACATACCACAACATGTGTTAGTCCTGGGCATCATGAATTGTCCACATGTAAGCATTCCACCACATTGAAATCTCTTCTGCTTGATCGTTTAGTGATGTAATACAGACGATGCCATAAATCGTATTAGCTCATCGACAAGAGGCTCAATACATACATTCATATCTTTGAACTGCACCTACCTAATTGTTCAAAATTACGCATACAATAATTACTACCATGATATATGTATATATAAGTGAGTAAATAATAAAAATATATATTTATGCAAACAACGAGAGAAATGAAAAATGTTACATTCAAAAAAATAATGTATCAAATACCCAGAATAATCATAGTCAACATTATGTGCTCCTCTTATTGACATCCAAGGAGGAATGTTATTGTTGATAATGAAAATAGGCCACACCGAGTAAGTAGATCTAAGCTCTCCGAATGGGATTAACACCATCACTGCCAACGTAAAGCCTAACATTACGAGGTTCATTTTTAAAATCTACATATTTTTCCTTGATTTCTAAATGCGTAACCATCCGTAGGCATTCAAAGAACCACCATCTCCACTTCTATTCTTTGAATGGTAATCCATAAACTATGCTATGCTATTACAACTGAACATTCACTACAAACGTGGAATTATGGGAATATGACGAAGAATCTTTTGAGGCACCTTTTTGGTTAGCTGATCTGTTCGATATCTACTGGTACCACATTTCGGACATTCTGTTTTCAACGCATGTTCTCCATAATATATAATATGATCTTTAGGACATGCATCTATAGTGTTATATTACATTCCAAAGTGTTTCATAATAGCACGTAGATCTCGATATGTTCGAGGTAAAGTATTTGGCGATGGTAACAAATATTCACCCAACAATCTACAGCATAAACAAAAACTAGTTAATGTAAAGATTATTAATCATATATATATATATATATATATATATATATATATAAGTATTGAATCTGTAATATATAATATGATCTTTAGGACATGCATCTATAGTGTTATATTCCATTCCAAAGTGTTTCATAATAGCACGTAGATCTCGATATGTTCTATATCTATATCTATATCTATATATATATATATATATCTCTCTCTCTTTATATATATATATATAGTATTGAATTATTATTTTACACATTTATTACAACTAAAAAAAGGGAAAATAATCAACATTTACATATATGTGATCATATAAACATATTGGATACCTTAGGAGTTGTGTCATACATCTGTTCGACAAATTATTCATAACCTTTAAGTTCACCAACAATAATGTAGCAGAGAGAAGAGTTGCATTTGAGTGTTCAAAAAGTCGTTCACTTGACCTTTTAATCAGAGGTACATCATAAATACCGTCACTATCTCCACCATCATCATCTGACTCACCATACAAGTCTTGGAGCATTTGATTTGTCCCATCATTAATGTGAATTGTCTCATTATTGTCATCATGATCTACCTCCATGGGATCATTAAAATTACCTTCATCATTCGCTTCATGTTCTTCACCTTGTACAGCATCATTTCCAATACTAATATTTGCTACAATATTTTTTTGTACTGGTGCAACATCATCTAAGCTACTACTATTTAGCTGTGGAAGCTGGTTGATCATCTGCAAAAAGTTGTGGGGCAACTGTGCCTTTATGAAAATTACAAACATTAATCATTAAACATTAGTGCGCATATAAAAAATATTAAAATAATATAAAATTTTACGATATAATCAAAATGAAGATAGATAATTAATTACCACGGGATGATAGTCATTTGATCCACCATCAATGTGCCCATATTTCCTACAATGCATTGTTGTTGTTGCTATTAAAACTCTAACATTATTTCTCATACAACATTTTTTGCAAGGGCAATAAACTCTACCATCACCCCTTTCACCCTTTTGAATTTTTTTTCCACATCTAATGTTTTCTTCCATTGATGCAAATTATCCTATAAAGAAAATAATAATTATATTTAGCAATTATCTCTCTCAATGGTGTAGAAAACCCAAGACGTGTTGAACTCAATGGGAGCTCAATAAGCAAAAAGAAAATAAAAGTGGGCTTTTTACAAATTGTGGGATTTTTACAAAATTGTGGGCTTTTTACAAATTGTGGGCTTTTTACAAAATTGTGGGCTTTTTACAAATTGTTTATATTTTTAATAAAATTGTGGGATTTTTACTCCCAATAAAAAAGTGTATATCAATTTTATATTTAATATAAAATTGTTTATTTTTTTAATAAAATTGTGGGCTTTTTACAAATTGTTTATATTTTTAATAAAATTGTGGGCTTTTTACTCTGTCGAGCGCCTGGCTCAGCACCTACACTAATCACCATAGGACCGAGGCGCAGAACCACAAGCTAAACCACAACCAAATCCAAGTCATGAGGGGAGGGGCTGAGCGCATGCATTGAGTCTCAATTGATTGTATGAGTGTGCATAGCCTTGGGCTTGTAATCGAAACATGTAAAACCTCAACTCATATATAAACACCAATATCGCTTATATGCCCGGTGAATGTGGGATTATCCCACCGGACACCCTTGCCACCAACCGTCGCAAGAGCGACACTCTGCCACCAACCGTCGCAAGAACGACACTCTGCCACCAACCGTCGCAAGAGCGACACATTGCCACCAACCGTCGCAAGAGTGACACTTTGCCACCAACCGTCTTTAGAGTAATTGTCGCAAGAGCGACACTTTGCCACCAACAGTCGCAAGAGCGACACTTTGCCACCAACCTTTGCAATAGCGACGCATTCTTCTAAACGTTGCAATAGTGACAACTTCCTCTAAACGTCGCAGTAGCGACACCTTGTATTTGTAACATCGCAATAACGACATACTTCAGAAATTTGTCGCCATTACGAAGCTATTTTGAAAACGTTGCAAGATCGACACTTGCCTCTAAGTGTCGGTATTGTGACACTTGTCTCTAAATGTCGATATAACAACGGTTTCAGGCGGGATTTTAAAAATTTGAAAAAATTTGGGGAAATTTCCGACATTTGGTCAAAAGTGTCGGAATTTCCGCCAAATATACTAGTGGCACAAATTTCTGATTGTTGGCATATTGTTTTGATCCCCTACATTGATGATGTACTTATTATTTTTATGGGGATGGATGGAGGAAGGAGGGAAGACATGCATGTGCCCTATGGGATGAATACACTTCCTGTACTTTCTGTTTTATATTTCAGGGAGGGCATTGGGCAAACCATGATTGTTTCAGGTGATCTATTGCTTCCTTGTCAGATGAGATGTTTGCCTCTGATGAGAACATTATTGTGGAAATTCATGGATGGATGGTTTGGTGATCACTTAGCCTATGAGAGAAGCTTATCTTTTGTTTGTGACACCAATGGAGGGAGAGATGAATTGCAACACTCACCTTATCAGTTGCTTTAGAACAAGCAACATTTTGGAGGGGAGGAATGTAATATTCCTAATTAGCCAAGCTAGTAGGAATATTAGATTTTGTTTTCATTTCCTTGTTGTAAGAATAAAATTTTAAAGGAGGATAAATTAAACTCCTAAAACAATAGAATAAATACATGCCCATGTGAACAAGGCTAAATCTGGGCTGCTTCAGCAAAACACCCTTATGTGTGAAAGGGATTAAGTAATTTGGCTGGGTCAACTGGACCAAATCAACAGTGCTGTATAGATACATTGAACCACCTAGAGGCCCAACGTAGTTTTAGTTGGAGGCTAATCATGTCAATGCAGCTAAATCATTGAGATGGTTTAGGGTTTGGCAAGGATTCCATCTTATTTGAGGAGGAGGAGAACAACATGAGAGGGGTTGTTTATGTTACTATTTCTGAAGGTATTGTATGTTTAGACATCCCTCATTATCTAGTTGCTTAGCTAAGAATAGTGATGTTTAGCACTTGGGTGTCCTGATCGAGAATCCCACCTCCTTCCTTGAGAATTCCCTTGGATGAGTCTTGCATTACTTGACCACTATCAGGCATTTGGCCAAGCTCTTCTTCCAACTAAAACATAGATCTTGTTAAGGGTTTGGTTTTCCTTGTAAGCTACAACAAGTGGAGGCTAGATATATTTAGATCTAAGCCATTCTGGTGCCTCTTTTTAGTGGGAAAGCATTCTATCCCCCTGGTAAGAGAGTATTGGATGAGGAGAGATGATTTTCAGATCTTGGCATCAGGCCACATCATGCTCTAGAGCCAAAAACTCATTCCATTGTCCAGAACTGAGTTATTTGCAAGGAGAAATTTGTCGGGTCTTTTGGCACTTCAAGGATGAGAGATCTCTAATGTTGGGAATATGCCCTTCATTATGGTGATCCGTGGATTACAGATCTAATCCATGTTACATTCAGATCTGATTTGAATATTGATATATTAGCTTCAGAAATTCTGATTCATTCTGTAGATCAGCTGCATTAGATCTCAGATCTACTCCATGTACTACATTTTCTGTTGAAAACCCCAAGGGGATTTTGAAGAGGAGACTCTATAGTGTACAAATCTGATATAGGTCTATATTTTTGTACAAATATCTTCTATAGATTTTAATTTTAACTTACAGCTCTTTTCAACTAATAAAATAACACTGTCAAGCTTGTACAGTCATATCATATGGTTGCAGCCTCTTATTTTGGGCATTTATTCATGTAAAGTTTCATATTTTATGTTCTATGATGTATGGGATTAAATATAATCTTGAAATACTATTTTAAATGACATGAATGAGCCTACATATTGGCCTCCTGTATATATTGGGCTGAACTGCGTTATTTTTTGAGCAATTTTGTCACATAGTGCTTCAGTCCCTTCTTTGGGCAATTTTCTAGCTGTACTAGGCGTGGGAGATCTGTTTAACCCACCTAGACAGATTTTTTTCTAATATCCTCTTGGATTTAGGTTTTAGATACTCAGATATAAAGGATCCAAGGGCTGATTTCAAGTGCTTTAGCATCCATTCTTGAAAACTACGTTTTTCAGGCATGCCTTGCTAGCAATCCCAATTTGGGGTTATTGCATGAAGAACTACTGAATTATCAATACTATTTCTACCTATGTTTCATTAAACCATTCTCTTGGGATCGATTTTTATCTATCAAAAGAACCCTTCCTGTTTTTTTCCAAGAAAAATGTCCAACCCTTGTCTTTAAAATGTAATCCCTTGTGACATAATTCACCTAAAGATGGAAAATCTAAAGCTTTAGAGATATACTCAGGAGTCAAAGGGATATGTAAGCTACCCACCATGGTTTCATTCTATCTAAAATTATTTAAAACTTCTCTCGTGACATACTCATTATGACCTTTGAACTTTTGGAGAAAACCTATTAACCCTGACTGATAGAGTTTTTCCATTGTTTCCCTACTCCAGTGTTCAATTTGGAAGTCTTTAGGTTCTGCTCTTGAGGCCATTTTTTCTGAAAACCATTTTACATAACCATCTACCGTCATTGAATTCATCTTGCAATAAAAATTTAAATACTAGATGTGATCAAGTCGTAGGCTTACTATTGGAACAAGGTTTCCTAAAGCTACAAATTTTGTCCATTTTTGTATATTTTTGTAATATTTAGTCTATTGCATGGGTTTTGGGGTGGGTAAAAGCCCCTAATGCATTTTAACGGGTCAAGGGTAGAACAAGAGTCCGAAAACCATGGTTTTCAGACCATTGGATGCGTAGGCTAAACAGGTATAAATAGATAAAACTTTTTGAGTCATAGGCAGGAAAGAATAGAGATTGATGATAGTTACAAATTATTAGATCTATTTGGGTTGCTAGGGTAAGGATTACTGCTGGATATGTGCACAGAGATCCTCAATCCTGCTGTGTGCGGAACCTGCTGACTGTGTGCGCAGGCTCTATTGGATTGTATTGGGTTTTGGAGGCTAATATATGCGAATATGGTTAGAGTATCTCTACGTTATCTGAGTTTACGTGTTACTGTTGATACAAACTGTTGGATCTGTTACACTTACTATTGGTTATTCGTTGTCACTGCGGATCTGTTTTTATTATAATACATAGTATTCCTGTGATCTATTATTCATGCGTTTATGATATTACATGTGATATTGCTGATGCGAAAGTGCTGATTGGATCTATGACTAATAATAGCTATGTTAACTGTGGACTATACTGATTAGCGAACCTGTGAATAGATCTGTTTTATAGTTGCGAGAGTATCCTTGTTCCTATTATATGAATCTATGATCTATTGATTACTACGATTATAATTTTTGTACTGATAGATTGGTATTATGCATGTGGATGCGAAGGTAATTAGTAGATATGAGCTTTGCGATATAAGTCTGTAACTAGATCTGTTAAATGAGAAGTTGTTAAGCTGGGAACCCAGCTCTGCTTGACTTACCTTCTCTCTCTCAGGGTGCAGAAACTTGGTTCCAGCACCCTCCCATATTTCTTTGGCTGAGACTTTGGCCTGCGCAAGCAGGTCACTACCGAAAGGGCCAGTAGTATAGGGGTTTGTTGGCAAACCTTAACCTCCGAACTTGGGTCAGGACCCCTCGAGCCAACAAATGGTTCCTTTGCTGGGACTGAGAGAATTTTGAGAGAGATATCGGTTAATGCCAAGAGAATATTGGAAACTTGAGAAGAAAGAAATTGAGGAGTGGTTCGAATTTTTTTTTAGGAATTTGCGACAAAAGAGAATCGCAGCACAAGGTTGACGGCGGAAAAGTGGAAGAATAAGTACATTTTCACAGAGATCTACAATTTTTTTTTTGTGAAATTTGCGACCAAGCTTCAAGAGTGGCTTGTAAGGCTCGTAGATTTCCAGAAGTGTTGGAAGGACGAACGGGTCACATAGTGGACTCCAGAGTTGATCCAGCAGTTAGAAAAGACTGATAACACCATCACTCGTACGATAGATCACTGGGTGGAAAATTTGCTAGGAGGGTTTGTGATAGAGTTTTCCATCAATCAATTTGTCTCCTATTATGAAGTAGAGCGAAGGCTATTCAAGGGTTTCTGGGGTAAGTTTATGAATGATTTGGATTGATGCAGGAATGCAACAGAATACAAAAATAACCATAAACATATAAATACAGCGGAAATAAGGCTTCATTTCATTAATATCAAATCACAAAAATATGCTTACAAACATGATAGAAATAAAATAGCTAGGGTGCTGGTAGCGAATCTTTGAGAAGAGATGTGGCGGTTACAGACATCTGAACTATGTTACAATGAGGCTCGAGGGCCTATTTATTATGGAGAAACAATGGAGAAATCTAAACGTCAAAAACCTAACCCTAGGAGATGAAGCGCCGAAAATATGGGCCTTGTTTGGGTAAATTGGTGTTTCAACTTTCTGGGGACGTAAATTTGGCATAATATCTCCGTTTGGGGCATCAAAATGGCTCAAGAAGTTCAAGACCCGAAATACTGCTAAAAATAGTAAGTTGTGAAAAAAAACTGAAAGAGACAACGGTGGGGCCCCAAGCGGAATAGGCAGGTGGCCACCAATATCCACCTAGATCATTCCTCCCCCGTTAGGAAGTAATGGTCCCCATTGCGTTAAGTTCCTCCATGAGATGAGGAAACTTCTGTTGAACTTGGTCCCTGGTGAACCACTTGCCTTGGTGTAGGAGTTAGTCAGCTTTGACAACCCGATATAGTTAGATCTTCTGTCAGCAAGTGTTCTTGATTTTCATGTCCATGATACAGTCTGTGGTGGCCTATTCCATGTAGTCTAGGTTTAACTCTTTTGGTGTGAGTTCTTCTGCAATGTCAAAGGTGTCCAATAGAGGTGGGAAGTAGGGATGAAGGCGGTCTACATTGAATACTGGGTGCAAAACAAGGAATGGTGGAATACTAAGGTCGAAGGCATTGTTCCCTACAGCCTTGGTGATGGTTTATGACCCATATCAGAGCGGGCGAATCTTGTGGTGGGGTCCAGTGAGGCGGTCCTTCTACAAATGTAGCCACACTTTGTCGCCCACCTAGAAGTTGTGTGGCACCCGATGTTGATCATGTCGTTGCTTGTACTTAGCATTGGCTCTGTCCAATATGTTATGAACCTGTTGGCAGATGTGCTGAATGCGCCCGATGAAGTTGTTTGCTTTGTCAGCTTCAGACTGGACATGAGCCGAATCAGCCTGAGTAGTTGCAAATGGCATGGCTACGTCAATGGGACATAGCGGCTGGAATCCCAAGCCCACCTTAAAGGGGCTGTGGCCGGTTGAGCTGTGGAGAGCCCGATTATAACTGTGTTGTACATAGGGAAGGCTCTCATCCCAGGTGCATGGATTCTTTGTATTGTACACGTGTAGAATGTGTACAATCATCTTGTTGACGATCTCTATCTGGCCATCAGTTTGGGGATGGAAAGCTGTGGACTTGGTGAGCTTGGTGTCCAACATTGACCAGAGGCTGGACCAAAATGCGCTGAAAAACCTATTGTCATGATCTAATATGATAAACTGTGGGATCCCAAAGTGCACCCAAATTCATTCAAATAAGAGTTTAGCAGTGGCTTATGCTGTGATATTCTTCTTGCAGGCCGCCATAATGGCCATCTTTGAGAATCTGTTGACGACCAAGAAAACACAGTCATTTCCATGCTTAGTAGAAGGAAGGTCTGACATGTAATCCATGGAGATGGATTCCCAAGGTCGACTAGGGGTAGGTATCGGAGTATAGAGAACTTGCTTCTTGATGGTCGTTTTGGCAATGGCACAAGTAGTGCAGGATCTGATGTACTTCCTGACATCCTGTTGAAGGTTCAGTCAATATAAATACTTCTGTAGTACTGCCACTATTTTCTCAACCCCAAAATTCCTAGTGACTCGACTGTAGTGCACTTCCCATATCATCTTGGCACGCTCGCTTGAAGGAACATAAAGGTGTCCTAGGTGACATAATAGTGCATCTTGGAGGTGAAAATTTGGAACTTGCATACCCCCCAAGAGTGCCTTGTATGTGTAGCTGAATTCTGTATCGCTCTTGTAGAGAAGCGGCCAATTAGAAGTCTCATGCCACAAGAGTTGATAACAGTGGTTATGGACACGATCGGTGGTCGACTGAGGTAGTCTGCAACATTATTGGTGCTACACTTCTTGTACTTGATGTTCAAATGAAATTGTTGCAGATATGTGGACCACTTATGATGGCGATTTTTTTGCAACTTCCCTTGTGTCTGTATGAACTGCAGGGGTTAGTGGTCTGCGTGGATGATTTTCTCCTTCCCCAAAATGTAATGCTTATATTGTCGAAAAGCTTGCATAATGGAATACATTTCTTTGTCATAAGTGGGATACTTTCGAACTATGTTAGACAACGTCTCACTGTGATATGCCACTGGATGCCCCTGTTGAGTAAGAACTGCCCCAATAGCATAGTCAGAGGCATCTGTCTCAATCTCAAATGGTTGTTGCAAGTCTGGTAATGTGAGCACTGGGCAGAATAGAGGCCATGTTTCAATTCTATGAACGCCTTCTGTTGAGATTCCGACCAACATAATTTTTCTTTCAATCCTCTCTTGGTGACTTGACTCAAGGGCCAAGTGATATGAGAGAATCCCAACACGAACCTGCGGTAGAAATTAGCAAGACCCAGAAGCTTTCTGTTCTTGTTAGGGTGGTCATCGCTGAATTCAACATTTGGATTCAATGGATCCACATGCACCTCTTCATCAATAATGTATCCCAACATTTGAACCTCGGTCATGCCAAAAGTGCACTTCTCCAAATTGGCACACAACTTGTGTTGCCGCAGTGTTTGGAGGACTTCTCGGATGTGGTGGAGGTGCTCTTCCCAAGTCTGGATGAAGATCAAAATGTCATCCAAGTATACCACTACAAATGAGTTGGTGAATGGATGCAAGATGTCATCCATCAACCTCATGAAGGTTGCAGGAGCATTTGTCAATCCGAAAGGCATGATGAGACATTCAAAAAGGCCTTCCTTGGCTTTGAAGCCAGTCTTCCACACATCAAAGGGTTCGATTGGTACTTGGTGATACCTAGACTTCAAATCAATCTTGCTGAAATATTTTTCCCCTTTGAGTTGGTCTAGTAGGTCATCAATCCATGGGATCGGGTACCTATTCCAGACAGTGATCTTCTGCAGCGCCCGATAGTCAATACAGAGTCTCCAAGTCCCATCCTTCTTCTGTACCAACACGATCGGGCTCGCATAGGGTGATGAACTTGGCCGGATATGACCTTTCTGCAACAGCTCCTGAATCTACCTCTTGATTTCATAATTCTCTAGAATAGAGCGCCTATAGATCAGTCCATTGGGTAGTGGCACACCTGGGGTCAGGTCAATGGGGTGCTTGACCTGATAGTGTAGAGGCACCCCTGTGGGAAAGGTGAAGATGTCCCCGTACTCCTCCACAACCTTGTCCATTTGTTTTTGTCGTGCATAGAAGCCAAGTCTGGAGGTCGTGGCCATAGTCTTCTTCTTGCCCTGGGGGCGGATCATTAGGAAAACAAATTTCTTGGTTTGGGAAATGAGCTTACTGCATTGTTTTGCAGTAACCAAAGCGATAGTGGGAGGCGATGGTACCTCTGGTATTCTGTACAATTTATTTCCCAAAGTAACAATAACAGTGCGAGGCTGGGACTCATACACAACATGTCACTTCCATAAGTATGGTTGGCCTAATAATACATCAGAAACATCAATAGGAGCAATGTCACACAATACCTCATTCATGAAGGGCTTGATGCTATAGGGAAGGCGGCACTGCTGGCTGACGCGGAGATCCTGTCCTTGGTGGAGCCACCCGATGGTGTATGGTTGTGGGTGCGCTGTGGTTGGGAAGCCCATTTGCTTCATGAAATCTGCTGAAATGAGGTTCTTTTGGCTCCCATTTTCGAAAATGAACCGTAGCAGGGAACCCTTTACCCACATCTGGGAGTGGTGTTGGGTATGTGTTATATTCTTTCCAAGACTAAGCACGCACAATGGGGGGGGTCACACGGGGGGCGGTAGCCCTGTTGGGGTCCGGGGCAGTGCCACGGCAAAAATTTTTGGTCCTTAATTTCCGGTGGGTAGTCTGCGTCCATGGTTTTGTGCATGGTTTTGCACATGGTATTGGGGCACGATGGTTTTCAGCCCCTGGTATTTTTGTAGATTCGGTCAAAGGAACTATGGTTATGTTCTAATCCAGGGTTTATGGATTGGGGTTTATGTATGCTTCAACATGTATATATATGTGTTGTAACACTAAAAGGAATATAATGAAAAATCAAGCTGGTCGTCCCGATTTGGGATCCAAGGGAAAATCTCTGTGTTTATCTGTTTTAAGTTTTATGCTCTCGCTATTGTTTATCTTCTATTATAAGATTCGTGAGTAGATAATTTATGTTCAGGTTTAAAACCTACATTTGGTATCAGAGCTGTTTCGGCTTCAAGGGGATGCCTTTGCTGCTGAGGGTTTTTTGCTCGGGCCTGTGGTAGACCCTATTCAGTGGGAGATGTACGGGATCGATTCTTGCGGTGAAAGAAGATGGCGAGCAGTGGGAAGATAGAGATCGAGAAATTTAATGGTCAGAGTTTTGAGTTATGGAAGCTCAAGATGGAGGATCTGTTGGTGGATAAAGATCAGTGGATTGCGGTAGATCCAGGTACTAAACCAACGGAAATGTCAGATGAAGACTGGAAGAAATTGGATCGGAAGGCTAAGAGCACAATACGGTTGTGTGTCTCAGATTCAGTATTGTTGAATCTATTTGGGGAAGCTACGACGAAGACCTTGTGGGACAAGCTAGGGACTTTGTACTAATCTAAGTCTTTGGTGAATAAGTTGTTCCTGCGGAAAAATCCGTATAACCTGAGGATGAAGGATGGAGACTCGGTGACAGAGCAAATGAATGCCTTCAATACTATGGTAAGTCAGTTGTCATCTGTTGATATTAAAATCTTAGATGAAGATAAGTGCATCAGTTTGTTGTGTTCTCTACCGGATTCGTGGGATAGTCTGGTTATTGCAATAGGTAGCAATACAACTACCTTGAATTTTGATGACATTGTCTTAGCCTTGCTGTCGGAGGAAATGAGAAGGAGAAATATGGAGGGTCAGAATGGAGATGCCTTATCTATACGAGGAAGGTCCCAGAACAAAAACAAGAATACGGTTTCGAGTGGGAGATCTAAATCTAGAGGGAGATCTAAATCTTTTGGAAAGTTTGTAAAGGTGTGCTGGAAATGCGGAAAGGAAGGGGACTACAAAAAGGACTGCAGATCTAAGCTCCTGAGAAAGGAAAGGGATCTAATGATGCTCCTTCTGCAGAGGAAAAAACCACTTCGGATGAAGGTGGGGATGTGTATTTGGCTTCTTCTTCAAATACACATGTAGATCATGAGTCATGGTTGATTGACTCAAGTGCATCCTTTCACTTCACTCCCCATAGGGAGTGGTTCTGCGAGTATGAGAAATATGATGGTGATGTCTTCCTAGGGGATGATAGGAAGGCCAAAATCGCTGACGTAGTGTCAATGGGTTGCTAAGGTGGAAGGATTAGAACACTTCGCGGGTTCTCGCATATTCCCGTACTGGGCCGTAAATCTGATTTCTATATAAGCAAGATGAGCAGATGTGCAGTGTAAAAACAAGAACGTGCGTGATGTCGAGCTCTCGAGAGCAATTGCATTAATCCGGAGTCTGACGGGAATTTCCATAAGCTACAAGGTAGCACTCATATTGATGGGTAATAAGCCCTAGGCTCGAAAGGGGACGGTGCTCAGCTATCTTTTGGAGAAAGGACTATGCTATATGGCATCAAAGGCTGGACATATTGAGAGAAGGGCCTTCAACACGATAGAAATGGTACTAGAAGTTGCATCTGGACTTGTTTCTCCGTATTTCATTTCTTTGGGGCATGTGTATATGGGAAGCAGAATCGGGTGAGTTTTCCTTCTGGTGCTAAGAGGGCAAATAAGATATTAGAACTTGTGCACAGTGATGTGTTTGGACCTGTGTCAGTTCCATCACTGGGAAAGTCTGTGTACTATGTTTCATTCATAGATGACTTCTCAAGGAATACATGGATATATTTCTTGAGGAAGAAATCTGAAGTCTTTGACAAATTTGAAGAATTTAAGGCTCTGGTGGAAAACCAGACAGAGAAGAAGATAAAGGCGATGAGGACAGATAATGGTGGGGAGTTCTGCAAGAAGGAATATTTAGAGTTCTGTAAGAAGTGTGGTATAGCACGGCAGAAGACTACTCCATACACACCTCAGCAAAATGGAGTTGCAGAAAGAATGAACAGAACACTGATGGAAAAGGCAAGAAGCATGCTCAATGGTACCGGGTTAGGACAAGAATTCTGGGCAGAGGCAGTGGAGACTGCATGCTATCTGGTTAACAGATCACCTTCATCAGTGTTGGAGGATAAGACCCCACATGAGGTATGGAATGGTAAGAAACCCTCTCTTTCACATCTAAGGGTATTTGGATGTGATGCATATGTACATGTTCTAAAGGAGAAAAGGACCAAGTTGGATAATAAATCTGAAAGGTGCATCTTTATTGGGTATAAGGATTGTTTAAAGGGTTACAAGATTTGGAACCCAGAAACAAGGAAGGTTGTGTACAGCCGAGATGTGGTGTTTAGAGAAGTGAAAGATGTTGTTAAACATGAAGTCCTACTAAAGGAACCTGAGAAGATAAAGTTTGAGCTAAAGGAGGATGAATCAGACTCTACAACAAAAGAAGACTCAGAATATGAACAGCCACAAACTCCAGCTTTGAGAAGATCAGTTCGGGAAAGAAGGAAACAAGAAAGGTATAGTCCATCTGCTTTCTATTCAGGTTTTTCCTTAACTATAACTGATGATGAACCCAAAACTGTCAGGGAGGCAGTAGATTCAGCGGATGGAAAACTCTGGAAGGAGGCCATGGTTGATGAAATGGAATCCTTGCACAAAAACAATGCATGGGATTTGGTGGAGTTGCCGACTGGAAGGAAGCCCATTGGTAGAAAATGGGTGCTTAAGAAGAAGATGAATGTAGAAGGCAAGGTGGAGAAATACACAGCTCGGTTGGTAGTGAAAGGTTATTCCTAGGTGCCGGGAATTGATTTTGGTGATATTTTTTCTCTTGTTGCCAAAGTTACTTCTATTAGATTAATTTTATCTGTTGCTGCTGCATTTGATTTTGAGATAGAAAAGATGGATGTGAAGACAACATTTCTTCACGGGGATCTAGAAAAGGAGATCTACATGAAGCAACCTGAAGGCTTTATGGTGAAGGGTAAGAAAGAACTGGTATGCAAGTTGAAGAAGTCTCTGTATGGGTTAAAACAGTCACCAAGGATGTGGTATCAGAAATTTGATACCTATATACGGGGACTTGGCTTCACCAGAAGCAAGGAGGATCACCGTGTTTATTTTAAATTAATTGGTGACCGTGTTATTTATTTGGTCTTGTATGTGGATGATATGTTGTTGATTGGAAATGACAAAGAAATTATCCAAGATTTGAAGACCCAACTTTTCTCCAAATTCAACATGAAGGATCTTGGTGCTGCAAACTATATTTTGGGCATGGAAATTAAGAGAGATCAGGCAAAGAGGAAGCTCTGGTTAAACCAGAGGAAGTATGTCAAGACTATATTGCAGAGGTTCAATATGCAGGATAGTAAACCGATGAATGTTCCTATTCCTGTAGGTGTAAAGCTGTCTGCTGAACAGTGTCCCAAGACACAAGAAGAAGAGGAGTATATGTCCCGTGTTCCATATGCAAGGGCAGTGGGTAGCTTGATGTATGCAATGGTCTGTACTAGACCAGACATTGCACATGCAGTGGGAGTATTGAGCAGGTTTATGTCAAACCCAGGGAAGGAGCACTGGACAGCAGTGAAGCGGGTTTTCAGATATTTACGTGGCACTAGTGATTATGGCTTGTGCTACCAGGGAAGACCAAGATTGGAAAGAATTTTGGACATTCGTGGTTTTGTTGATGCAGACTGGGCTGGAGATCTGGACCAAAGAAGATCTACAAGTGGGTATGTGTTTAGCCTATTTGGAGGCGCAGTCAGTTGGATGAGTAAAAGACAATCTGTAGTGGCTCTTTCAACTACAGAGGCAGAATACATAGCAGCCACTCATGCAAGCAAGGAAGCAGTTTGGTTGCAGAGATTGTGTTCAAGTATGGGATTAGTACATCAAGCTATAAGGATAGACTGTGATAGCCAAAGTGCAATTTTCTTGGCTAAGAACCCTGCTTATCATTCAAAGACAAAGCACATTGATGTTGAATATCACTTTGTTAGAGATATGGTTGAGGCTAAAAGGGTGTTGCTGGTAAAGGTGGACACTTTGAAGAATGTTGCAGATGCATTGACAAAGTCTGTGAGCACTCAGAAGTTCTCTTGGTGTAGAGAAACAATGGGTGTTGAGGAATTGGGCCAATGACTAAGCTCTCCTGTGGCCCCCTCTGGAAAGAAAACAACAAGTGGGAGAATGTTGGGTATGTTTGGTCCTTAATTTCCGGTGGGTAGTTCGCGTCCATGGTTTTGTGCATTGTTTTGCACATGGTATTGGGGCACGATGGTTTTTGGCCCCTGGTATTTTTGTAGATCCAGTCAAGGGAACTACGGTTATGTTCTAATCCAGGGTTTATGGATTGGGGTTTATGTATGCTTCGACATGTATATATATGTGTTGTAACACTAAAAGGAATATAATGAAAAATCAAGCTGGTCGTCCCGATTTGGGATCTAAGGGAAAATCTCTGTGTTTATCTGTTTTATGTTTTATGCTCTCACTATTGTTTATCTTCTGTTATAAGATTTGTGAGTAGATAATTTATGTTCAGGGTTAAAACCTACAAGTGGAAGAGATGCTCTGCCTCCTCTGGATCTTATGGTTCCTCCTTCTGGATCTTCGTAGTGGCAACAGTGGCATTAGAATCTGCATCAATAATATGCTTCCCTTTTTCATCCCCCTTTTCAGGTTCTGATTCAGAGTTGGAGCATGCATATGATTCAAAATCCCTCATCTCAGCCACCAGCGAATGCTTGGCCCGACACTCACTTGTGTTGTGAGTAGAGCTCTTATGGAACTCACACCACTTTCCCGTGTCATTCTTTGGCTTCGCGGTGTTGTTCTTTTCTTGTGTCTTTGGCAGGTTTTCTTGGGTCACCATGCCTTGGCTTTGCCCTTTGTTCTGCGGTTTGGGGGCACCTTTCACTTTCTTTTGATTCACAGATCCAAAGTTTCGCTTCTTCTGTTTGAATTTCTGCTCAATCTTGGTAGCATACCGGTATGCCATACCAAGCGAGGTGATGTCGAGGAACTCCATTTCCTCCTGAATGTATCTGTGTAGACAATCGCGATACTTTAGCACCAACTATTTCTCTGAATCTTTGATACCCAACTTTGTGTGCAGGGTATGGAACAAATTCGTTAAATCATGCACATCTTGATCCCTTTGTTGCCGCAATGTGGTCCATTATATGTACTTGTCCTCATAGCTCCCCACGGGATAGTATTGTTCCTTGATTGCATCTTAGAAAGAATTCCAAGTGGGTATGGCTGAGAACAGAGAGGGTTCTATCTCATCCTTTTTATCACAGTAGGTTTCCCACTAGTCCTTAACATGGGGGGTAGCTTTGAGGAGTGAAAAAATAACTGAGAAATATCCTTCTAATATATTCAACCATCTATCTATGGCATTTGCATCTATTTGACCCTCAAATATGGGAATGTCAAAGTTTACTCGTACCTTAAAGGGAGTCACGCCTCCAGAGTGGCTGCTGGATGCACATGCGCCGCCGGTGGGCAGTCGTTGAAGGATCCAGGCAAAGTTATCCATCATCGCATTCCTTTGTTTTTCGAGGGCCTCCTCGAGCAATATTTTGATAGGATATCGTGCTCCCTCATCTTTATTTTCGTCCCCCATGGGCATCCGTCAGGGTTTGCGAGGCTGATCTTGCAAAGGTTCCACCAGATCGAGCCTTAACTCCTTATACCTCGACCTTGTTGGGGACATGCAAAGAAGGATCGAGAAAAAGTAGACCACTCTGATACCACTGATCTTGATTTATCCAGGAATGAAACAGAATACAGAAATAACCATAAACATATAAATACAACAGAAATAAGGCTTCATTTCATTAATATCAAATCAAAAAAATATGCTTACAAACATGATAGAAATAAAATAGCTAGGGTGCTGGTAAAGAATCTATGAGAAGAGATGTGGCAGCTATAGACCTCTGAACTATGTTACAATGAGGCTCGATGGCCTATTTATTATGGAGAAACAATGGAGAACTCTAAATATCCAAAATCTAACCCTAGGAGATGAAGCACTAAAACTATGGGCCCCGTTTGGGTAAATTGGTGTTTCAACTTCCCGGGGACATAAATTCAGCATACTATCTCCGTTTGGGAACTCAAAATGGCTTCAGAAGTTCAAGACTTGAAAAACTGCTAAAAATAGTAAGTTGTGAAAAAAAAAAATGAAAGAGACAATGGTGGGGCCCCAAGTGGAATAGGCGAGTGGCCACCAATATCCACTTGGATCACTGAAAACCTTACCATTGCCGATTAAAATATTACCGTGCGAAAAGAGAATTATGTGTAGTCAAATGGAGTGAATGAGCTCTAACCAAAGCGAGGGTAAAACATGCAATGGTAAATAATACAGAACCAATCAGGAAGGAGATCGATCTGTCTACAGTCCAGTAAGGAATTATGCTATGCATAGCTCTCCGTCTACGCCACCGTCAAACCCTCATAGGGGTAAGAACTCTTCACCTCCACCACCAGAAGATGATATGGCCTCACACATGAAGCTACCCACCTTCAAGGGCATAGGAGATGAAGATATGGATCGGTTTTGGTTCGTCACAAGATCGGTATGGACTGCGTAGAACGTAGCTAGTGATGCGGTAAAAAGGGCGCAGCTATCCCTTGCCTTTGAAGGAAGGGCCTTGGACTGGTATATGAGATACATCAACTAGCATGCAAATGCAACCATTGAAGAGATTAAGAATGCTTTGAAACAATAGTTCAAAAATCCCAAGTCCTACTCACAGATAGTGAACAATCTGGAGGATTTTAAGCAAGGACTGTCTGAGTCCGTATGGGAGGCTGGCCAACTGTTAAAGAAGGTAATTAGAGAAGGAGCATTTTTGTAGGATGACAGGTAGCACACAGAGTGGTTCATTGCTATGCTGCTGCCCCACCTGCGCATGCCAATGGGACATCAAGCCATTGAATCATAGGAAAAGGCCTTGGAAATTGTGATGAAGCTGGAAGATGTGCCAAGAGATGATACCCAGTTAGGATTGTAGCAGATACAAGGGAAGATGGAAGAAATGCATATGGAGATCTAGAATCTGTGGAAGGATCGAGGAACATAGGCTAGCCCTAAAATATGGTGCATATGATGTTGGGTTAATGGACACACCAAGGATAACTGTCCTCTACTAGCAGACTACATACAGGCTGGGGGACCTAGTCTGTTGCGACCTAGGGAAGCTGCAACACCAAATGGATCGGTGCTTTGGTGCGATGATTGCCGCATTGCTGGTCTACACGATACCAACCACTGCCCTCGCCTTGCCGCATATGTCCTAGAAATAAAGAAACAATGGTGCAGGTTCTATAGATCTGTAGGCCATGATGAATAGAACTGCTGGACGTATGATTTGATGATAGATCGGGGAAATCTATATAGAGTACATTCGGATCCGTCCTCGCCAAGATCCCCCTCTGGCATAGGTGGCTCCCTAGCTAGGGGCAGGGGAGGGGGTTGAGGTGGAAGCGCGGGCAGAGGAAGAGGACAAATGATTTTCTATAACTATGGAGAAATAGGGCACTTTGTAAGGGACTGCGTGAACCCTGCTAGACAATCCTGCAGATACTGTAGACAACTGGATTATGTGGTCGAAGATTACCTGATTTTGATAGCCAAGATGCAAGAGAAGTAGCAGAAACCTACGCAGAATGTACAAAGGGTCAAGGAGGAACCTTGAGATGAAGGAACAATTGTTAATGTTATAACACATAGTGGCATGGCCACTGGAGGAGCTGCAGAGAAAGCTAAGGCATAGCCTCTCATCTGTAAAAAAAATGTTAACCAAGAAGGGTTGGACTTACAGAAATAAAAGGAAACCTTGGTTGCAGCTCGCCAAGACTTTTCTAAGGCTGATGAACCTACTTCTCACACCCCTACAAACCCCAAAGAAGATGATGAGGTCAAACCATTCCTACAGGAATGTATGAAGCTGTTACGCAACCAAAGGGCCGTAGAAAACCTCCAATATTTGATAGATAACTGCACAAAAAAAAAAACCCCAACTATGGAATTTAAGGATGTGCACAAACTATATAAGCATAAGAGATGTACTAGTAGGGAGATGCAGTTGACCGCGCAGATCGGTGATTACGAGATGGATCAGGTCATTCTAGACTTAGGATCAGATGCAGACGTACTACCTAAAAAAACTTGGCAGTGAATGGGAGAACCTAAGATGGAATGGTCCACTATCCAGCTCCGCATGGCTAATCAGCAAAAGATCATACCTTTAGGAAGATTATCAAATATCTTGGTAGACATTGCAGGGGTCAAATTTCGGGTTGATTTTGAGGTCATTCAGATTGTAGAAGATTCAGACCCCTATCCTGCGCTCCTAGGATTGGACTGGGCCATTGATATGGGTGGTATTATCAATTTGAAGAAAATACGCATGGTGTTCGAAAGTGAAGGAACACAGGTGATTGTACCACTAGACCCCGCAAAAGGAGAAAGGTATATAGAACCAGTGCGTGAGGAAGAAGAGGTGGATCACATCTATAAGTTAACTGCAAGAGAAAAAGACTAGATCAATCCTATGGCCGATGGTATGCTTTGCTGGGAAAGAGATAGCGAATGCTTCTCCGAATCAGACGAGGAAATGGAAAATTGGAAAAATAGGCTGCATGATGTCTCTGCGCTGCGCAGCCTGCAAATTACAAGGGACTTTCACTGCATATCTTCAGAGGTAGGAGAACTGCCCTACTTTGATGGTTTCGGTAGTATAAAAGAGTTTTTGTGAACATTTGAAGCTAAGGTGCCCAAAGAACGAAGGTTATGGGCCCTTAATATAGCCATGCGCGCAACACCTACAAGATGGTAGGACACGTATAAGGGGGCATTCTAGGAATGGGAGGAATATCTGGATATGATGGTCCTACGATTTGAGCCTCCAGCTGACGTGCGCGTCAAGATATTTCTTGGCCCAGGGGATCCGCGTGAACATTTTTTCGCCTGGATGGAGAAATGGTCTGATCATACTACAAAAGAATGGGTTCACTTGTTTATTCATGCCTTGGGACCAATTCCCACCGCATGGTACCTAGATGTGGAGCTACATCAACGCACCCTCTAGTGGGAAACCTTCAAGGATGAATTTTTGGGGACATTCGGGTTAACAGGAGGATCAGAGGTGCTTGATGAAGCTCTGTAGGATATCGATATCGCTGTATTTGGTTAATCCAGCCCTTACACAACATACGAAATACCCATATGGAAAACGCAGATGCAGGATATTGTCAATTGTCGTAACATAACTGTAGGAGAGTGTGATGAGGATCCGTGCAATGTATCTATCCCAGAATCAGAGGGAGAACGCGTAGTTGTGGGACCTTCATTACAGAATGTGGATGTGACGAAGCCTCTGAAACTGCGGGAAGTCAACATTGGCACGGTAGAACAACCAAAGTTGGCTAAAATGGGGGACTACTGGGATGATGAAATTGTAAGAAAATTTGCTGAAGTGCTCACAAAATATCAGGACTTATTCCCAACCAAGTTTTCGGAGCTCAAAGGGATCACAGGGGACCTAGGGGTTATGTGCATTACGCTAAAACCAGATGCGCGTCATGTAAAGCAACGACCTTGTCGAATGAACCCTAAGTATAAACAGAAGGTTAAGGAAGAAATCGATAAAATTCTTTCCGTAGGTATTATCGAACCGGTCAAGCAGTCGGATTGGGTAAGTCCAATGGTGGGTCAGGAAAAGAAAACAAAGGGAGGAATACGAATATGTGTGGACTTACACAAGCTAAATTATGCCTGCATACATGACCCTTTTCCGACACCATTCTTCGATGAGATCTTGGGAGTGTATGAGGCTAGGAAGCGTACTCATTCACTAACGGGTTCTCAGGATACCGTCAGAGTAGAATCACACCACAAGATCACAAAAAAACTACATTTTCCACTAAATGGGGATCCTTCCAATATACAGTAATGCCGTTTGGAATCGAGAATACCCCCGCTGTCTTCTCCCGTGTAGTCATCGCAGTGTTCAAGGAATTCATCTCCAAATATCTAGAAGTGTATTTTGATGATTGGACTATCTTCGGCTTAGTAAAGGTGCACGTTTTGAACCTACGCATGATGTTGGAACCTTGCTGGTAACACCAAATTCCACTAATTATAAAAAAATGTGTCTTCTGCATACCCTTCGGAATCTTGCTCGGACATATAGTTTGCCAACAAGGGTTGATGATGGACCCTGTGAAAGTAGCAGTTATCATCAATCTGACAGTACCTACGACTAAGAAACAACTGCATTCGATCCTTGGACATACATGCTACTAAAAAAAATTCATTCAGGGATATGAACTGATCACAACACCTATGGAAAAGCTGCTTAAGAAGGATGTTTCATTCTTTTGGGACGACGAGTGCTAGAAGAGCTTTGAGCTACTTGATGAAAAGATGGTATCTGCACCTATTCTTATTTTTCCCGATTGGGAAAAGGTATTTCATGTTCATGTTGATGCTTCAAGGATTTCCCTGGGAGCGGTCCTTATGCAGCCTGGTGCTGGAGACATTGATCACCCAATCACATTTGCTAGTCGAAAACTCTCAAATGCGGAACACAATTATGCCACCACGGAGAGGGAAGTGTTGGCCATGGTCTATGCACTACAGAAGTATCGGTACTATCTGTTAGGAGGACACTTTGAGATGTTTATAGATCATTTGGCTTTAAAGTACCTGGTGAATAAGCCTGTGTTGGGGGGGAAAATCTGCAGATGGCTGTTGCTATCTTAGGAATACGATTTTGAAATCATAGTCAAGCCAGAAAAGTTGAATGCTAGGCCAGATCACTTGTCCCAAACTGAGACGGGTGAGGAACCCACTAACTTGGGGAAAGGATTGCCTGATGCGTAGCTGTCCTCCATTAAGGTCGCTGATGTGCACTTCACTGATATCAGTCAGTTCCTAACTATGGGCATGGCACCTGCAGAATATTCGATACCACAAGAGAAGGAGTTGGTTACCCGAGCGACATATTTCACCATTATTGCAGGTCATTTATATAAACTAGGCTTTGATGAAGTACTGTGTAGATATTTTCTGGGCATGAAAGGCAATCTATATTGACAGAAGGTCATGAAGGCATAAATGGAGGTTAGTACGGAGGTAAGGCAACAACACAAAAGATCTTGCGAGTTGGGCTATGGCGACGTAGAATTACAATTGGAAGGAATAGACTTAGACTGCAGTCAGTGCGCTAGGAACACATGAGGTATGCTCAAAGCGTAGGGGTGCACTGGGAGTGCAGGGGTACGCTGAGCGCACCCAGGGTGCAAAAAATAACTGTTGGAACAGTCAAATCGGGTAAAAAGAAAAAAATACCGTTGGATGGGGCGGGCGGCCAACATTTAATGTGGCGAAATCTGGAGATTTTTGACCATTTACTTGATCGTAAGTTCCACATGAAGTCTACCCTACCATTGGGCGATTTCCAAAACTATAAAATAGGTGGGTTAGATCAGACAAGGGTTCTGTATCACTTGAATAGCTCATACTTGACATGTTTGTCCTGGATGAATTTGTGTTTCTATGCCTATAACATCTCTTTCATGTCTGAGAAACCTACTCCCTATGACAGTAGCAATCACGAGTTTTTCTTTCGCACTAGGATGATGGCTACGAATCCTGCTAAACCATCAGAACTAGTAATCTTGGCAGAACAAGGCACTGATGAAGTGGTGGATATTGAGTCTGAGGCTGAAGAAGTTTTCTCCACCCCAATCAAAAAGAAGGGCAAGGAAAAAGTAGAAGGCTCAGGGAAACCCCCAAAACCCATGAAATGGGTTGGGGGGAAGCCTCGTACTTCCTCGTGGAACGTAAAATCCCCGAAGGCGATGCCCTAGGCGCATGCTTCTCAGGAGAAGGCCCAGCTTGCTGGCTTGATCAATTGGTTACCTCCCTTCATTTGGCCGCGTAGGACCTCGACATGCACGCTGAAGAACCTTGATGACCTGATCACTTATTTTCAGATGCCGCTGACCTAGGGAGAGGTACCTATCGTTGGTGAACTTGTTGGGAAGCTTCACGAGATCAAATTTGACGATCATGACTTGGCCAGTTTGGAGGCCTTCCCTGAGCTGGCGCTTGAATTATACCTTGACACGATTTAGGTAGATGATGGGATCAAAATTATTCCTCAGCACTTAGTGCATGGATTGGCCAGGTCTGGGCTCTTTAACTTGCTAAGGATGCCACATTTCGGTCACTACAACGTCATGGACCGGCTAGCCCAACAATTGCTTGCCCTAATTCATGATGGTTGCCTGTGGATCCAGGACAGGATCCCCATCGACGCTACTTTGGTTCACAGAATCACTGACCTTCCCATGCATGGCCCCAACCCTCTAGAGCGCGTGATAAAAAAGTATGAGGCGGAAACTGCTGAGTATGTGCGCAAAACCTACCATGTGGAGTGAAATACTCGGGGTTTTATAATCAAGTCCATCAGTGACCAAGGCATGTAGTTGGGCACGATGTTGTTGGCATGAAAAATAATGAGAAAATGTCAGGTCACTCTATCCCAGCCTATGTAATTTAGTTAGTAGGCCAATGCAGGAAAGGGGTATGTTTTAACTGTGCCCAGTATTTGTGTGATGAGTTTCTGACTAATGTCCAAGAGTCCCAGGGGCAAGGGCATGCCTTTTGTTATTCCTAGTTACTATTCCTCATAGCGTTGGTTGCCTAGGAAGCCCTTGCGGAGTCAGTCCTCCGTGAGCTTACCTCGGACATGTGCGAAGGGGATCGCTATTCACACTTATGGGATTCTAAGGATCCACAACGTCTTGAGGACAACCAAGTTTTCTGGGTCCTCTTTCAGAGTAGCTTGGCCACAACCATTAAATATCGACCATGGTTGTCCCTTGCCATGTATGACAGATAAAAGGGCATTGCGGCATTTCAGATCACTATGCACAATGTCCAAATCAGAGCACACAAGGATAAAGTCTGGACTTCGCTCCCTTATATGGTGGCGGATGAAGAAATCGACAATGTCATTGCGCTCTGGCCTCCTAACTAGAAAATCAGCTTCAAAACTGGCTCGAAGGGCGTTGAAGGAACAATCAAATTCTAAATTCACCCCTCCTGTCGTCATCAAGGATACCAAAGGTGCGACCAAGAGTACCAGACAAGACACGGGCACGATCGCCAAAAAGGATGCGCAACAGAAGCAGACCCTTGAGAAGGACGCTGAGGTGGAGACTTAGATAGATTCGTAGCCAGACCTAGGTACATAAGGACTAGATGCAGAAGGACCTGCCTCACCTCACGGCACGAAGCGAACAAGAGAGCCTATCAAAATTCCCTACAAGAATCAATGCTCTCAGTAGACGGAACGCCATGAGATAGTCACGTTGACTGACAGAGACCCTGAACAAATCGTTGATGTGGTCACTCTAGCCACGGAGGACAGATGGGTAGCTTTAGAGGAGAAACGAAAAGTTGCGGTAGACACAATCCAGGCTGAGATCCATGTGCTACAACTGAAGACAGATACATTGCAGACCTCTGTGACTCAGGTACGCACACCTTTAGCTGCCGATAGCGCAACATTAGTTACAGACAAAATCCACCTCTGCTCTCTACCTGGTGCAACCCTTGTGATCAGTCCACCCGACCTAGGAATCCAAGTCTAGGCCAGTACAGAAGTCCAGCTAAATTTAGCTAGGCTACCTCATGAGGCCTTGCAGGGTCTCCATGCCTCTGTCTTTCAGGAAATTCACCATCAAGACCAACAAGTGCACCAACAGCTCTGAGTGGCTGAACATACAATTGATGCAAATAATGTTGAAGTGTGCCTCGCCACCACAAAGCATGCAGAGATTGAAAAAGTGATTCACCAACTTTGCAGAGGTGTTATTGCAGAGATCCCGGCCACAGCCACCCCTTAGGCGAAGTTTGAAATGTTGGTTGCAACACTGAAGGCCTTCCAGGAGGACATTGAGATGGTTAAGGCATCAATGGAGTAGCAGATTTCCAACCTCCAGGCTAAGTTGTAGCCTGAAACACTTCCGGAAGTACGGGCCCAGTGAACTGCGCTGGTCACTGTGGCTACGAACGCCATTATAGGGAAAATCGTGTAGGGTTACCAATTATTAGAAATGGCCATGCAGATATAGAACAAGTTCCAGCGCGACCCGATCCTCTGTGGCATCAACCAGGACCTGTGGCAGAAATAAGAAGAGTTCGAGACGTTAGAAGCCACCCTGCCCACTTTAGTTCCTCCTCAACGTTTGACACGGCTGCGCACCAGTCACGTCCTCCAAGATGATATTGATGAACTTCGGCAAAAGAAGAAGGCCCTCGGAAACCGCATGTAGCCTTGGGTTGCTAAATCCCTCAAGCTTTTACAAGATGTTGATGTCGCTGTTAAACAGCTAAACCAGACTCTGCAGAGTGTCACCGCTGCGACGGAAGGCTCGATTTCAAAAAATTTGGTTGACATCACACATAATGCCATTGCTCAAAGTGAAGGCATGCTGCCTGTTGAAAATGCAGCAAGATGATGGAGCCTAGTGAAATGAAGTCGCCTTCACTAGGTGGGCCCGCAGGCTATTTTTGGCGGAAAGTCTATTTTTAGACTATGTCTATTTTTAGACATATGGAGCATGGTCTGGGAGTTGCAGTATGCTATTCTTGGAGGATTGGTCATGTTGGTAAAAATAGATGGACCTATAATTTTATACATTTAGGTCGAAGTCTATTTTTAGACTGCCTAGCTGAAAATAGAAAAGTCAAATATTATTTACCCTTAATAATATTTGGACTATAAACTTCAGTTTATCCTCTTGCAGCACTTCAGTTTGACTCACGGATGTGGGGCATGCAGCTGAAAAATTAATTACGCTATTCCTAGGGGTTTGGTTGAGCTCATGCATGATAGACTTTTAAATAGAACTCATGTGACAGAGTTTTGTGGAGTTGATTGAGGAGTTGATGATGGTGTTCAAGCACTAGTTGAACTTCATGTACTAGTTTAACTGCTATTACAACTAGATATGAGGTGTGAATCAACATATTTCATTCATCAATTATTAACTATTATCTGAACTAAAAGAACACACGGGGCGCTAATCCCAAAGGTATTACTTCAAAGGAGACCACAGAGGTAGATGAAAGGGTGAGTTTGCTATTAGTTGCGACAAACAGCTAGCATGGGACTTGCAGCATTAATGGAGATTGCCCACAAGATTTTCATATGCTTGGAGCGTGAGATTCAAATTGATCTTCATTACACCTAATTTTGATTGCGCAATAGAGGCAAGCAATTAGTGGATGTGTTTTGAACCCGTGACTTGTTCAAAACCAAGCTAGTTTGTGTGTAACTTCATGAGATAGTACCGAGTACTTGTGAGGAGTATTGTACTGAGTTTGTTACATGTTTTCTCCATTATAATATACACAATAGCTGCGGGGTTTTCAGCTATAAGCTTTCCCCATACATACTGTATTAATGTGTATGATGATTTGATGTGTTATCGCTTGTTTTATTTCCGCATGTGTGATGATCTGAGTGGAAGAGATTATGTGTTGCATATAAATTCGAATTGTATGTGATCAGGATAGTCTCGGTGGATAATTAATCATTATTCAGAAAATTTATACATGGTATCGGAGCTATTGAAGCAGAGATTGATCATCACAGTGATTACAAACTTATTTCGGTAGACAGAGTCTGCATGCGGGCCAGGTAGCCTCTGGATCCATCCTTTCCTTTGAAAGGTGATATATCTAGTAAATTCCCCTACAGTCGATCTCTGTGCTAGAAATAATTTGTTCTCAGAGATCAGAAGCGGTTGAGTTTTAAGCTTGGAATTAGAATTTTGCAGCAGATTGTTTTCTTGGTGTTGTAGCTGAAAATGTCTTTCAACGGTTTGCGACTCGAGTATGCCCTTGAAGGCAGTTCGAATTATGTTGCATGGAAAGATCGCATGGAGGCTGTATTAGATGATAATGGGTTGTTGGAATTCGTGGAGAAAGAGATTCCAAAGCCTACTTCCACTGATGCTGCTGTTGTCGAAGCATGGCAAAAGAAACAAGCAAAATGTCGAAGGATTCTGTTGGAGGGCGTAAATGATCACATTGTATCCAGCCTGCATGGAAAAGCTTCTCCATATTTAATGTGGAAAGTGTTAACAGATCTGTTCTAGAGCAAGAGCGACCAAAGGAAGTTGGCGCTCAAAGATAAACTCAGAAACATTAAGATGGAGAAAGGCGAAAGTATCACCAAATACCTCACGAAGTTCACTCAATGCAGAGATGAGCTGGGAAGTGTGGGGGTGACTGTCGACGAAGATGACTTGGTGGACCTGGCTCTCCTTGGTCTTCCGAATGCTTGGAATTCCTATCAGAACTCTGTCAATGGTCGGGAGAAGTTGCCGGGATGGGAGCGACTTTGGGCGGATCTCATGCAAGAGGAGATAAGGAGGACTACCAGGGACGGATCTTCATCAAAGGTATCTGATGAAGAAAATTGCGCTTTGGCTGCCAAAGCAAAGAAGGGGAAGAGAAAGAAGGCTTCTCAGTCTGGTGCGAAAGGAAAGAAGCAAGACATGTCCAAGGTGAAGTGTTTTCACTGTCACCAGCACAGACACTATGCCACAAATTGTCCGCAGAAGAAGAAAAATAAGAAGGCTGCTGGATCTGCAGCGGGAGAGGCATTGGCTTCTCAATTCAAACTGGATTTTTCACTGATCGCATGCTTGGTTTCAAGTGTGATGGGATCAGTATGGTTCTTGGACAGTGGTGCGTCATTTCACATGACTGGAGATCGAGATCTGTTTTCATATTTGGATGAGAAAGATCTTGGAGTGCACATTGAGATGGGCGATGATGGTAGATACAGTGCGACTGGTATCGGTACCATTTCCTTTGAGAGGGAGTCTAGTAAACCCTTCGTATTGAAGGAAGTATTGCATGTTCCAGGATTGATGAAGAACCTGATCTATGTGGCGATGTTGGAAGACAAGGGGTATGATGTGGTCTTCAGCGAAGGAAAGGCTTTCCTGCGCAGTAAGACTACTGGAGAGATCCGAAAGATAGGGGTTCGAGTCAAGAACCTTTATCAGTTGCAAGTAGATGGTTGTGCAACAATGGCATGCAAAGCCGAAGAAGTGGTGAGCCGGGATGATGAGGGCGAACTATGGCACCGGAGATTGGGCCACCTTCACCATGGAGCTTTGAAGACTTCCGTGTTGCATTGCTACTCGTTTCTGCGGCACTGCTGTACCGTACCGCGGCAAGGGGTGTACTTTAGGGAAGTATGTGAAAGCCACTCTTCAACAGAAGGATAGTCGTGCCATGACGATTCTTGAGAGAGAGTTCACACGTACGTGTGTGCCTTTCGCAGCTTCGACAAAGAAAGGTCAAGTACTACATGATCTTTGTTGATGATTTCTCTCGAAAGTGTTGGATCTTCTTCATGCAGAAGAAGAGCGAGACATACTCTAAGTTCTGTGATTTCAAAGCACTGGTCGAGAAGGAATCGGGGAAGAAGGTGAAGGCTCTTAGGAGTGACAATGGTGGTAAATTCATCTCGGCTAAATTCAAGGACTTTTGTAGCGCGGAAGGGATTCGGAGAGAGCTCATCGCACCCCATAATCCATAGCAGAACGGGGTGGTTGAGCGGAAGAACAGAACTATTGTGGGTGTTGCACGGGCGATGTTGCATGATCAGGGCCTACCCCTTCATTTGTGGGCTGAGGCATGCAATACAGCAGTATATGTGCAGAACCGTTGTCCTCACAATATTTTTGGCATGAGTACACCGGAGGAGGCTTATTCTGGCAAGAGGCCTGACATTTCCCATTTGCGGATTTTTGGTTCTCCTGTCTACATGCATGTGACGAAGGATGCCGAGAAGAACCGATCCAACCGCAACAGGTTGGAATATTCGTGGGGTACACCGATACGCCCACAACTATCGGGTGTATGTGCCAGACAACCGTGACTGTCGTGCGACGAGCTATCAAATTTCGTAAGGAGAAAGCCATGAGAGGAGAAAGCCATGCGTGTTCGCTTGAGAGGAGCCACACTTGCATGCGTATGAGGAGTTGTTAGCTCCAAGGATGAGTCTCAGGATGTGGATCAGCCACAAGATGAGATCCATGGAGTGGAAGAACCACCTGCGGGGGTCACCAACCATCGCAGGGCGCAAGCGCACCAAGGAGCCGAGCATAATTTCAAGACAGAAGGTCAGAGGGGGGACCACCCACAACACAACAGCAGAGCACAGAGACAAGCCACCGGATCGGGTACAAGATACTATTGGCTCTTATGAGTCAATGTGTCGACGGAGCCATCCTCTTTCGAGGAAGCTGTGGAGGAACCCGCATGGGTAGATGCCATGATCGAAGAATATGATTCGATCGTCAGAAAAAGTGCATGGGAGATTGTCCCAAGACCAGAGGGGAAATCAGTGGTGGGGTCGCGATGGATCTACAAAGTGAAGCAGGCAGCTAACAGGAGTGTGGAGAAGTACAAGGTGAGATTTGTCACCCGTGGCTTCTCACAGATCGAGGGGATCGATTATGAGGAGACATTTTCACCTGTCGCAAGGTACTCTTCCATACGGACGATCCTAGCTCTCTCAGCACAGATGGGATGGGACATCCATCAGATGGATGTGAAGACTGCGTTCCTCAACGGAGTCATTGAGGAGGAGGTGTACATAGAGCAGCCTGAAGGTTTCGAGATCTTCAGCAGTGATTCGCATGTGTGCCGACTCAAGAGAGCATTATACGAGCTGAAGCAAGCACCTCGTGCTTGGTACACACAGATAGACAGTTATTTCACCGGGCTTGGATTCTCCAAGAGTGAGGCGGATCCTAACCTGTACCAGATTGTGGTGGAGGGGAAGCTGCTGATCATTGTACTGTATGTAGATGATCTGATTTTGACGGGTGATGAGCTGTTGCTACTTTCATGCAAGGAGGATCTACAGAGTGATAACCTTGAAGGACTCGGGGCTCTCTTTGGATTTTCTGGGATTGGAGATTTGGCAGCGCAGTGGAGGACTGTTTGTTTCTCAGAGCAAGTATGCTCAGGAGATTCTGGAGAGGTTCAACATGCAAGGCTGCAAGCCTGTTGACACTCCTCTTCCTGGTGGTTGGAGGAAGGAGGATGCTACTTCAGTGGAGGTAGTGGATGCCACTGTCTATCGACAGTTGGTGGGGTCGCTTATGTATTTGGTCAATACACGACCCGATATATGCTATGCAGTTAACCGCCCGCAAGTTTTGGTTAAGCTCAATGCTTTCCATCGGAAGGCGTAAGCATGTATTGCGTTATCTCAAAGGGCACATCGGGATATGGACTCGTGCACATACAAGAGGATGGAGTGCTTTCAGCTTGACGATGCGTATTGGGCAAGGGAGCCCAATGGACCCGAAGAGCACATCCGGAGGTATCTTCACATTGATTGACAAGCAGCTTCGGCACAACAGAAGTAGAGATCAGTGGCACTCATTTCAGCAGAGGCCGAGTACATGGCAGCAAGCTTGGCTGCATGCGAGGCTATTTGGATGAGGAAGATCCTCGTCGGATTGTTCAGGTCGCACTTGGAGCCTACTGTGATTTATTGTGATAACCAGAGTTGCATTAAACTCTCGGCTAATCCAGTATTTCATGATGGATCCAAACACATCGACATCAGGTACCATCATATCAGAGATTGTGTGCAGCGGAGAATCATGTTACTTTCATATATTCCCACGGAGGATCAAGATGCTGACATCTTGACGAAGGCGCTCACCAGGAGCAAATTCAAATTCCACAGAGGCAGGATAGGGGTTGCAGATAATCCATATCTTGTTGAGAGGGAGTGTTGAAAATGCAACAAGATGATGGAGCTAGTGAAATGAAGTCGCCTTCACTAAGTGGGCCCGCAGGCTATTTTTGGCGCAAAGTCTATTTTTAGACTATGTCTATTTTTAGACATATGGAGCATGGTCTGGGAGTTGCAGTATGCTATTCTTGGAGTATTGGTCATGTTGGTAAAAATAGATGGACCTCTATTTTTAGACATTTAGTCGAAGTCTATTTTTAGACTGCCTAGCTAAAAATAGAAAAGTCAAATATTATTTACCCTTAATAATATTTGGACTATAAACTTCAGTTTATCCTCTTGCAACACTTCAGTTTGACTCACGGATGTGGGGCATGCAGCTGACAAAGGAATTACGCTATTCCTAGGGGTTTGGTTGAGCTCATGCATGATAGACTTCAGTTAGACTCATGTGGCAGAGTTTTGGTGGAGTTGATTGAGGAGTTGATGGAGATGGTGTTCCAGTTAACTAGTTGAACTAGTTGTAATTAGTTTAACTGCTATTACAACTAGAGATGAGTGGTGTGAATTAAATATTATTTAATTCACTAATTATTAACTCATTATTCAATTAAAATAACACATCAGTTAACTCAGTGCATGTACAGTTCAGTGGAGACCAGTGGAAGAGGTAGATGAAAGGGTGAGTTTGCTATTAGTTGCGACAGCAGTTGTGCATGGGACTTGCACAAGCATTGGAGGAGATTGACCATGAGGATTGCACAGTTGGAGCCAGTGAGATTCAAACTTGGATCTCTCATTACACCAGCCTTGATTGCGCAATAGAGGCAGGCAATTAGTGGATGAGTTTTGAACCCTTGACTTGTTCAAAACCAAGCTAGTTTGTGTGTAACTTTTGGAGACAGTACTGAGTACTTGTGAGGAGTATTGTACTGAGATTGTTACATGTTATCTTCTGCATAATATACAAAATAGCTGGGGGTTTTCAGCTATAAGCTTTCCCCATACATACTGTGTAATGTGTGTGATGTTTTGATGATCTTTTGATCGCATACTGCTTGTTTTATTTCCACATGTGTGATGATCTGAGTAGAATAGATTATGTGTTGCATATGAATTCGAATTAGTATGTGATCAGGATAATCTCGGTGGATAAATCTTCATTATTCATCAAATTTCTACACTGCCTCCATTAACCGAAGTGATCATATTTTTGCAGGCACAGGTGGAGACCCCACCAACACAGTGACTCAGGTTGAGTCACAAGATTGTGTTGGGGGACTGTTGGAACAGGGTCTCCTAAAAATGAGAATTTTGTCCATTTTTTGTATATTTTTATAATATTTAGTCCAACTCAGAAGTTTTGGGGTGGGTCGAATCCCCTAATGCATTGTAACGGGTAAAGGGTAGACCAAGAGTCCGCAAACCATGGTTTTTGGACCATTGGATGCGTGGGCTAAATCAGTATAAATAGATAAACCTTTTTGAGTCATAGGCAGGAAAAAATAGAGAATGATGATAGTTACGAATTATTAGATCTGTTTGGGTTGCTAGGGCAATGACTCCTCTTGGTTGTGTGCACGAAGATCCTCAGTCCTGCTGTGTGTAGACCCTGCTGGTTATGTTCGCAGGCTGTGTTGGATCGTATTGGGTTTTGGAGGCTAATAAATTCGAATCTGGTTAGAGTATCTCTGCATTATCTGAGTTTATGTGTTATTGTTGATGTGAACTGTTGGATCTGTTACACTTACTGTTGGTTATTCGTTGTCACTGTGGATCTGTATTTGTTATAATATAGAGTATTCCTGTGATCTATTGTTCATGCGTTTATGATATTACATGTGATATTGCTGATGTGAAAGTGCTAATTGGATCTATGACTGATAGTAGCTTTGTTAACTGTGGACTATACTGATTAAGGAACCTGCGAATAGATCTTTTTTATAGCTACGAGAGTATCCTTGTTCTTGTTATATGAATCTATGATCTGTTTATTACTGCGATTATAATTGTTGTACTGGTAGATTCGTATTACGCATGTGGATGCAAATGTAATTAGTAGATATGAGCTCTATGATATAAGTCTGTAACTAGATCTGTTAAATGAGAAGTTGATAAGCTGGGAACACAACTCTACTCGACTTACCTGTTCTCTCTCAGGGTGCGGAAACCTGGTTCCAACACCCTCACATACTGCTTCAGGTGAGACTTTGGCCTGCACAAGCAGGTCACTGCCGAAATGGCCAATAGTATAGGGTTTGTTGGCAAACCTTAACCTCCAAACTTGGGTCAGGACCCCTCGAGCCAACACTTACCTTTTTTCTTTATTGCCCTTGTCAATCAATCAATCCTCTATTTTTCTCTTTTGAAGAAAGTGAGCTTACTGTAAATAAACAAAAGAATTTATAGAGAGGTCTTTAAGAAAACAAAAATTTATGTTTCTAACATTCTACTGTCTATTTAATTCTCTGTTCTCCTTAAAAACAATCTCTGTCTCTATTTTGTAAAAGAAATTGGACTGTGTAAATTTTTTTTATTTTATTTTATACAACAAAGTTTTTCACTCATTAATTTCATATAATTCTTTCCAAAACATTGCATTCAGACTCACTGTGTATACAAAAGAAAAACTTCAACTATCTCATCAAAATTTCATGAGAGATTCACTGTTTCTCTTCAACATTCCTCATACTCTGTCCTCTGTCAAAAAAAAAAACCCATGTCAAACTATGTTCCATTTTTCTTCACAAACTCTGTTTTAAATATTTAAACTCAGTGTGCTAAAAACAAATCTATTACACAACTTATTTAAAAACAACCTCACTGTGCAATTCGAATTGGAACTCTCAGTCTCTGTTTTCCATTTGAAATGAAACACTATATGTGAGGATGTATCGAGCTTACCTCTCTTATGACATAGCTCTTGTGATCTTCTCTAATCTTCATGATATTCTTTCAGTTGAACTGAAGTTTCAACCCATGACAATCTCATTAAAATCTTCATTTATTAACTCACTCAACAAAATTTTTCATTGTTTTGATTGATGGAAGAGTAATTTTTGAAAGGTGTCAACACGTTTTTGAATGATTTCAAGCAAAACACAACATAATGACAAGCTTGCAAATCAAATGAAATCAGTCCCTTTTATAACTCAGAGTTTGTTGACACAATCCCAAAATCTATTCACCATTGTTTAAACAATCAAATCTTCATTAAATTCTTACCTTCACTTCCATAGAATTCTGCTTCCTGATAGCTCTGCTAATCAATAATTTTTCTGGATTCATGGCTTTGAAAGCTCTAGTTAGCTTCTTATCACTCTTTTTATACTCTTCACTATATTCTTTGCCTCTTTCTTCTACGTTTTATCTCTTCTTTTCCTCTCGGCTGCCTCACAGCCTTCTCTCTACATTTTGATTTAACAGTGTTGTAGATATGAGGATGTGTTTTGACTGCATGCTCCTTTCTCTCACTGAGCCTCTTAGATGGAAATGATGGTGAAAACGTAATGTTACAACTTGTTTCTGATCTCTGTAATGGCATAAATGGTCTTGACAGTGGAGGAAATGGTCTTGGCAATTGCGGAAATGGTTTCATATGTTTTACACAGTGCTATGTAAACAAATTTGAGAACATTCTAACCGTTCATCAACTCATTTGGCCGACTCATGCATGTCTTTTCTTCTTTGACTGTCGTGCTGGTGTACATTTTTCCTTCTCTATGCATCTTCTTCATGTTTTGTGTTAATGACTATGTTCATTTCCATTATTTGCAATACCTCCATGCATCATCATGCTGTCTGTCTCCATAAATTGTATTATCTCCATGCATATGTGTGCCATCATTATTCATTATCATATGTTGTCTCCTCTCCACTGCATGAATTCAATCTCATCATAGCATACTGTATACCATCATAGGCATGCACTTAGTTTATCTCCGCATTATTGCTTAGGTTAGTAATTGCATTCAATTGTTTGCATTACATTTTCTCCATTACCTTCGTTCATCTTCTTATATGATTGCGCTATATATATTTTGAACTTTGGTTTTTTCTTTTGTTATTTAATTTTTAAAAATTGACTAATGAAATAGTCAATTTTTTAAAATTAAATGTTTATGATAATACTAACCTTTGTTTATTGTTTTTTAGGTCTTCCAAGAGTCTTCCATAGGTTCAATATTGAAATTTTGTTTATAATTCTCTTTGTTTAGGAAAATACATAGGTTAGGGCATCACTGAATAAGTTATGTAATGAATAGAGGTATGGAGATAAATGTGGATAGAATAGGGCTAGTTAGGATAGTGGTATGAATATGAAGAGGCTTAAAAATCATAAATGATAAGATGTATATGAAAGTGTAGGAAATGTAAATTAAATGTAGGAAATGTTAGTGATGTAAATGAAATGTAGGTAAAGATGCATAATAAGTACCAAATTAGTTTTTACAATTCTATAGTATTTTGAAAAAAATTTGAAATTTTAAGAGCGATTTTTTTACTCACTGTACTTGTACTCCCTTTTTGACGTTGATGATGATCAACATTATGTTTATTGTTAAAACGACTCTTGTAGACTTTGTAGAGACTTTTTTTCTTCTTGCATATGATTTGATTTAGAATAATTATTGTTCAGGTCCCTTCTGTAGTTTAAAATTTGACATTTTCCAGTCCCATCTGATATGATCTTCAGTTGATATAACTCAGGTCCCTTTTGAAATGTTAAATTTTCAGGTCCCTTCTAGCGTAATTTTACAATAATTTTCAAGTCCCTTTTGGCATAATGTATGTTGGACACCTAATCCTTAATGGGTAGGTGTGGAAGCCGAACAGTCATAAAGGAGTCCAAGTATGTTGAATAAATTTCTCAATAATCCTTTTTTGAAGACTGGTTGATATATTGAATGAAAGAGAAAAGGTTGTATACTTTGTGTACATATGGAAAAAGGAAGCAATTCTTATCGGAATGCTTATGCCAATGCACCATCATATTGCCCATATCTTATAGATAAAGCTAATGAAGAGCCCTTGATATAGTTAATGACAGAGAAGCGAACCTTGAACAAAGACAAACTTGTATAAGAGTAGTTTTCTTGCATTATTTTTTCCACCCTTTTTACCTGTTTGTGCTCATCGAGGGATGCTAAAGTTGTTCGTATCCATATTCATTTATGTCAGTGCTGGAAACCATAGCAGATAATGTTGCAGATGAGCACCATGTGCCTCTATCCATTGTGAGAAGAAGAACCTTGGTTGTTTTCTTGTACTTGTTGGAAGTCATCCAACATTCTTGAAACTTTCTGTGTGATAAAGATATATGAGAGAAATTATTATGTGATTCTTTGATTATTGAAGCGTGGGGTTGCTAAGAATTTTTTGTTTAAATGACTCATATTAACCCTTTGTTAGATTTATTAAGAACTCTAATCACGTCTAGTGTTGAAAGCACAGTTAAAATCAATAAGGATACTTGTTCATATATTATACTTTGTCTACATAATGCACAAGAAAAGATAGAATTTTTATAGCTTGAATATCAGCTTCAACAAGAAGAATTACATCAACGGAGTCATCATTATAATTTTTTTTTTGTTCATAACACTAAGACAGACTCCCATCAACAACAAGAAATTGCAGATGCAGTACCCATTTTAAGCGTATATTTGTAGAAAGAAGAAAAAATTCAGCCTGCACTTCCCAAGACCATCATCAGACCTTGGGGGGAGCTTGTCCACAGCAAGCACAGAAATGGTCTTGGATATGACAAGAAATTGTCCTTTCATATTCTGGACTACTCCAAGCCCATAAAATTTGAGAGTTTCAGATTTCTTCATGACAGTTCACCTTCAGATGTTCCAGATCCTACTCCTCTTCCAAATTAGCAATAACAAATTGTAAAATGCCAACACTGTGATCAAGTTGGCCATATGAAATATCACTGTTTTTATCTTCACCCATGCAAGAACTATGGTTGGCACACCCATTCTTCACATAGATGCTTCATAAACAAGCCTCCTACAAGAAAAAAGATTCATCTTGGATGGATCGCTTCTTGGCAATGGGCATCAACAACCAAGAAGATGTTTAAGTCACATGTCATAACTTGTTATAGAATATTGAACAAACTTGCAGTTGAGTTTTCGCCATAATTTCACCTTGCACATGACAGGGGGGAAAATGGTGGTCATATACAAGCTTCGAAGCCACATCAAGTAAGCCTGAGCCACAATCTCTCATTCCATATTCAGAGTTGTAGCCAGAGACACAGAAGTTCAAGCGAGCTTGAGCCGCAACTTGTCATTCCAGATTCAGAGTTGTAGCTAGAGACACAGTAGTTCAAGTGAGCCTGAGCCACAACTTGTCATTCTAGATTCAGAGTTGTAGCCAGAGACACGGATGCCCATGAGCATTCCTTTGGTTGGTGGACAACCTTAAACCATCTATGTGAGGTTTCTATTCTTCCTCTTCAAAGATCTCAGTGCACATCCTCTAGCAGAATACTTCAGCTTCTTTCCAGCTTTGGTAGAGTTCCAAGAAATGCATTAAGCATTCTAGTGTTTGTGGTCATCCTTAAACCATCACAAGTTGTAGACCTCCCTTCTTCTAGGTTGAAGTTCCCCCTCTTCAAATATGAGGGACGCTTCCTCTAGCAGAATCCCTCAGCTTCTTTCCATATTTGGAAGAGTTCCAGGAACTGCAATAAGCATTGCGTTCCAGTGTTGGTGGTCATCCTTAAACCACCTCTTTATGCCAACATTTCAGAGAGTTGATTCAGCCTAAGTGTTGCCATGCATACTTTGTAGATTTGTATTACAACTCTCTTCCTGGACTCACACATACCCCTTCGGATTAAGGGGGGGAATGTTGGACACCTAATCCTCTATGGTTAGGTATGTAAGCCGAGCAGTCATAAAGGAGTCCAAGTGACCTTGGAATGCGGAATCCAAGGGTCATGCCTAATGTAACATAAAAGCACATCTATGGTTAATAGTAAGATAACTCATGCTTATCTTTTTGTTTGTGTGTCTTTACCTTCTCCTTATGTGTGTATACCATGCGTGTGTTTAACAATGTACAATGATGTTCCATATTCGAAAATTTATTCTGTTGTAATGATTCAGGTCCCCTTCTGAATAATTTTTCTCAACAACAATTCAGGTCCCTTCTGTAAATGTCGAATGATATACCGAGTCCCTTTATGATTTTAGTTCATATTCTGTCTTCAATTCAGCTGCTGAAAACTATTTTCATAGTTTTTTTTATTTCACACCTTCCCCAGAGCTAATGTTTTGACTTGTCCTCAAGTCTACAATGTCTTGGAGGGTATATCTGCAAAAATCTTAAGTAATGTAAGATAAAAACAAAAACATAATTCATATTGCTGAAACAAGTTGGTTTTCCGATGTTGGGGCCCTTGTTTTGAAATTAAATAGTTTTGTGTTACAGAGAACAGGTGGCATAACACAACCACGATAGACAGAGAGCTGTCACGGTTATGGAGATTTGAAGAGTAGGTGGCGTGACTATTATGGAAGCGGGCACATATGGTAGAGGGAAGTGACAGAAGACAATCAGTGGAATTCCCAATAATCAAGGAAAAGAAGTAAACAACCGAGCAGAAAGGAAGGAAGGACTGTCAATCGTGCTGGCAACAGAACAAATAGGCAGCTGGCCAGTGGAGAAAGGAGGTTGTATCAGTAGAGAACAGGGAACAGGAGTCGTACAAGAGCTCTGTTCATGTTGTATTTCTCTTTTCTCTCTCTCTCTCTCATTGTTCTATTCTGTATTATGTGATGCGATTGTAATCAGTTTTGCCAGGAATGCTCTAAGAATCATTGTAATTGTATTTTGATATTAATCAAATACTTTCTAATATAAGGCTGATTTTCTAAGTTTTGTCTTCTGTTATGGTTTAGAGGAACATGCAGCTATTTTAAATTTTTGGTTATCATTCTGATCATATTCATGAGTATTTTTATTTGTCTTGTATTTACACTTCTTCGAAGTACTTAGTTCTGTATGGGTTATGCATCTTCCATGCTCGATCGATACCTGATATGATCCCAACCTTATTAAGGTCGCGACTTACCTCAGGTGATACTCTCTGTTCCCCAGAGCAGGGTGAAAATGCCAGCGTTGTGCTAGACTACTGTGGAGAACCTTGTTGGCCTCCTTCTTGAACCTAGGTCTCGACCCTGAGACCTCTTTCCTCACCAACAAATGGTTCCGTTGCTAGGACCTGAAATCTCATTTTGGAGTTAGATCATGGTATCATGGATCTTCAAGAAAGAAATACGAAAGTGGTGGGATAGCCACCTAGATCAGTTCATAGCTCATCAGGCAGAAGTGAGATAGCAAAAAGAGAAAATTGTTAAGAACCGAATTTTATTCTCTGAATTCGCCAGTGATATCTATGAGATCTTCTGGGGAAAATTTCCCAAGGAACTCTACAACTGGTTGGGAAGAATACAGACCAAGACAGCCCCAAGAGGCTTGCAGAAAGTCTGTCGTAAGTGGGTGCACACAGATCTAGTAGCACTCCATCGATTAGATACTGATTTGACCCGAGCTGTAGATTTATGGGTGCAATCTACCTTGGAAGGATACATAGTAGAGTTCGCAGCTGAATGCTACCATTCTTTCTCGAAAGAGGAGGACATATTTAGATGAGGGCTGCGAGGAGAGATATTGAAGGAGATCCCCCTGTGGATCAAGGCTTTGATGGTGGATGAAGGATTGATGGAGTTCCAAAAATTTGAGATGGAGACCTAAACCTCCAGTAATGGGGGAAGAAGCTGAGGGAGAGATGCTACAAGTACGTTGAAAATGGGAATAGGGATATGGATGCTGAGACCTCCAGTAAGTTGAGGGAACGATGAGCACATCGGAGGGCACAACTTGCTAAGAAGTGGTGAGAAAGGGTGATGAAAGAATTGGAAAGACAATAAAGGAAGAGAAAAGACAAGGAAGAGGCACCTCAGATGACAGAGGATATGGAAGGTCAGACGGGATCCCAGGAGATAGGGGTGACCACCAAAGAAGTGCGACAGGTGTATAGGAGCCCAGCCTAAGCAGAGAAGGGAAAGGATTATGGAGGAAATGATGCGCGCCCTGAGGAGACGTTCGATGTGGAGTTTCATGTTGCGATGGAGCAACTATTCCGAGAAGGGCTGGCACCCATAATCCCAGGTAACTCTATTTTCCAAAGTTCAAGTAGCTCTAGTCTTGACCTTCCCCTGGTACTCTATCAGCCACTAGGTGAAATTTTTGTTAAGTTATGGGAATTGAGTAAATTGAATAGTGTTCAGCCCACAATAGTAATACACACTAGCAACAGTGCTAGTACTACCATTTCACAACCGCGAGTCAGGGGATTTGTTCTAGTAACCCCCACACAAGGAAGCATGGCAGGATCATTTACTCGGTACCCATAGTTTTCTGGGAGGGGTAATGATGATGTGGAACAACATTGGTACCTCTGCGAAGCCATATGGAGGGCTCGACAGACACCGGAGATAGGTAAGTTGGTATAATTTCAAACTACTCTCAGGGAGAGAGCTCTGCGTTGGTTTATAAAATGGTCCGATACTCATCAAAAACCTGCGTTAGACGATGTAAAGAGGGATTTTGTGAAGGAATTCAAATTACCCCAAATAGATAAACAGGGTTTGTAAGAGATGTGTGAGATCAAGCAGTGGGAAGGGGAAACTGCATGCGAGCTAATGAGGAGATTCAAGGATGCGATTGGAAAGCTCAGCTATCCGATCGATCTGAACCATCAAAGGGATTGGTTTATCAAGGCTCTTATCCCACTGACAAGAACCCCACCGATGCAACAAAAGATCAAGATGTTGCAAGATGAGTTGGAGCAGGCTATGAAGATAGAGGCCATGGTGGGATATCCACAAGAATTTAAAGGAGGAGCATCAGCTTAGGACCCTTCCATACTGGGACTACGACATCAAATAGCTAGCCTGACAGAGAAATTGAAAGAAATTCAACCATTGCATCCAGCGAGGCCAAATGTATGGCGTACACACTTCTAATGGAAAGACACGTGGTAACCAAATGTCTTCGGATGCGGGGCTAGAATGTGGGAACATCAGCAACAGGGGAACTGGGAGCTTTGCCAGCTGGAGGGGTTGTGCAGATAAACACCCAGGGGTTATATCCGCCTCAACACCCGTACCTGGGGTTCCCCACATAACAGAGTTTAGCGACGATTGAATATTGCGAAATATGTAAAATCATGAGTCATTCACCCCGCCTATGTCCCATATTGCATAAATAATCCAACGTTCCAAAAAATATATATTGTGAGTACTGTGTGTCTACCACACATAGCACATAGCAGTGTAGGGCTCTGGATTCCTTGGAAGAACGATTGGATATGCCTTCATATAGAGTGAACGAGGCTCCCAGAGGAGGAGGAGGAGGCATGAGAGGAGGTTGAGCGAGAGGAAGGGGACCAGTACGATGCTACAATTGTGACCAAGAGGGCCATGTAGCTAGGGAAGGTCCACTTCCTAGAAGACCCTAGTGATCTTAGTGCAGAGTTAACACACACGCAACAGAGGACTGCCTAGAGCTCATTAAAATATGGAAATAAAGAGCCAGACAAAGAGGAAAAAATCTGGTAAATGAAGAGCCGAGAATAATAGAGGCTCAAGCCATGCAAAACGTAGCCATAGTGATGAGAAGAGGCAAAAGAACCGGGGAAGATGAACAAATGATGGACTTGATAAAATTGGTAAGGCCAACATCTCCAAAGCCAACATTCAGGCCAGAACAACAGAAGAAATTCTTTCAAGAAGAAGTGGAAATGTTTGCCCAGCTTGGGGGAAGAAAAAGAATTTAATTTCCACAAACCAAGGGAGGTAACGTGAACCAAGCCAGTTCAGGTACTACAATTGAAGAATGGTTCCATCTATTTCTAAAAATTGTTAACAACATGCCAATGTTGTAACAATTAAAGAAGAACGTAGAAAGAGTAGTGTAGAAGGCCACAGAGACAGGGGAGTCAACTGACGCAACCAAAAAATATATACGAAGAGTGAAGAGAAATAAGAGGAGGGCAGGCAAAGAGTTCCTAGTGAATACTCAAGTTGCGGCTTTCCAAATTAAGGACACAATGCTTGACCTGGGGTCTGATGTAAATATCTTGCCGAGGAAAACATGGGAAGCATTGGGGAAGCCAAGGTTAACATACTCACCAATTCAACTCCGTATGGTGAACCGGTACTGCATTGTGCCCATAGGCAGACTGGAGGAGGTTGAAGTCGACGTTGCGGGAGTAAAGACATACACAGACTTTGAGGTCATCGACATTATGGGAGACAAGGATCCCTATCCAGCATTACTGGGGATCTACTAGGCTTTTGAAAATGACGCAATAATAGATTTAAAGAAGGAACTGATGATCTTTGAGGATGGAGAGGTCAGAGTTACCCGACCGCTCGACCTGTATCAAGGTCGCTGATACACAAAGTCTGTTGATAATAGAGAAGATGCTCAGCTTCTTGACCGTGTTTATCAAATGAATACAGGAAAAAGGGAAGATTACATCAACCAGACGGCGAGAGGATCTGTAAGTTGGAGAATAATTCAAAGCTTAGACTTGGGCTCAAATATAGCCTGGGATGATTGGCAGCAAGGGGGATATGAGACCAACACAAGGAGATGCGCCACCATTAGAAGAATTAATTGGATTGGAAATGATGTAAGAGATTACCCAACTTTATCCGATATGAATGCTGCAAATAATTTCATTACCAAAGTAGAAGATAAAGTACCAGATGATCATAGGGTCCCCCTCATGGACGTGGCCTTACAATCCACATCTGCAAGATGGTGGAGTAACCACCACAGCTCACTGTCACAATGGGACAGAGTTGCAGCAGCACTGAAAGCCAGGTTTAAATAAGAAGAAGGACCATAATGCACTCAAAAATTCCAGGGGGAATTAGATCCCAGAAAGCATTTGAAAGAGTGTGAAGATCAATGGAACACTACAGGATAGTTGCAGGAGCTGTGGGTCCACAATTTTATACACTCACTAGATGTGATTCCACAATCCTGGTACCTAACGGAAGAGAGGAAAAGGGGAACTAGAACTTGGCAAGAAGTTACGGGGAAATTTACACAGTGCTTCTTATTTGAAGGAAGAACAGAACCAATCACCCAAGCATTACAGGTCATTAAAAGGGCACTATTATTCCCAGAGAATTAGGAGGAGGATGAGCAACCACTCCCAAACAAAAGCACCAGACAATCGGTAGCATGCAAAAAGATAAACAGTGAAATGGACGATGATGATCTAGAGGGACTTCGACATCTATATTTTGAAGAAACACAGGGGGAGCAAGATATTCAGGAAGACTAGAAAACATAAGAAATTCATCTGCTGCCACTAAAAACCAAGAAAATGAGCATTGAGACTGAAGAAAAGCCCAAACTGGCATCAATCGGTGAGTACTGGGATGCTGAGATGACCAAGGAAATATTCAGTCTACTACAAGAATATGAGGACTTGTTCCCATCGTCCGTAGCAGACTTGAAAGGAATCAAAGGGGACCTGGGAGAAATGCGTATAATCCTGAAGCCTAATGCAAGACCAATCATGCACAGACCCTATTGGTTGAATCCAAGAGTAAAGGAAAAAGTTAAAGTAGAAATCGACAAAATGCTAAAGGCAGGGTTGATATTCCTTGTGGAGGAAGCAGAGTGGGTAAGTCTGATAGTCATACAAAGAAAAAAGGATAAGTCTGAAATCCGATTCTGTGTGGACTACTAGAGATTGAATAATTCTTGCGTACATGACCCATTCCCTACTCCATTAAGTGACGAGGTCCTCGACAACGTTGCGGGGAACAAGGCATATTCATTTACAGATGGATTCTCAGGATACCATCAGGTATGGATAGCGGAAGAATATAAGAAAACAACAAATTTCACCACTGAATGGGGCTCCTTCACATATCATGTAATTCCATTCGGTTTGAAGAATGCACCAGCGGTATTTTCACGCATTGTGATAGCAGCATTCCACGACTACATCCACAAATTCCTAGAGGTTTGTATGGACGACTGGTCCATCGTTTAAAGCCTGTTAAAATACCATGCAACGCTATTGAGAATTATGTTTGATAGGTGTAGACAACTACAGATTTCATTGAACCTAAGGAAGTGCATCTTTGTGGTGCCATTTGGAAAATTTCTAGGACACGTTGTATGCAAACAAGGAGTTTGCGTAGATCCAGCAAAGGTAACAGTGATAATCAACATGGAGGCTCCAAAAAATGTGAAACATTTAAGGTCACTACTAGGCCATACAGGTTACTACAGGAAATTCATCCGTAACTATGTAAAGATAACAACCCCATTAGAGAAGCTGTTGCGGAAATCAGAATAGTTCAACTGGACAGAGAGTTGCACGATGACCCTAAACACTTTGAAGGAAAATTTGGCAAGTGTGCCAATATTGGTTCATCTGGATTGGGACAAAAATTTTCATGTCCACATTGATGCTTCAAGCATCGCACTCGGAGCGGTTCTAGCCCAACCAGAGGATGCTACAATTGATCACCCAGTGTACTTTGCAAGTCAGAAATTATCAACAGCAGAATAGAACTACATCATGACAGAGAAGGAAGCATTAGAAATGGTGTATTCCCTTCAAAAGTTCTGCCACTACGTTTTGGGAGGTATGTTCAAGTTTTTTACAGACCATTCAAATTTGAAGTACCTAGTAAACAAACCGGTCTTGGAAGGAAGGATATGCAGATGGATCCTACTCTTTCAGGAGTTCACCTTCGAGGTAATAGTCAAACCTGGGCGAATGAACGTGGGACCAGACCACCTGTCAAGGCTCGAAAACAGAGAAAACGAAGGATCTGTGGATGATCAGCTGCGAAACGCTGATCTTTTCAGAGTAGAAGCCATCCCAAAATACCTAGATCAGATCACAACCTACCTAACAACATGACAGTGCCCAAAAGAATATACTGTAGTACAGAAAAGACACCTAGTAGTCTAAGCAGCAGAGTACCAACTCATCGCAGGACACTTGTACAATATGGGGCTGGACAAAATATTATGAATATGTGTCCTGGACCATGAGAGGGAAGCCGTACTGTGGGAGTGCCACTCTAGAGTTGCGGGAGGACATGTAGGAACTAAACCGACGGATAGGAAATTACTGCAGGCGGGTTTATGGTGGCTGACGGTACACATTGATAGTAAGGCATTCGTAAAGAAATGCGATGTTTGCTAGAGGACGGGATGTCCATCGCACATAGATGAGCTTCCATTGCACCCAGTAAAAGCACTACAACCATTCGAGAAATGGGCAGTTGATTTTATAGGCCCAATTGCACCTTCTGCAAGACATTCATAGGCCTGTTATATCATCACAGCAACAGACTATTTGACAAGATGGGCAGAGGAAATTCCAATAAAGGATTGCACAGCCGAAATAGTGGTAGTGTTCATATTTGAAAACATAATCAGCATATTTGGCTGCCCAAAAATTCTGAAAAGTGATCAAGGTACACATTTCCTCAATGCTACCATTAAATCCCTACTCGAACACTTCATGGTACAACATCAGAAGAGTAGCCCTTACCATCCACAAGACAATGGTACGATAGAGTAATTCAACAAAATCCTAGAGAAGGGATTAACAAAAATCTGTAACGCTCAATGAGATGACTGGGATGAACGTATACAAGCAACCTTGTGGGCATACAGAATGACTGTCAAGAGGCTCAATAACCAAACGCCATTCCAGCTAGTGTATGGGGGAGAAGCCGTGGTACTAGCAAATTTTTTCATACCCAACCTTATAATCGTAACCTCACTCCAGCTATCAAAGGAAGACTCACTAAAGGAAAGGTTAAAAGAACTACAGGCACTGGAAGAAGACAGGTTTTTAGCAGAATTCCACCAAACTATCCAGAAGGAAAGAAAAAAAGCGTGGCACGACTGCCATATCAAGCACAAAACTTTCAAGGTTGGCGGAAAAGTTTTACTCTATGACAGTAAGTACCAGAAGTTCCCAGGGAAACTGCAAATGCATTGGCTAGGACCATACCACATAATCGAAATCAAAGATTCAGGAGCAGTTCGGTTAGCACAACTAGACAAATAGGTACTGCTTGGATGGGTGAACGATGCACACCTGAAACCCTACCATGAGTAAGTTTTGCATTTCATTTTCAATAACTCTCACAATCGAGAGTAGTTAGTAGGGTAGATTAGACTAGATTAGATAGAGTCAATAACTCTCTCGCACCCGAGAAGAGCTTAGATAACATTCCCAATAAAGATATTTTGTAGCACAATAAAAATTCAATGTTGCATTACGGAGATCGCAATGCAACCAGGGGGGTAGTGTCTAGCATTTCATCCACGTCAGAAGGAAAAGCGTGTCAAACATCATTGCATCATCATTATTCATAGTACCCATGTGAGTCTATAGGTTTACCAAGATTTGAAAAATAATTTCCATAATTAGTATTGTCCATACTGCAATAAATTTTCCATAATAAGCCATAACCATCACCCCTCACGTCTACCCAAACCCCGAAGCCACAATCAACTTTTTCAGAACCCACCTCAGCCCAATAACTAATCGCACGATTATAGCCATGGGGGAAGGAAGAGAAAATTAATTAGTTATGGGGTCTTATCAACCTCATGCGTGCCGGTTACTTACATAACCCACATGAAAGAAAGTGCGAGAATGTCGGAGAAGTCTAAGTTAGAACCAGAAACAACAAGCGTAGCAAGGGAAACATCTCCAGAGGAAGAGAAGGGAGGGTGTCCAGAAGCAGGAATTCATAAGGAAAGAGGAACAACTCTACAAGTGTACCAGAGAAGATCTAAAATGACCAGGGTAACACCATTAGTTGTTGAGCACGAGCTTGATGAGAGGATTCAGAAGATGGAATCCCTCGTAGGAAAATATGATAGTGCCTCATTGATTGATACTGACCTAATAGATTCCTTCCAATTTTTGGCAATGAAGAAACAGGTCTACATGGAGAATTATGCAACAGAAGCGGGATAGGAAGTAGCAAGAATACTTCTAGAGTTCAGAGGTGTTCAGAAGTCCACCATACTGAACCTAAGAAACCTGCCCGTTTTCGACACTACAGGAGCTGCAATGCAGTGCACCAAGTTTATACTGAGAAGAATTCATAATGGATCACTATGGCTGGGAAGAGAAATCCCAATTCACGTCGAAGAGATTCATAGATTGACCAGGTTGTCGCAGGAAGGGAGAGACGTCTCCACGGCTTTCCAAACTATGTCCAAGAGAGCAAAGAAATTAGGGGATGGTGACTACTACTGGAAGTACGACACCAAGAGAGGAGGAAAAGGAGCCAAGATAGACTTAATCAATAACCCAGTGATGAAGTTTTCCTACTACTTGATTGCAAGCAAAACGACGAGACACTACACCAAAGTGGAATGTACACTAGATACTATCTCAGTTGCGGTGCATTGTCTCTAGGGGGCAGAGCTGAACTGGTGCTCGTTTCTGCTTAATGAGTTGTTATAAGCATGTGAGGACAACTATAGGAGGGCCACAAGATTCATCTACGGTTACCTTATAATGGCACTGGCCATGTGGAAATGGAAATTTCCAGGAATCAGGAAACCTCTAGAAGTGGTAGCAGGCCAACCACTAGCAATAAAGTTCACACCCTGGAAAACATCAGGGGACCCCAGCACTAAGGAGGTAAATGAGGAGGCATTAAAATTCTGGTACTGCCATATGGTGGAAGTCCTAATAAGCCAACAGAGGATTCCAAGGACTTTGCTGGACAGTTACACTGTGCAAGTATGGTTTGGGGTTAACCATAAGCAAACCTACATCCGGCCAACATGTGTGCCAGAATCGACCTTTAAGATGATGCCGTTGAAATTTCAAATCAATGAGTGGGATTTTCACACAGAAGTATGCTCATGGCTAGGAGTAGAAATGGAGATCATAAGCGGAGTCTACGTATATTCATTTGATGGCATGCTACCGATCCATTGCTAGGAGAGACATCAGAGGAAGCAATGGATAAGATGTCACGGCTACAGATGACTCCAATCATCGAGCAGCTAAATACAAAGGTATAGAGATTTAACCGTGTAGTCCAAACTTTAATGAGTGATTCTTTTATGTTTCCCAAATTTACAGAATTTCAGGCCACAAATGCTGCATCCTCTTCCATTGCAGTCCCCCTAGTCACCACCATACCACTGAATTTGTTTAATTCACCATCGGTAGAAACCACGACTCTCATCAGAAAGAGTAAAGCCTGAAATCCACCCATAGCCACACCCAAGGCCAATAAGGTGAAAATCACAATGTCCAGCCAAGTCGTTGATCTCACAGGGGAAGATCAAACACAACTTATGGACATGGGGGTCCCAATCAGAGAAGAGCCAGTGACAGAATCCTAGACGACTTAGGAGCTACTCCCAATAAACCCCTATTATTTTATAAATATCCGTATATTACCTCCTCACACTCACCAATCATCGACCACCACCTCATTCACCTTCAAAGATCATCCATCTCGCACACCCTCCACATCAGCCACCATATCTGACCCAGTCAGAGTAAAAACTAAAAAAAATGAAGATGCCGAGGAGGAGGTTAAATCTAGTACACCAGTGGTACCTGAGGTTAACCAAACCCTAGTTGAACATGTTTATTTTCAAGAACTTTTAAGCCGAGGGGCACCTTTTATTGAAAACACCACAACCCCGAATGAAGAGTTGAATCCATTTTAGCAATCAAACCTGATACTTCAGCAAGTGCAGCCCAATATAAGTATGGGTAACCCCAGTAATCCTCTACCGCAACCAGCACCACTGCAGTCATCACAAGAGCATTCAATAGTGTCCATTGCAAATGGTCAGTCACTTCAAGAGCGACAACCGAATCAAGATATCTTCAGAGCTGAAACCATGCAAACCTGGGGCACGATGTAATTATACAATTTCATCTAGAGGGAAGTACAGCAGGCTGAAGGGCTTCACATAGAAATTCAGTAGAGATTCGAGCAACATCAGGTACAAATTATCGCGCTTACTGAAGAGCACGAACAACTGAAGATAGAAAAGAGCCAACTACAAGGCCAACTAGACATGGTGACCAAGGTCTTCCAGAATCTCTGGCCCACGATGACAACCCACAACAATTAGATACCAGGTGACATAGTAGAAGATGATATCGTCGGACGGTCCATTCACATTTGAGTGGCCTATTTGAACCTCAACCGAGAAAACAAGGAACTGAGGGCAGCATTGGAGACCAGGCACGTGCTACCAGACCCAGCGGTCATTTATACAGAGAAGATAACAGAGCGACAGACACAAGTAGTTGGGATGAAACAAGTTCTGAGTACTGTAGCAAAGGAAGCATCTAACCTACTGAAGGGTCTACATGAATTTTCAACCTCGCTCACCTTGAAGTCACAGGCAGTTTCAACAAAACTACAACAGATATCAAAAGAGATTCATGAAGTCACAAACCCAAATGGACTCCCCTAATTGTACACTCAAGTGAAGGAGCTGGAAGTCCAAATACAAAAAATTTAGGAGCATTCAACAACAACCAAGTAAGCCCTTCGAGAGTTCAAGTAGCCGGTGAAGACCACTGCACAAGAAATGCAACAAATAGCCACTGAGGCCAATGTTCATATCAACAACGTCTTTGGTAGTCTACCGGTTGTCGTAGGAGAGAAAGAAGTCGCCTAGGTCACAACAGAAATGGATTTTCTCATTCAGGGATGACAACAAGCCATTGCTAGCTTCCGAGAGCTGAAAGCATCCGCACTCACAAAGGTCCCAGATTTGGGGCCCTTGTTTGGACATGGAGAAGAAAGGGAGAAAACATAATAGGCCACAGAGACAAGCGAACTAATGGAGACTGAGGTGGTAGGAAACAATTGAGTCGGGACGAGTGAATAGGATGTGGTCGGGGTTTTTTGGGGTCCTTGTTTTGAAATTAAACAATTTTGTGTTGCAGAGAATAGGTGGAGAAACACAACCACGGTAGACAGAGAGCTATCACAGTTGCATAGATCTGAAGAGTAGGTGGCGCGACTATTGTGGAAGTAGGCACAGATGGAGAAGGGAAGCGGCGGAAGACAATCAGTGGAATTCCCAATAATCAGGGAAAAGCAATAAAAAATTGAGTGGAAAGGAAGGAAGGACTGTCAATCACGCTAGCAATGGAACAAATAGGCAGCCGCCCAGCGGAGAAAGGAGGTTGGCTCAATAGAGAATATGGAACAGGAACCGTAGGAGAGCTCTATTCATGTTGTGTTGCTTTGTTCTCTCTCTTTCTCTCCTTGTTCTGTTCTATATTATGTGATGCGATTGTAATTAGTTTTGCCAGGAATGCTTTGAGGAGCATTGTAATTGTCTTTTGCTGTTAATGCAATACTTTCTAATATAAGGTTGCTGTTATAAGTTCTGTCTTGTATTATGTTTTAGAGGAACATGCGGTTATTTTAAATTTTTGGTTATCATTCTGATCATATTCATGAGTATTGTTATCTATCTTGTATTTACACTTCTTCGAAGTACTTAGTTCTGTATCAGTTATGCATCTGCCATGCTCGATCGATACATGATCTGATCCCAACCTTAGTAAGGTCGCGGAATGCCTCGAGTGAGACTCTCTGTTCCCCGGAGCAGGGTGAAAATGTCAGCGTTGTGCTAGACTACTGCAGAAACCCTTGTTGACCTCCTTCCTGAACTTAGGTCTCGACCCTGAGACCTATTTCCTCGCAAAAATCCGATATGAATTCGAGTTTGTATTATGCCAATTTCCTGCATTTTCACAACCAAACTATTTTATTATTATTATTATTATTATTTATTCTTCTTCTGCTGTAATTATGGAAAGCATATTACTATGCTGCCCCATTAATTCCACATCTGAATCCATCGAAATTTTTCTCAGAAAATATTCTTTATTTATAGGCTTATTGTAGATTTTAAGCTTATGTCAATTGACGGAAAACAAAACAAATGCTTCATCAATTGTTTTTATCTTGACAGCTCCATTGTCAAAGATTTCTCCAATATCATATGGCCCAAGCCAATGAGTCGTAAATTTTGCTATGAAATATTTGAACTTGGAGTCGAACAAGAATGCTCAATCTCTTTTCTGAAACACTTTATTATTTATGAATCAATCATGACATTTGATCCTTTGTTCTTGGACAAGAGATGTATGTTCAACTGCTTGTTGTCGTATCTCATCAAGTTTGTTTAACTGATAATCCTCTCTTGTTGTTCTTGAGACAATTCCATCCCTAATTCCATTGCTAGCTTGTATGTATGTATTTGAAACTCAATGGGTAATAGGACTTATTTTCCATACACTAATTGATATGGTTTGAACCCAGTAGTGTTTTTCCAAGTTATTCTATATGCCCATAATGCATCTCTCAACTTTTCTGACCAATCCTTTCTGTTCATTTTTACAGTCTTCGTCATAATGTTCTTTAGGAATTTGTTTTTTGATTCCACTTTTCCATTGGCTTGAGGATGATACAGAGTTGATTTTCTGTGTTTGATCTTGTATTTCTCCGTAAGATCTCAAACAAGTTTTGATGTGAATTGTGCACCTTGGTCAGTTACTATCTATCTCAGAACTCCATATCTTACAAATATCTCTTCAAATAGAAAAGACACAACAATTTATCTTGTTTCTCATGTGACTGCCTTGGCCTCCACCCATTTAGTTACATAATCTGTACATACAAGGATGCATTTCTTTCCATTGGATGGATGGTTGATTGGTTCCATGAAATCTAAAGCCCACTGTTCAAATGGTTCAATAAGTACTTGTGGCTTTAATGGCATTTCATCTAATGCCACTGGTCTACCAATTCTTTGGCAGCTGTCACATCTTTTGACATAAGCTCTGGAGTCTTTGAAGATGAATGGTCAGTAGTAGCCAAGTTTCATCACTTTGTATGTTGTCCTTTTATCTTCAAAATGACCACCACATGGTTCATCACGACAAGTTTTCAAAATCTCAATTATTTCATCTTTTCTTACACATTTTCTAATCATTAAATCAACACCAGTATAAAATAGATCTTCATTAACCCAACTATACCAAGCACTTTCTCTAATTATTCTTCGTTTCTGTTTGTTTGTGTAGTGAGATGGTAGGATTCCAGATGATAAATAGTTGGCTATATTTGAAAACCAAGGAGTTTTGACATTTATAGTGAATAGATGTTCATCTGGGAAATTGTCCGATACTGGATTTGGATCACCAGGTGAATTTAATCTTGACAGAAAGTCTGCAACTTGGTTATCTTTTCTTGGTCGATCTTGTATAGTAATATTAAAATCTTGCATTAATAACAACCACCTAGTTATTTTTCCATTTTTTATTGATTTTTTCATTAAATATTTTATAGCACAATGATTCGTGTGAATATAAACTTGATAAACTGTTATATAATGTCGAAATTTATTTACTACATGTATGACAACTAACATTTCTTTTTCCGTAACAGTGTAATTCAATTATGTTGGTGTTAAATTTTTACTGATGAAATATATAGCATAATTGAATTGATTGTCTTTTTGTCCCAGTGATGCTCCAATAGTTGTATTAGATGCATCAGCTGAAATGTGAAATGGAAAATACCAATTAGGTCCTTGAAGAATGGGTGCAATTGAAAATTTTTGTTTTAATTTTTCAAATGCCCTTTGACAGTTATTAGTCCATTGGAATTCCACATCTTTCGCAAGTAACTTGAATAATGGAAAAGCTATTTTACTCAAATTTTCAATAAATCTTCTATAGTAGCCTGCATAACCCAATAAACTTCTAACTTATTTTTGTGTTGTGGGTGGTGTTAAATTCACAATGACTTGAATTTTTGCTGGATCCACTTTAATCCCTGAAGAAGAGATATGGTGTCCCAACACTATCCCCTCAGTTAACATCATAAAACATTTTTCATTACTAAGTGATAGGTTTGTCTCAATGCATATTTTTAACACTTTTTCAAGATTTTGTAAACAATCATCATATGTTGTACCATAAATGGTGAAATCATCCATGTAAGCTTCCACATCCTCATGAATCAAATCAGAAAAAATAGCAAGAAATGCTCTTTGAAAGGTAGCAGGTGCATTACACAAACCGAAGGGTAATACATTGTATGCATATGTTCCCCAAGGGCATGTGAATTCTTTCTTATCTTGATCTTCTAATGCTATTTTTATCTGGTTATATCCACTAAATCCATCCAAAAAGGAAAAGAACTTCTTTCCAGCTAATGAATCTAACACTTGATCGATAAATGCTAAAGGAAAATGGTCTTTTAATGTAGCTTTTTTGAGTTCTCTGTAATCCACACAAATTCTCCATTTCCCATTTTTATTAGGTACTACAACTAAGGGTGAAACCCATTGACTATCTGAAATAGGATAGATAAATCCGACTTGTAATGGTTTCTATAATTCTTCTTTCACTATTTCCTTCATCACGAGGTTCATCCATCTTTGTGGTTGCTTTACAGGTTTTGTTTCATTATCAGTACAAATGTGATGGACACATGTTTTTGGATGAAAACCTGGCACATATTTATAATCCGAGGAAAAATCTTTTGAATATTTTTACAATAATGTTATTAGCTTTTCCTCTTGTGATGATTTTAAGTTGTTACCAATATTCAAATGTCTTTTAGGACTAATTTCAATGATTTTTCTATTTGAATTGGTAATCGAATTTACAGGAAAAATGATTTCAAATGCATTTTGTAATGATTGTATTGTGAAATTTTCCTGAAGACATTCATTCAAAAGATAACTAGCAGCTTCATATTGAGTTATCCTAAGCTGCTCTGAAATATTTGGTTCTGAGATGAATAGATATAATAAATCCTCATTTTCTTCTTCCTCTCTAAAATTTTAAACTTGATTATTACTAAGAACAAATTGAAGTTCTTGTGGTTCTTTTTCATCAAGACATGATAATAAAGAAGGATATTGAGTAGGAGGATATAATGTAACATGATTTCTTTCATCTCCATGTGCAATAATCATGCTTTCTGACCTGCATCTAGTGTAAGCATCTGCAGTGGCTAACCATGCGGCCTAAAATTAAGGGATGCCCTCCCAAGTTTGTTTTTGGTTGAAAAATCAAGAAGTCTATAGGATACTCCCATGAATCCAGTGAGACAACGATATCGTCCAATATACCTTCTGGAAAAACTTTAGATCTGTCTGCAAGTTCTGAGACTGTAGTAGTAGGTCGAATGTTGTTCAGATTCAAATGTTTCACACTCTCCATTGTCATAACATTGATAGCTTCTCCCAAGTCTATTAAATTATTTGGAACTGAAAATTTGTTAATTGAAATAGTAACCATATGAATTCTTGGATCAACATACTTTTCAATGGCCGTGTTTGTAGACATAAGACTAGCCAAAATACCAATTACTTGGATTGTTGGTGGATTATTCTTTCTTCTGCCAGATTTTTTAATGCATAATTCCTTTATTGTTTTTGCATATATTGGAATGTCTTTAATTGCCTACAACAAAGGAATTTTAACATATGTGTTTTTCAATTCATCCAGAATATTAAATTCAGGGAGAGATATTGGAATATTCTGTTGTATCAATCTCTCCAGATATCGTGGAGTTTGTGTCATAATAGATTTACCCTTGTGAAATTGTTTTTCTAGTTGAGATTGTTCACTTTGTTCTCCTTGTTCTATTTGTTCTTCAATTATTGGAGGAGAATATTTCTGTAACACCTTCCCATACCTTAGGTGGACATATTGCACAGGAAGAATTGAATAAGTATGATAATATGTTGCCTCTTCCACATGATATGCTGGTCTATCCACCTTGTTACTTGGATTAGCTACTTGTTGGGATGGTAATTTTTTTGGTCTAGGAGGTGGTTGATTAGTAGGTAGCTAAAGTTGCTACGGTTGAGTTAGCGTTGGCGGGTTTTGAGATGAATATGGCATTGGTTGTTGCTGGAATTTTTGACATTGAGGAAATGGTTGTGGAGGGTATGGTTGTTGATATTGATATGGCTTGGGATACATTTGATTTGGTGGTTGGTTTCCATAACCATATCCCCTCCAACCTTGTGCAGGTTGATTTTGATATTGTTGTGTTGGCTAAGCCTACCATGGCATTGGTGTATTCCATGTATTTTGAGGATATTGAAAATTTTCGGGATTTTGTTGAGGGAACTGTTGAGGCATTCTTGGCTGCCAAGGTCTTCTTGGTGCCATATAGTAGAGAGAATCTACTCCTTGCACTTCTTCTCCTTGCAATTATTTTAACTTTGGACATTTTTTTGTTGCATGATTTTCTGTGCATAGTCCACATACTTGTATACCTTGCAAAGGACATTCCCTGAGTGGATGTTTTTGTCTACACTTTGGAAATAAAATTGCTAATATTTCATCTTGCTCTTATTTATTTTTCTTAGCTTTCAAAACATCTACTTGTGTACCCAAAGTGCTCAAGAGACCTGTCTTAAAATTTTCTAACAAGATTCCTATCTCTGCTTTTGTTACTGCACTTGCTGCAGATTTGGAAGCTTTTGATGAAATATCTATTTTCCCACTCTTGGCTCTTCCCCTAGAGTATTTTTGACATAATTAAAAAATTCCTTGAAATGGTAAACTAGAAAAATATCCTTTTCCCATTACATTAAGAATGTCTAAATAATCATGTCTAATACGCTTTAGAAAAATAGTACGGATGGTATTAGAACTAAGAGAATGGTGTTTGGATTTCTGTAAATTGTAAAAGAATCTTTCCAAATATTCTTCCAAACTTTCATCTTCTTGTTGGGACATTCTGAAAATGTCTTCTTTTGAGTCTCTAGCCCTGCAGTAAGCTTGATACCTTTTAAGAAATATTTTCTTCATATCTTCCCAAGAAGCTATTGTGTGTTCTCCTAATCCCATGAACCATTTCAAGGCTGCAACTTTTAAAGTAGAAGGAAAAAGTCGAAGTTTATGTCTGTCATCAGTATATCCTTATGTTCTACATAGGATGTCAAACTCAAACATAAATGAATCAGGATCTTCCATTGGCATTCCATAGAAATTAGGCAATACATAAGGTGGAATATTTTTCATTTTTATTTCTTCTCCTAGTATTGCTCTTGCATCTAAAATAGGAAAGTCAAAAGTAGTTTCTTGATCATTGTTAACTTCTTGCTCATTTTCTTGTGTTCTTCGATTTTGGTTTTATCTTCTTGCTTATTCCTCTATTCTTCGAAGTGCTTCTGATCTTCTATCTTCTTCTGCCTTTCTTTTTGCTTCAATTATTCTTTCTTCTTCTCTTTGTCTTCGCCATTCCCTTTGCTGTCTTTCATATTCTAATCTCTGTTCAGGAGTCATGTTTAATCTAGTTGATCCTTCTCCTTCTTAAGCCATTTCTTATTCAGAGGTTTGTAGTGTTTCAATAGGAGGTTGGCTTTGTATTTCTTCAAATACTTTGATTTCCTCAAGGACAGGTTGCTCTAGTTGTTCAACAGTTGGTTTTCTTGTGTCTTTTTGCTTCCAAATGGAAGGAGGTTCTTTAGTTGATTGTTTTTTCTTTACCTCTAAGGCCAACAAGATTTTTCTTTCAACTAAAGTTAATATCTATCCCGTTCTCTATTTTTCTTCTAACTCTTCTATAGTAAGTTTTCCAACAACTGGTGTTGTTAATCCTATGGATGAATGAGCTATTGAGGGGTGTTTTTTCACAAATCTACCTTTTTGATCTCTTTCTCTAGGCATAATAAAACATTACTTGAAAGAAAAACTATGTTTTTGTTGTTTTGGTGATTTTTTATTGTTTTTGTTTTTTAATATTTTTATTTTCCTATTTTGACCATTTTGAAGTATGCTTCCCCGACAACAACGCCAAAATGTTGGGTCAACTTTCTGTTGTAAACTAACGCAAATATTTATTATCAATCCGGGTTAGTGGAACTTAGAAGCATCCCCAAAGTATATGGGTTTTAGTTGTGATCAATTCAAAAGATGGTTTATTGATGAATAGGGAAATTCATATTACAAATATAAATCTAACTTAAATAATTTCTAAATTTAGATGTGTAATTAGAAGTAGAAGAATCCCATAACATAAGAGATTTGTTTGTCCTTCTCTAACTCAAATGCTCTATGTTACACGCACACACTGATTGCTCTTCTTAGGGAAGTCCATCACCTCAAATTACATTTTGACTCCATTTTTATCAATCATATTTACAGGACTCAGAACAAAGTGGCAGGCAAACTATCGAAGGAAGCCGCGGAGCTGATTTGGGGTACCTGGCATATCACATAATATAATGGCGAACATGTGTAGAAGTTTTTTCATAGGCCATTCATTGAGGATCTACAAGATATTGGGGTTGTTGATACATGACAACATATTTTGATTTATCTCTTTGGAGATCATTTTGTATGTTATTTATTGGACATCTCGACAGCTATACATATGTATATTTATCATGTTTATTGCTATTTTATTTTTGGCACTTTTCGGTCCAGTAAGTTATGCACCAAACTTACTTGCAGATACTGGATTATCATACTGTTTATATTAGCATTATTACAAGACTATGAAGTCTGCATATCTTCCAGCTACATGATAGCATACTTAGTAAAATGTAACATGTAATTTTTCTATTTAATGAAAGATTACGAATTTTTCGTCTGTGAAAAAAATATTACCATGTGAATTAGAAATCAAACTACTTAACTAAAGAATAGATTAAGATACATGAAGTAATAATTGAAGAGGTCCTGGTTGTCCTTCATCATATATTCATTTATCAATAATGCTATTGTTAAAATAGGAATTCAGAAAAACATGAAAGATGAATCTTAGTTTTAATCTCTTAGTCAGATAGAAGAAGTATTTAAATTCAAATACTGGTTTGTCTCTTCGTATGCAGAATAGAAACAAGATTAAGATCCATCAACAATCAAAGCATATAAAGGCATGTAAAGATGAATTCTAACTGAAAATATTGATTAGATAGAAAGAGTGCTTAACTTTAAACACTTGTTTGTCCTTTCATATGCAGGTTAAGAATGATCATGAGATTCATCAATACTTGAAAATAATCAGCATAAACAAATTAAACATAAGCAAAATAATTCAGATATTGCAGCTACAAAATAAACTAAGAAGTGCACTTAGCTCGGTGTGGGGGCTCTCTACCCTTGCCTCACACACTGAAGGTAAGTTCAGCTACTTAAGACTTCAATCAATCAACCAACATGTAACATCATCAAAATATGATAGAATAGATCTTTAATTATGTCTCAAAGTCTCAGAAATAATAATAATAATAGTAATAATAAGTCATACAAGTTCCATATAAAAGACTTCAAAGTTTGAGGCTTAAATAGATAAAATATCTAACAAACTGATATAAAATAGTTCAAGTAATCATAACTATCCTTATCCTATAATATCAAGTCGAACTCATCTATCAGATCCATCATAATCTAGAAAATCCCACAAAATAAGAGTTTTGACCTAGTTTCTAGGGATCCTCCATAAAGGCTAGTCCTGTTTGACCGCCTTAACCAGGCCTATTAAAGCTCGGTCTGACTGTGCCAACATGTGTACTCTTATTCTTAGTTCCAGAGCCTTCTAGAAATGTATCCAGCTTGAGCCCAAGTGTCCTGCACATATGCAAATCCTAATGCTATTATGGGAATTTTTTCTACTGTCCAAAAATGCACTGATCCAGGTGGATATCAGTGGCCACCCACCTATTCCATTTGGACCCGCACCATCAATTCTTGCAGCTTTTCACATTTAGCATAACTTACTATTTTTAGCAGGTTTTCGGCTCCTGCACTCCCGGAGCTGTTTTGGGGCCTTAATGATCGAGGTGGATATTGGTGGCCACCCAACTATTCCATTTGAACCCCCACCATCAGTTTGTTTAGTTTTTAAGTTGCAGCACAACTTACTATTTTTAGCAAATTTTCGGGTCCTCAACTTCCGAAGCCGTTTTGAGGCCCTAAACGACGTTTCTTGGGAAAACCAGGAGTAATATGGGTCCAAGGACTGATGTTGCTCACATCAAAATTTGTACTCCTAGGATAGATCCTTCTAACGAGCTATTGAGCATGTCAAATGGAGATCGGATGCCAAAGTTACGTCCCCGGGAAGTTGAAACACCAATTTACCCAAACAGGACCCACATTTTTGGCGCTTCATCTCCTAGGGTTAGGTTTTTGGAAATTTTAGTTTTTCCATTGTTTCTAAATAATAAATAGGCCCTTGAGCCTCATTGTAACATAGTTCAGAGACCTGTAGCTGCCACATCTCTTCTCAGAGATAAGCTACCAACGCCCTAGCTAGTTTATTTCCATTCTGTCCATAAGCAAATTTCAGTTCTTTGATACTAATGAAATGAAGTGTTATTTCCACTGCATCTTTGTATTTATGGTTATATGTGTATTCTATTATGTTCCTGCATAAATCGGGATCAGTGGTATCAGAAATATTTACTCTTTCTCTATTTTTCTTTGTATTTCCCCAATGCGGTCAGGGTATAAGGAGTTAGGGCTCGATCTGGTTGAACCCTTGCCAGATCAACCTCACAAACCCCGACGACATTCCATGGTGGAAGGAAAGAAAGACAAGGGAGTAGGAGATCCTATCAAAATATTTCTTGAGGAGGCCCTCGAGAAACAAAGGAACACGATGATGGATAAATTTTCTCAGATCCTTCAACGACTGCCCAACGTCTACATCCAACAGCCACTCTGGAGGCACCACTCCCTTCAAGGTACAGGTAAAATTTTACATCCCTATATTTGAAGGCCAGATAGATGCAGATGCCATAGATAGATGGTTAAATTTTCTAGAAGGGTATTTCTCATTCCATGATTTCTCCGACTGAGAAAAGATTATTTTTGCACTCCTTAAAGTCGCTCCCCATGTCAAAGACTGGTGGGAAACCCACTGTGAGAAAGAGGGTGAAGGGGAACCCTCTTTTCTCTTGGCCACACCCACTTGGAATTCATTTCGAGATTGCATCAAGGAAAAATAATACCCTGTGGGGAGCTATGAGGATAAATACATCCAATGGACCACGCTACGACAGCAAAGGGATCAAGATGTGCACGAACTAACAAATTTGTTCCATACCATGCACAAAAAGTTGGGTATTAAAGATTCAGAGAGACATTTGGTGCTCAAGTACTGTGGCTATCTGCACAAACACATTCAGGAGGAAATGGAGTTCCTCGAGATTACATTGTTTAGCACGACATATCGCTATGCCGCCAAGATTGAGTAGAAATTTAAGCAGAGAAGAGAGACTTTGGATCTGCGAATTCGAAGCGAGGGAAAGGTACCCCCAAACCACAGAACAAGGGGAAAGGCCAAAGCAGGGTGACTCAGAACAATACCACAAATCTAAAGAAGGACATGGTGAAGTGGTGTGAATTTCATAACAGCTCCACTCATAGCACAAACGAGTGTCGGGCCAAACAATTGTTGGTGGCCGAACTAAAGGCATTCGAATCCGATGCATTTTATGATCCTGAGTCAGAACTAGAAAAAGGCAATGAAAAATGGAAGCAAATAATTGATGCAGATCCAAGTGCCATTATTTCCACCACCAAGATCTAGAGGGAGGATCCTGAGGATCTAGAGGAGGGGGAGCACCTCTTCCATTCACAGATGTGGGTAAAGGGTTATCCACTGCAATTCCTTGTCGATAGCGGAAGCCAAAAGAACCTCATTTCAGCAGAGGTCATGAAGCGGCTCGACCTACCGACTATAGCACACCCACAGTCATATGCCATCGGGTGGCTTCACCCAGGGTGAGATATCCGCATCTGCCAAAAGTGTCACCTTCTGTACAGCATCAAGCCATTCACAGATGAGGTATTATGTGATGTTTCTCCTCTTGATGTAGTTGATGTATTATTGGGCCAACCATACTTGTGGAGGCGACATGCTATGTATGAGTCTAGGCCTCATGTTGTTATTATTACTTTGGGAAATAACTTGTATGGGATACCAGAGGTAGTACCACCTCTTGTCATCTCTTTGAATACTGAAAAACAATGCCATAAGATTGTTTCCCAAACCAGGAAATTTATTTTCCTTACAACTTGCTTACTGGGAAAGAAGAATAGTGTGGCCATAACCTCGAAACAGGGCTCCCCTACATGGCTGTAGTAGATGGAAAAATTCATGGAGGAAGACGAGGATATTTTCTCCTCACTCACAGAGGTTCCTCAACATTGTCAGGACAAGCACTCCATTGATCTGACCCCCGACGCACTGTCGCCTAATGTTGCCATACCTCCTGAAAATACACATACATAATCAACACATGTACTATCTGAGGTTGATAAAGAAACCAAAATTACTAAATGCATCCAGCATGTCTACCCACGGGTCCATGACATCTTCGACAAATCTAATACCCAGTTCAACAGAATTTGCCTCATCTCATGGATGATCTCAACGCAATGGGGACCATTGCTTCCTAAGGAGGGAGGAATTATCCAAGTGGATATCGGTGGCCACCCACCTATTCCATTTAGACCCACACCAACAATTCTTGCAGCTTTTGACATTCAGCATAACTTACTATTTTTAGCAGGTTTGCGAGTCTTGCACTCCCGGAGCCGTTTTGGGGCCTTAATGATCCAGGTGGATATTGGTGGCCACCCACCTATTTCATTTGAACTCTCACCATCAGTTCGTTCAGTTTTTAAGTTGCAACACAACTTACTATTTTTAGCAGTTTTTCAGGTCTTGAACTTCCGGAGCCGTTTTGAGGCCATAAATGACGTTTTTTGGGAAAACTGGAAGCAACATGGGTCTATGGACTGATGTTTCTCACATCAAAAGTTGTACTCCTAGGATAGATATTTCTAACGATCTATTGAGTGCGCCAAACAAAGATCGGATGCCAAAGTTACGTCCCTGAGAAGTTGAAACACCAATTTACCCAAACGTGACCCACATTTTTGGCGCTTCATCTCCTAGGGTTAGGTTTTTGGACATTTCAGTTTTTACATTGTTTCTCCATAATAAATAGGCCCTCGAGCCTCATTGTAACACAGTTCAGAGGCCTGTAGCTGCCACATCTCTTCTCAGAGATAAGCTACCAACACCCTAGCTATTTTATTTCCATTCTGTGTGTAAGCAAATTTCAGTTCTTTGATATTAATGAAATGAAGTGTTATTTCCACTTCATATTTGTATTTATGGTTATATGTGTATTTTGTTGCATTCCTGCATAAATCCGAATCATGCACTTAAATTTCAATTTTTACAAAAACATCTAATAATTGAAAAACATAACTTAAATACCTGTATATGCATCTTGGGTCAATATAAGGTGGATATGATGGTAAATAGATGGATAATATGGAAAATAAGGTGTATTTTCTAAAAAAAAAGAGATAAAAAATGAGGACCAACAACGACCAAGGGAAATTTATCCACGGGCACATCGTGTTGAACTAAAGAATAAGGGTTTTTCTTAGAATATTTGGGTTAGGTCATATTCAGTTGCTTGTGCAGTGCTTCCATACATCAGTCACTAAGTGACAGAAGTTTGTGATCAGTATTTGATAGCATCCTAGATTTAAATCTAGGATTTGGTAGTTGATATCACTTAGATTTAGTGATCTAGTGGATTTGGGTTTATTTTTTTTTGTAGATTAGCATATCTGTAGATCTGATCTATTTGTTTCCCCTACATATGGATTGGCTCATTTTATTCTCTGCTAAAAACGTTTTATAATGATCTATTGAAGAAGAAGATTTGAAAGGGTTTACCCCTTGTGGGGTTTTTCACTGGTCTTTGACCAATTTTATGTCTCTTATGTTTGTGCTGTTGTCTTCTTTATCACTGCATGCATTGTTCTATATTCAGTTACAATTTATGATTAATTACACTGCTTATAATTGGATGCATTGTTTATGAAGAAGTAATTTGTGCTAAATTAATTAATGCATCATAAAACAATCTGAAAATTTAACACTAGGCTAGGCCACCTAGTCTAGGGAAGATACTTCTATCCGCAGTCATAGATTTTGTGTAACAAATTGGTGACTTCTATGGGGAAGGGTGTATTCCCTTGATGGTTTATTTGTCCTTAGTGCTTGTTTTACCTCTTCTATGGACCTTTACTGTCATCTTCAGTCAAGAAAAAACATAGGAAGTCTTTTCATTAAATATCAATTACAAATTTTATGCTGGAACTCTCAATTTTTTGACCAATGCTCCCTCTGGTCTAGGGGCATAACATTGCACTCATGCTGAGCCCTCTATGTTCCAACTTTGCATAGCACTGGTGCTTCTTCTGCACTTGTGTTGGCCCCTATTCTTGCATGAATTTGCCTTTGTGTTGGTTTTTTCTTTGATCAACCTTGTTCGAGTTGTCCTTCCTTGAGTCTTTGAATGTCTTGTGGTCCCTCTGAAGCCTCCATTTGGTTTTATTTTTCTTTGAATGCCTTGGATAAGGATTTATTTATATTTTATTTTGTTCTTATCGCTAGGTCACTGGAAAAATAATTTTGTTTGATCATTGGTTGCTTGAATGAATTGGTGTTTTAGTCATCATTCTGAAATTTTTATTTGAATCAGTGATTAGAATTGCATCTTATATTTCATCACATTTTAGAATTAAGAGAAATTGCAAAGAAAAATATTTTCTTTTGCATATAGGGTTTTGTGTGTACATGAATATTGGAACAATTGCATTAAAACAAGAATTTAGACTTTCTTCTTGTTTACTGCATACTCTTTCTCTTCCCTTCCTTAGATAGATTTTCATTGAAAGAAAAAGGTTTCATTTATTCATGCTAGCTTGAATTATAGAGAATTCAGGTGAAACTCGTGGTGAACCATCAAACTAAAACTTAATCGAAGATAAACAATCAAATTTACTGAATCAACCTAAGGAGAATTTGTAACATTAACACAAACATTTAGAGGTGTAGGCTAGAGACGTGTTCTAGCATCATTGAACGTAGGAGTTGTCATTGTTTGTCTGCATTTCATCCTAGGGGTGATATCCCGTTCCAAGTACGTAAGTGTGTAGGATCATACTTCAGGTGCCTTCAGGTATATTGCATGGTGCTCCACACATGAAAAGTATATGGGAACACTCTTATCAAACAATTATGCATTAGAAAACACTACTAAGGAATGCAATCCCATGTACTGTTGAGTATATTTTAGGACTCTCCTATATGTTTCTATCTTCGCTATAGGTAACCAAGTCGGTTTCCTTATCTATAGTGATACACTGAACATAAAATTTAGGGAGATTTACTGCATGTACATTAAGTCCTTGGTTCACCAAGGTGTAAATTCAAGTTCATGGTTGCTTGGTAATCCTTTGTTCCTAGTTTTACCCTTTTTGATTTATTTTGTGTTAATTTCTAAAATTTATTAATCCAACGTGGAACAACAATCACCCTTACCATGTTGATCACATAGAATACAAAATAAGCCTCCTCTTACACTTGAGGCTACTCCCGACCATCGTCAGAAGCATAAGAAGACACAAACTACTGAATCAGGAACTTCAGGAACTACTTCTGGTCCTCCTCCTAACATTTATCTACAAAAACCATCCTTCCATTTGAATTCCAAGCCCAAGATTACATCTACTCTTGACGGTGAAATTGAAGAAATTGAAACAAAAGTACTTGAAACATCACTTCATGAGGTAATTTAACCTAACTTCATTGAGTTTGATACTTTAATTCCTAAGGTTATTCATCATGTGGAGCCTTATTCATCCTCACTTGTTACTTCCTCTTCTCTTCCTTTGTGTCAGACACAACTGCAACCATATATCTTGGACCCGACAATGAACGTCTTCCATATGGTCTTATGAGTATTAAAGAGATCCCATAGGAATAACCTCGTATCTCCTCTCATGTTCATTTGAGAGGGTTACACCTCTATCAATATTTTACTTTCCGTTCTCTTCAAACTCCATTTGAAGCTCCTTTAACCAATTCTCTTCCTTCCAGTTCATCCATGAGTTTCTTGCAATAATCAGGATCATTAGCCATGAATGAATCCACTATGGTTTCCCAGTATTTTTCCACTATGGCCAAGACATAAAATGTTTCCTCCACATCCATGTTTGCGACATCACCAGAGACTTATCTCTATGGTAGCCCATCCATTGCACCTGGTTACCTCTCATTATTTGGTACCTTATCTCGTGCGAAATCTAGTCCTTATACTTCTCCCATGACATCTGTTTCTGGAATTCCACCTGGCACTTATATAATGAGCACCATACAGTCTTCTCCTTATCCTCCACCTACAGTTGGAAAATAGGTTGTTCCCTACATTAGTGTACGCCCTAAAAAACCCAATTATCCTTATGTTGGGTACCCTCCATATGGTGGGAAGTTTCCTCCATCATCCCCTCCTCCTTTCGCAGGGGAGAAACCTATCATTGGCTCACCTTAAGTTTGTGCTCAACCTTTATTGAATCCACCTCATCCTAGCATGATTGCAGATGTTTGGAAATCTACGTTACCCATTTCATCGGGTCTGGATGTGGGTACATTTGTAAATTCTCAAGCCATACCATATGCAACCCAAATTCCAATTCATCCATTTGTGTCTTTACAAGCTAAAATTAATGTAATCCAACCTACACTAGCTGCTCAATATATCTTGATGGTGTTTGGTACTTCCCATATCTGACTTACTCAATTTTTGCAAGGTAACTTACAATCTCAACAACTTGGAAAAGGTATCCCTCAAATTCCCGTAGGAAAAGATGCATATGGTATGGCACAACCCCCACCAAATTCACCTTATGTGGGTATGATGCACAATCTCACGGGGTAATAATATTGACCTTTTTAAGGTATTCCTCAAATGTCTTATTTAGGTCATCAAATCCAAACCCAAGAATTCTAGCATTTACAAGGTCATCCTGGAGCTGGAAAATAAGGATATGCGTATACTGGTTATCAAAATCCTCCTTTTTCTGGTACCTAGATTCCCCTTTATTATAATCCCCCTTATTATGGAACGCTAACACTTGTTGTTCAATATGTCCCATCTTATCCAAGTTATCCTCCTCCAGATTTTAATAGGCAGTTTCCATTTTTGGCTCCTCTTGAATTTCCATATTTGACTTGGCTCACCAATGACCCCATCGCTCATTCTCCTTGGTGGCCAATTATTTCTACTAATTTCCCTATGAAATTCCCAAATTAAATCAGAATCCTGGAGAATAATTGTCTACCCATGTAATTACGTATCATTGGTGGTGTTCTTCAAACTCCCTGAATGATAATTCTATTCGATTGTGTCTTTTCCAACGTACACTTACAAGTGCCATAGCTAAATGGTATATTGAATTTCTTGGAGCTTCGTTTCATGATTATAGTTCTTTAGATACCACCTTCCTTACGCATTTCTAGTTTCCCTTCAGATGCAAAACTGGAATGAAAATTTTGACCAACTTCAAACAATCATATTCCACTCATATCTCAGATCACATTCACGAGTGGCAGTGTCATCACCGGTTGGTTAAAAATATGTTCCTGATTAATTGTTAGTAGAATGGTATATTAAATCTCTATTAGCTCCTATAATAGAAGATGTAGCTAAAGGTGGAGTCATGACCGAAGATAAATTAATTGCTCGTGAACAATATTTGGACCTTTTTTTATACCCAATCAGGAACACTTTGTGACAAAATAACAAATTCTCTGAGACCTTTGAACACTGTTCCTCAACTCCTTGGTAAAGAATCTCATGCTGCTAATGGAATGATAGTTATTCGAGTTTGTATTAGGTGATTAAACCATTTGGTACTAATTTCACTGTATCTTCCCAAAAATCTCCGTCTAATCCTCTTATGGCTTCTACTTTCGAGAAAAATGTCGTTCATTATGGTAAAGGAAAATATCAACAACAACCAGGAAGTAAGAAGAAAGGTAAAGGTAAAAAGAAGAAAGATTCTTCACTGCAGGATAAAAAAAAAGCATTAGCCCTCTGATGAGAAACAAAAGCCTCATTATCCATGTTTGAACTGTAACAAGGAGGAATTTACTCGTGATTATCCTCATTGTGCAGAAGTGAACTAGTTCTTGAAATCTTCCACTTCCCATGTTGTGTTGACCGGCCCGTTTCCTAATTAAGAGACTCAAATGGTTTATTGGGACCCTACTTCCTCTAACACAGTTTTAATTATTTTGTCTGTTAGGCCAAAATATGATATTATGGTGGCTACCCGAAAAACAATACTACGGTAATGCAAATCTTTCGAATGGTCAGGCTACTGATCAAGCTGCAAGTTTGATACCATCCGTGTCAGATCCCTCTCCACCTTCAATTCCTACAGAATTAAATATTAACCCTCCAAAGGATGATTATTCATAAGTCTGATTTTAACCCTAGTGCGAGAGTTGCTCAAAATTATATTGTAGTTGAAGACTTGGCTCAATATCCATCAGCTATGTCAACTCTCGAGGTGTTACAAAATTTTCCTGCCCAAAAAAAGTCTTTGCTTTCAGCTATCGAATGTGTTGACCCTTCGGATTCAAACTTAGTCGTTTTCAATCATTAGAAATATTCCCGTCAACTACCAACTCAATTTGTCTTTATGATCCAGGTTGCATCCGCATTAAAAAAAAATCATCACTTTATTATGGACGAAGGAGCCTCCACCTGTATCATGTCTTTGTCTAGTTGGAAGGCGATTGGTTCTCCTCAATTGAGTTAGTCATCCACAACATTGAAAGCTTTTTATGGACGAACATATAAAACATTTGGTATTTTTAATTACTTACAAGTAGAATTAGGAAGAAAAAAATTATCCATAGAAGTTGAAGTAATTAATGGTCCACTTAACTAAAAACCTTCTATTTGGTCGAACATGGGTCTACGTTATGGCCGTTGTTGTTTAAAACTATTTCCTTTTTATTTCTGTAATATTCCCAAGTAGCCCAAGCTAATGGGAATATATAATTTTTCCTTATTTCATCTTGCATTTCATGTTTATGAATAAAATGGGAAGGAGGACAAGTAAAACTCCTAAAAACCATGAATAAATCAATGTCTATGTAAACAGAGACATATCTGGGCCATGTAAATAATATCTTGCAGGTGTGAATGGTCTTAAATCACAAGACTGGGTCAACCTTGACCAAATCAACATCGCAGTCTAGGTATAATGAACCTCATGGATACACAACGCAGTTCTAGATGGAGGCTCCACATGTGAAAGGGGCTAACTCATTGAGGTGGTTTAGGGTTTGACGAGGCTTTCACCCTATAAAATAAGGAGGAGGACAACAGGAAGAGGGGGTTGATGTTATTATTTTCTGAAGGTATTTTTTTCTTAGACATCCCTTGTTGGGGTTTCCTATTCAGGAACTCCCACCTCCTTCCTTGAGCAGCTCTTGGAGGAGTCTTGTTTGTCTAGTCCACTATTTGGAATTTGTCCAAGCCAGATCTTGCATATACAATGCATTTCTACTTAGGATTGGGTTGTCCATGTGAGCTGCAACAAGTGGAACCCTAGATCTGCAAAGATCTAGCTTGTATTGGAGCCTCTTCTTAGTGAGTGTGTCTTTTAACCTCCTGGAAGAGTGCATCCATAGTTTGAGCTTCAGATCCATACATTGGTAGCAGGCCAAAGAATTTCCAGGGCCTACAGCGCAGCCCCTCTTCAATGACTACATTATTTTCAAAAGCAGAGTTGCAGGGTGTCTTGGCATCATTTTAGAGGAGGAATATATCTGGTGATTTGATCCTTCCTTTCACTGTGGTGATGCATGGATTGGCCAACCAATCCATGTTAGTTCAGATCTGATCTACTATATATGTTATGATTCATAAATTTCTGAATACTTCTGTAGATCTGTGACTTAGATCTCAGATCTACTCACCATTATTCATGATTTGCTGAGATCCCCAAGGGGAATGTATATAGGAGCCTATTTTGTACACAGATATGAAATAGATCTATCATTTTATGTACAGATATACTCTAGATCTGAGTTGTAATCTAATGCATGCTTCAATAATGAAAATAATGCTGTTAAGCTTATTCTGCCATTTCTTATTGTTGTAGCAGCTCATTTTGAGGCTTTTGTCTTGTATATTCATTCTATTTTTGTTATTCTCTATATAAGCTGCATTGTAAATCTATTTTTCTGATGTATAGATGAAAGATGAACCTCCATGTTGGTCTCATGCTTGTAAATTGATAAAATGCATTATTTCTGAAGCAGTCTCTTGCATATAGCTGCAACCCCTCTCTTTGGGTGAATTTCAGCTAGACTAGTTTGTGGGAGATCTATTTAACCCCCCTAGTCTGATTTGTTTTTGCTCTCCTTTTGGATTTAGATCTTAGATGATCTGATATAAGGGATCCAGGGGCTGAAAACTCATTTCTATGCATATATTTCTCAGGAGTGCGTTATTTCAGCAGGCTTGCTGTGCTATTCCAGATTTGGAATATTACAATTTCCTTCCCTCATAAGGGCGGAATTGTGGCCATCAACCAACTCACCTTATTTGCCTCTGATTCTCATGTTATAGGAAGTGTCACTCGTGTAGGGGAAAATATACACTCTTATCAGCATGTCAGGATTGGTCTGCTCAAGGATGCCTCGCTTATGGGAAAATTTCCACTCCCTCCTCCCTCCCTTCTAGACAAATATCCTTCGGTTGCTTTTATCAACATGATATGTCTTCTACTACCTTAGAAGATCCATGGATAGTACTAGATAAAACTTAAATCAACAGTTTTGGCCACCAAATGTTGCTTAGCCCCATTGATCTTGATTACGATGCCATCTATTCGACTTGTGCAACTTGTTCTGATACTTGTTCGTCGATTAATTGGGTCAATCACTCATTATATTATGGAACATCCTTTGATCTATTCTCTCATGTATTCCCTACCAATGAGAGCATCATAGAGATCATGATTCCAGATGATGCACCATGGGACGATCATCACCATGGTTCCTCCCTACTAGATTCCATAGAGGATAATATTGGCGACTTATATCTACCCAATATCATCAAATATTTTTCTAATTTTGTCTCGATTCACGAAGTAGATTCTAAAAAGAACCTCTCCAATATCGAAGAGATGATACCTATTGACATATCTATTAAAATAGGTATTATTAAAAATATACATGTCATTGTGTCTTATTATCTTGATGAGATTAAGACCTACAAAGCCCTATTTTAGGAGTTTCGAGATATATTTTCCTGGACCTATGAATAAATTCTAGGTATTGACCTAAATATAGTAGTTCATGACAGTAAAACATATCCTTATGATAAATGAGTCTGACAACACCTTCCTTCGGTCCATCTCAATAAGGTTACTGCAATAAAAACTGAGGTTGAAAAAATTCTTCATGCTGGTTTCATATATCCCATCGCTTTAACTAATTTGGTGGAAAATATCATCCTATCATGAATACATAGGGGAAAATACAAGTATGCATCGATTAACAGGATGTAAACTGTGCTTTTCCAAAGGAGAATTATCCTACCCCGTTTATCAATCATATTGTTGATGGTTGTTTCGGTTGTGAAATATATTCATTCATGGATGGCTTATCTGGATACAATCAAATCAACATTATCCCAATGGATCAACCTAAGATTGAATTTATTTTTCCCTGGGTACTTTATCTTACCATAAACTTCCTTTTGGTTTAAATAATGCTCGGGATATGTTTCAACGAGCTATGGATTACACTTTCCATGATATTAAGCATATCGTGCAACCTTATTTGGACGATCTCCTTGCTCATTCTAAACATCAAGCTGATCACCCGATGCATCTCAGGGCCATTTTCCTGCACTGTAGAAATTAAAATATTCAACTTAACCCACAAATTTTTTTGTTTTGTGGTTTTTTTATTTAAAAACACAAAATTTGTATTGACCCTCTGAAATTCTAGGTGATCATCAATTTTCCTACAATTTCTTCTCTTGTTCAGCTTCAACGACTCCAATGGAAAGCTAATATCCTATGGAGGTTTGTCCCTAATTATGTTGAGTTGACCAAAGTATTCACTTTCCTGTTTAAAAATGGGATTCCTTCCATTAGGATAACACTGCTCAGAAAGATTTTGATTCCTTGAAAGATGTGTTGGTTCAGGCATCTCTCTGATATCCCCTTGATTACCAGCATGATTATTTCCTATATCTTGATGTTTCCATTTCTACTATATCAATGGTATTATTCCAAGAGGATGATCTAGGGGCAAAACATCCCATCTATTTCTTGAGTCAGAATCTCAAAGACACCAAAATAAAGTACACTCACGTGGAAAAATTAGCTTTGGTGATCGTTGAAGCCATCCAAAGGTTTCACCATTATATATTTCTTCGAAAAACTACGGTCAATTCCTATTACAACCCTCTGATGTATATCTTGTCACATCAATTGCTGGGGGGGAAGTACTCCAAATGGATTGTTATCCTGTAAGAGTTTGATTTGGAATGCATCAGATCCAAATCAAATAAATCCTTAGTTTTCTCCAAGCTAATATGCGACCTTCCCTTAGATTTTGAGTATACATATAAATATTTCATCCCAGATGAGTCTCTGTTTCAGATATTATCATGTGATCCATGGTATGGGGATATCCTTATATATTTCCAGGCCTAGACTTTCTGGTCCGATGCCTCTATCTCCAAGCAACAACGTATTCGATACCAAGACAAGAACTACATCATCATCGGTGAAAGTCTTTATCGTCATGGTATTGATATGGTTTTCCGAAGGTGCCTTACACATGAGGAGGCCGCCAAATTCCTTAAAGAATTCCATTCGGGGGCATGTGGCGGTCATCTATCTAGATATGCTACCACACAGAAGATCATGCTTGCTGGTAATTTTGGCCCACCATATTTTGCGATTGTATCCTCTCGGTCCAAAAGTGTCATGTGTGCCATAATTTTGATCGTACAACTCATGCTTTGACCACTCCATTACATCCCATTATCGCTGTTGGTCCTTTTGAAAAATGGGGTATCGATTTTGTGACATGTAACCCTCACTTGGCCATGGGGCATAGCTATATTATTGTAGCGGTAGATTATTTTACCAAATGGGCCGAGGTGATGCCTGCATATAACAACACTAGCAAAATGGCTACATATTTTTTCTTCAACCATGTCATTGCACGGTTTGGTGTTCCATAAGACATAGTCACAGATCATGGGAAGCACTTTCGAAACCATATGATGACTGAATTTATTGCCAAGCTGGGACTTTCTCATGAAAGTTCCACTCCCTACTACCCTCAAGCTATTGGGAAGGTTGAAGCTATTAACAAAATTCTTAAAACTCTGCTTGAACACATGATAGGGACCCATAAATCAGACTGGAATTTTCTTCTCTACGTTTCCTTGTGGTAATACCAAACCTCTATTAGGACTACTACTAGATTCACTCCTTTTCAATTGGTTTATGATCTAGAAGTAATCCTCCCAATCGAATGTGAGGTTCCATCACTGAAAATAACTATAAAACTCCTTCCTACCACTTCCATAGAAGAATAACGCCTCTTAAATTTGACCTGATTAGATGAAACTCGGTGAGATACTACTATGTCTAATGAAAGCTATAAGAAACATGTCAAGACGTAGTATGATAAAAGTGTCAAGCCTCATGTCTTGTCGGATTGAGACCTTGTTCTTATGTATGACCAAGATTTTGACAAATTAGGAGTAAGAAAGTTCCAACCAATGTGGGCTCATATATTATCGAGCATGTTTTTGCTAAAGGTGCCTACGAGTTAGTCAATTTTGATGGGTGCAACCTAGAAATGGGTTGTACCTTAAAAAATACTATTCTTGATCTCATGTGTAGTACACTATGTACATACTATTTATAGGTTTGATGAGTGTGTTTTTAGTGTGTCTCTTTAGAGTTTTCTATAGTTTCTGTGATTCCATTTACGTTTGGTTTGCATATGTTGGCATCCCTTCGATCATATATCGGTTATGATGATGGTGCTAGTCGTAATACTCAGAACCTAACCTCCGTAGCGTGGGATGTCTTTGCTCCAAATGGAAAGTTAGTGAGTCTACAATGGATTTGTATCAGTCGCTATACCAACAACATCAGTACTGAGTATAGCGCAATGTTTGAGCTACTGTATGATTCTATTTCACATGCTATTCTTCATTTAATCATCATATTTGACTCACAACTTGTGGTACTACAGTTGGATAATGTCCATTCAATTAGAAGTCCCACCATCCTTCGCATGTTCTTAAAACTTCACATGTTCTTAAGGCTTCGCCTTGTAGAAATACATTTTGATTTGATCCAGTATAAACACATTTCTATAAATCTAAATAAATTGGTGGATGCGCTAGCTAATCATGTTTTAGATAGAAATTTGAAATGAATGTAAATTAAATTTCATTACGAATCGCATCAATTGAAAGCAACCGTAGAATCATAGAAAAAATTAAGATGCATATATATAAATTTTGGTTTTAAAAAATTTGTGCTCGAGAAACATATGGCCACACGACCTATATCAAAAACTATATGTAGATAAGACTTTGAACCTCAATAGAATGATAGTGTTAATGATAATGTGCTATTGCATGAGCCATTGTAATATTCCAAAATGGAAAATAGAGGAATGTAGAACATTCATAACATTTCAATCTAGGAAATAATCAGAATGTAAGCACAAAACTGTAAAATACTGGAAATTTCGGAATATAACATTAAGGCATTAAAATATTAGTAGAAACAACTGAGCCATATCATTATAAATAAAAAACAAATGAAAGTACACAGTTCTCTAAAAGGAATGCACTCAAGCCACAGGATGGATGAAATACATCAAAGAACCAAGCACTAGAAATGTGTGCTGCTACTGCTGTAGGTGCTGGAAACTGTTGCTATTATGAAGAATATATATGTGCTCGAGGCTGTTGTAGTTATCATAATGATCTGAGATTTCAACCATGGATTCTAATCTAACAACCCAGAAAAACCCAGAAATGGTTTAACCCTGTTTTAGCTTTGGATTTTCAGCCCTTTTTGGGTTGCACACTACACCCGTGTTGGCTAAGTTAAGCACTCCCTAAAGACAACTGATAATATGGGGCTGAAATAATGATATATCATATACAAAAACACCTAGTAAATTCAATATATGAGGGGTTGGTCCCCTCATTGGAAAATAGGGTCAAGCACTTGGGTATTTAACCTCCCACTACAACTGCACTGCAAAATAACATAGTTTCAGGAGGAGACTGCACTATGGGTGAATGTTGCTACTTGTCTTGATGCTGGATGGTGGAATGAAGCTCTAAGCACTTCCTTACTAGCCTCCCAGATGAAGGGCTGGTCCCTCCACAAGAAAACAAGCTCAGAAGTTGGGTTTTCCAACCCTCCACTACTGCAACCCTGAAACAAAAAATAATCCTGAAGGAGACTGCACTAGGAATAATGGCTAAAGCTTGGCCAAATTATAGATAGTGGAAATTATGCTCAAGATACCTCTCTTGAGTGGGCACTTGAAGTCCCCCGAGGATGAGGGTGGGATTCCCGCTCGGGAACACCCTTGTGCTAAACAACACAAAAAACTTAGCTAAACAGCTGAAGCGTGCAAAGAATGTCAAATGAAAATCCAATATCAAATTCTAGATTGATTTTATTTGCTTCTCTCACCTTACTTATATGGTTGTGAGCCTTCCCTAGCCTTGGCCCACCTCATAACTACGCTGCACATGTGGCCACTAGTCTCCATGATCTCCATGATCTTATCATTAATGCTGCATGATCTCCACTCTTCCTTCATTAAGGAGCTGCTCCACTACTCCATAATGTTGATCCACTACCTAATAACCCAAATTAACAAAATATAAGCAGGCTTTATTCATCTAACAAGGTTTACGGGTCCCTCCACCCTCTTATTTACTTAATTGATTATGAAAATTAAGAACTCTAATATTCCAATTATCTTGTGGAAAAATTGGGAATATTATAGTCCTCCCCGAAAAAATGTTTTTTGTCCTCAAGCAACTGAAAAAGTAGATGCTACAACAAAAATCCTGCCTCCAAATGGAATCCTCATATGGAAGGCCTTCCCATCTATTACAATGAGTCATGCATGTCCAGCTCCAAAGTTGCCTCTCTAGAATGTCTAGAATGGCCCCCAAATGAAATGTTAGATACCCATCCTCATCAATGAATATCCAAGTGGCAACCATATGATGAAAAAATATCTCCTCTACACATAAGATACATAAAATGAAGTGGTTTTTTCCCAAAGTGGAAAGTCCCAACTCATGAACTATTTCTCCAACCCATGATACATAGAGTAGATTTCATCTATCAATGCTCTCATCATTAGCCCTGTTGGCCATGTAGGAATCAAACATAACATAAACATAGTGAAAAATAAGAAGTAGAGACATATGGATGAACATGTATAATTTCAAACCATATTCTCCCAATAAAAACCAACGCAACAAATCCTTCTTCTGCCATGCTAGATCATCATGAAAACAAGCAAGAGAGCCATACTCTCTCAAAAGAAGCCACTGCGACAATGCATATTGCTGTCACACCACATCATCATTGTACCAAATGTAGTGGCCATACTCTCTCAAGAGAAGCCACCAGAGCAATGCATCTTGTTACCCCATCACATTATCATCATACCATGTACAATGGCCATACTCCCCCAACAGAAGCCAATATTATAAGGCCTCCTGTTGCCAACCTCTATCATCATCATGCAATTTATGGGAATAAATAAGCCCATACTCTCCCAAAAGCAACCAAAGAAACAAGGATTCTTGCTGCCATCTTACATCATCATGATGCAAGTCATGGAGCAACAGAATAATAATGGACATGTGGAATGTCTCATCAGTCAAATACAAACAATATCCCTACTGCCACATCATATGAGAGTTGTGCAATGTCCCAAACCCAAGTACATACATGAACATGAGATATATCCCAAACAAAAATACATGTAAAGACATGAGACATATCCCAAACAAAATAAAATACAAGGACATAAGATATATCATGAGATGTCCAAACTCTCTCATCAATAACCAGTGCAACCATGCCTCCTGTTGCTACTGTAATCAGTGATATACATGGCATGGATCCTGGAAATGTGAGATTTTGGGTAGTATCCATACTCACCCAAAGTAACCAATGCAGCCATGCTTCTTGCTTCCCGGTATCATAGATTTGTAGGAAGGTAGGCACCCTCCTACTCCTCATTCGGATCCATTCATCCCAATGTGGATGATGAATCATGCCAAGCTCAGTCTTGGTATCCTCCCATTGTAGAATACCAACATCCTCCAACTGAATAGCTTCGCACTCCATGAAAGGTTGAAGTGCACCTCCATTGAGGTCTCTCCATGAGATCCTCTCACCAAAGGCCCATTGGAACCCATAAGGCTCCATACATGCTGTAGGTAGAATCTCTTCTCTGAGTTATGGGATGCTCATCAAAGAAACTTCATCTTGATAATGGAGAATGCTCACCATCAAAAGATGTCTACCCTCTATCATCTACTCATCCAGTGCTTCATGAGTGAATCTACCTTCAGAATGATCCAAGAATAATGTGGTCCTCTCATCCTCACTACTGCTAAGTGACAACACTGTAGATCTTCAAGGTGATACATGTGATATCTCATGGCCACATACAATGCTAAAATCAAAGTTTGGCATTGTACTGAATATGATTATGCTCTTCCCATCTTCTGCAACTCCACACTTCAACACAAAGTGTTGGGTGTAGCTCAACCATGACAAACTGGGATAGCAATACATCTTCTCCTTGATCAAATCAAGGTTCCTCTGTGTAGTGATAATTTGCTGCTCCAAATCAGCAAGGTGATCTAATCCTTGGTTATGCACTTGCCCTAATGTCATGGTCTCACAAATCTCAATATGAGGTATTGAAATAACATGAAATGAAAGTATGTGCAAACCTTGGATAAGTTGAACATTAGGAACTTCTTCCACATCTACAAGAGTTCCTTCCACAGGTGCAATGGTCTCTCCAACTACTGGTACTGATGATGGATTCTCTTCTATTGTACCACCGCTGGTATCTGCCTCCTCCTCATGCATCTCATGGATCATGTATGGGGCGCCAAATGTCAAGAGCATAAGACCATCTTGCAAATATGCAAGTGCTCTTCCTCTTGATGCAAGTACTGTTGTAGCGGATGGTGGTGGTAGAGGCTCCTCCTCCTGAGTGATTATGAGGACATATTGCTTTAGATAATCATGTACTATCTCCTCAATGATGGGAGATGTCTCTATGTGAGATGTCTCTGGTTTCTTTCTACCAAACTTCTTCTTCAATCTTAGAATAAAATCTAAATAAGCAGATACTTTCATGTGTGACAAATGACTGAACCACCAATCACTAGCTTCACCTTCTAGGTGCAGCGCTGCAAACTCCACAACCTCTCTTTCTGATATAGGATATTTCAGAAATAATGTAGCCAAATATTCCCTCCAAGCCCTCAATGTGCTTTTGGAAGATCCATCAAATGTAGGCATGAAAAATCTAGGCCTCTTTCTTCTATTGTTTCTTCTGGATCTTCTTTCTTCTTTGAGCTGCAAGAAATATTGGAGAGAGATATCCTCCTTCAAAGCTCTGGGTTGTGATTTGTACTCAGATAGATATTGACTTAGGGTCTCATGCCCCAAGTATTCCTCACCTTCAGACCAATCCTCTTTCTTATCAAATAAAGTGGACCTAGTGGAATAATGTGAAGCTCCTTGCTTCTTCGATTTCTTCTTCTGCTGATAGGAAGTGCTGGGACCTTCCTCATCAAATCTACTTATTGGATCCTAATTTTTCCTTTCTCTCTTCATTTGTTTGACCTCCTTGGAGAGATATTGCATGGATCTAAAGAGAAGAGTGGCAGAACTACAATCCTCCATCATTGTAGACTTCTTCTTTTTCTTCTGATGTCATGAAATGCCCATAAGCCGAGCCAAAGATCATGCTCCGATACCACTATAATATTCCAAAATTGAAAAGATAGGAATATAGAACATTCATAACTTTTCAATCTAGGAAATAACCAGAATGTAAGCACAAAACTGTAAAATGTTGGAAATTCTGGAATATAACATCAAGACATTAAAATATTAGCAAAAAATACTGAGCCATATCATTATACATCAACGGAAAATGAAAGTACACAATGCTAAAAAAGGAATGCACTCAAGCCACAAGATGGTTGAAATACACCAAAGAACTAGGCATTGGAAATGTGTGCTGCTACTGCTGCTGGTGTTGGAAATTGTTGTTATTATGAAGAAGATCTATGTTCACGAGGCTGCTAGAGTTCTCAAAATGATCCAGGATTTTAACCATGGATTCTACTCGAAAAACCCAGAAAATCGCAGAAATGGTTTGACCAGATTTTAACTGTGGATTTTTGGCCCTTTTTGGGTTGCACACTACACCCCTACTGGCTGAGTTACACACTCCCTGAAGAAAACTACTGATATGAGGCTAAAATAATGATCTATCAGCTATAACAACACCCAATCAACTCAATATATGAGGGGCTAGTCTCCTCATTGGAAAATAGGGTCAAGAACTTGGGTACTTGACCTCCCACTGCACCTGCACTACAAAATAATGCATTTTATGAAGGAGACTGCACTGTGGGTGAATGCTGTTGCTTGGCCTGATGCCGGATGGTGGAATGAAGCTCTAAGCACTTCCTTACTAGACTCTTGGATGAAGGGCTACTCCCTCCACAGGAAAACAAGCTCAGAAGTTGGGTTTCTCAACCTCCACTACTGCAACCCTAAAACAAAACAAAATCCTGAAGGAGACTGTGATGGGAATAATGGCTGAAGCTTGGCCAAATTCTAGATAGTGGAAATGATGCTCAAGATACCTCTCCTGAGTGGGCACTCTAAGTCCCTCGAGGATGAGGGTGCGATTCCTGCTCAGAAACACCCTTGTGCTAAACAACACATCAGACTTAGCTAAATAGTTGAAGCATGCAAAGAATTTCAAATGACAATCCAATATCAAATTCCAGATTGATTTTCTTTGCTACCCTCACCTTCCTCATATGGTTGTGAGCCTTCCCTAGCCTTGGCCCAACTCATAACTACACTGCACATGTGGCCACTAGTCTCCATGATCTCCATGATCGTATCATTAATGTTGCATGATCTCCACTCTTCCTTCATTAAGGAATTGCTCCACTACTCCATAATGCTGATCCACTACCTACTAACCCACATTCACACAATAGAGGTGGGATTTATTCATCTAACGGGGTTTATGGGTCCCTCCACCCTCTTATTTACTTAATTAATTATGAAAATTAAGAACTCTAATATTCGAATTATCTTGTGGAAAAATTGGGAATATTATAACCATCTTGCACAGTAGTCGACCAATATGACTAGGCATTCCAATAGTGTATCGCTGAAGTCGCATAGGGATTTTATTGACCATAGTCTCATCAATCCCGTGTGTCAACCCCTCTATGTGGCACTCCACCTCTGTTAGGGCCTCCGCTACTTCGAGATCCTGTAGTGAATCCTGACCTACTGTGACAACTGGTGCTGGTACTACAACCTCCTATGGATCTCCTGCATGATGGAGATATGAAGCTCCTAGAGGTCAAACAGGCCCAACATCCGCATGAATAAATCAATAGTTTAGTCTCGAAAACATCAAAAAACACAAAAAAATGTAAAAATTGTTAAAAAATTTAAAAATGGTTAAAATGTCTTACCGATAACACCCCATTTCTCACCCTCAGGAAGCACGAGCTTAGGTTCATCACATAAATCCACCCCTACATGTGGATAATCATTAATCATAATGAACTGTCTACACAACCACCTGAAAATGGTTGGTGTGAAGCTAACTGCTGACGGACCTGCATGTCGAGACATAAAGTCTATCCACCTGCTCATCCATGGAACCCATGGATCAATCAGATTGGGCGCGATATGCTGAGGCTATAATAATGGAATCCTTTCTAGGGAAAAATAAATCAGAATTAAATCATAGCCAAAGTTTTTCAATTTTCCCTCTTTTTCTTTGGTTAGTTGTTCCTTCATATTTACCAATACCCCCTCGCTCCAATTGAATAATGTTGGTTCCAAACACTATAAACCATACTACATGTATGATCTTCTAACGACACAAAGTGTTGTGCTACCAACCAATCTGGCGATGATAAATAGGATTGTTCTTAGAGGAAAACAGGTCACATCTCTAATGTTTATCTTCCCATCTATAGTAGGTTGGGCTCAAGGTCTACAATAAGTGATAATGTAATATTTCACTGTTTCTCCACCCCTTCTCTAGCCTAGGAGAGAGATGGGGAACCTCTCATGGATAAACCTATTAGAAAGTATATGTCTTCCACTTTTATCTCGAGTAGATGTTCCCATAATTTGAATGCCCGTTCTTTCACATCCCATGAACGAACAAGGAAATCAAGTAATTCCATTTGTTCTCTCATCCTAGGTAACTAGAATAATTTCAAAAACACACAATTTTTAAGAGTCTAAAAGGTGGCAGGATCGTTTGTTGCATTCAAGTCCTATTTTTCATGTTCCCTTTCTCTAAAAAAAAAGGCCATTTTGTGCTAATGAAGACCTAATACATCAATAAGAGATTCATTAGGATTTTTTTTTCATGCAAAAAAGTTGAAAATTTTTGAGAAAAAATGACAAATATTTCTTAGGAATTTCACCCAACACTGCCTGAGAAGGAAATACAGAGCATTGCACCCTTGCCTGCAGTGTATTCACACTTAGGTGCAACGATCCTTTTAATAGGGGGGGCCTGCGTTGGTCTTAGGGCAAGTTTTTGAGACCCGAGGGCTCTAAAAAACCCAGAAATATTACATGGAATCACAAAATGAAACCATGAATTGAAAGGGAAATGTATTATCTCCTACCTAGAAGTGATGATGATTGAAATGATCCACTTGATTGGCCACAATCAACTATAGAAGATCAAGGGAAAAAATGGCTCAGAGCTCTTACTATTGAAGGTAAATGTGAAATGGTAAAATGAATAGTCGTTTTCATTACTTATGGTCGTTTTTCCATTATTTTATCATATTTAATATTTTTAACTATTAATTGTTCACTTTTATCAAGAAACAAGTATATTTGATCCTATTTGTGGTGTTTTGAGCAGGTCACCAACTTTTTAACATTATTTTTTATTTTCATAGATGATTTTATCTCAGGAGTACACTTATATCACTTTTCCGGACTCCAAAAACTCAGAAAAAAGGAACCCCTTGGAGTTCTCTTTTAGCTCTTTTCAGTCTCCCAAAATATGAAAATATTTCCAAGAACTTGTCTTTTCGAACTCGTTAAATTAAATGAAAAGACATCTACTCAATATAATTTTAACCCTTTTCTGGATTGAGATAGACTATTTACGAAAAAGGAATACCTCAGTTGAATATTCCTAAGAGGTTCGCTTGGGTATTGTTCTCTGCCTTTTCAGACTCAAGGGAATATTTATGAAAAGGAACATCTGGAGTTTTCTTTTTTCGCCTCTTTTTCTAACTCTCCAAACTCGAAAAAGATGTCGAGTTTTACCTTTGCTAGACTCATTAAAACATAAAACAATGATGGACTTGTCGAACATGACAAGACCGAACCACTCCTTCTTACTTAGAGGGATTCATCCAAAGGATGAACTTACATATCAAGCATATTTTATTGTCCTCAAGCTTGTTAAAAAATAAAGAGGTGCTCAATAATATGGTTGGGGCAATAGGGAAAACATGGTACTCCATTTTCTAATGGAAGCGAGTCGCTCTTGAAATATGAAACTCTTCCATTTCATATCCATAGTTATTGGGTTGGGTAATATGCTTGTATTTTTGTTTATCATACTATTTTTAAAACCTCCATTTTTGGTTTTGGGTAACTGTTTCCAACTCCATTTAGTGTCACTGCTGTATTCAAGAGAAGTAATTAAATCAATATATGCTACAATAATCTTAAGTCTTCATTCCATCTCTTATTTCCCTGATCTAGTTCTGTACCATCATCATTTTATCTCAAATCATGATACCCATTTCATGTCGTTAATAGGGGATACATCAAGTCCCTCCTGGGATAAGTCACTTCTTGTTGAAATCAACTCATTATCCAGGAAGTTGACTTAGAAACAACCCTTCAGTACCTTGGTGCTTGTATGCATCAATGTAAAGTTTCCTCCTTCTCCATGACAAGTTTACATCATTGGCCTTTGATCGAAATATTATGTGTGGTGTTTGACTCCAACTCATTCGTTCATGCCATACAAATTGTAATGCAGTACATTGAGAGCCATTAACATAATTAGTGGTTTCTCTTGTGTCTGTTAATGAAGTACATATTTGGTTGGTAATCATATGGTGTCTACCATTTTCGACTCCAACTATTTGATTCACATGATTAGACTCGTGCATTCAAATGATCGTGTGAATGAGACAGAAGACCCTGAATCTAGTTTCATCCATTCGGGCTGCAATTTTAGGATTAGTACAATATCACAATGTATGATGGATATGATTATATATATAATAATCTAGTCATGGGTCCACCATTTTTCATCAGTGGACGCATGTTTTTATCATTGTATATGTAATATTTACTTGAGTATGGGTATGCCTCCCTTAGAAAAGATGTATAAATGTATTGTAACAGAATATGATCTTGCTGGTTGTTCTTGATATCAACTTGTCAAAAATTAAATTACTTCAGTTATAAGTCACCATTTCTAACTTTTCTCTTTAGGGAGAAATCTATTATAGGCCATTTTGTCACATCTGGTCAGTCAGCCTGTAAAATGGATCAATAAACATCCTTTTACCCCTTAACATCATCATTGCACAAATCCCTAAGCATGGGTCTCCTTAATCCCAGAGTTTCTGCTAGAAAAAACCTTGAATCAACCTCTTTAAGCATCAAATTAGTATGTATGCCTATGGACCTGCGTTCACCAAAAAATTTCTCCATTCTGGACAGGGTTGATCAACTATAGGTTGTTCCATGTTGGGGTGCATTGGTTCTAGAAATTTCTAGAAAAGGAGAGAGAATCCCGAAGCCTCCATTTATATAATATTCTAGGATGTATTGTAACTATTTACCTCATATTAAACTCTCGAATACTATCCTATCCATCCTTGGAGTTTCCATCGATTATCCTTTGATCCTATCCTCCCATCAAGAGTGGATCTCAAAGACTAGATTGGTAAATGGATAAGAACTCCCAACTTACCCTCCTATGCTATATAATTGTGTCCATCCACAAGCTAGGGGTTTGCTTTTGGATATAGAATTCTACCCTCGTGCTATTTTTGCGAATATTTAACATTCCATGCATTAGGGTGATTAGAGGTGCACTTTGTGGCAAAGAAGAAACAAGTCAACTTGGAGGAGCTCTTCTACAATATCAACTCCTATTTCTGGTTGTAACCATTCCATTTATATTAATACAAAGAGTTCTTTGTTTTTCTATATGTGATGCTATGATTTCATGTATTTTGATGCGATTCTGATCCATTAAATGAAGTATTTAGATGATGCTACATAGATACCATAGATTGTTGGTTTGTATTATCTGATTGTGAATTTTTTAATTATAAAGACAAGAGCTAGGATTGGAGCATTCAAGCCAAGAAATGAGTGAAGCATATGAATAATCATCGGTAGGTTTCATACCATTATTTATTTACTTTAAGGGAAACAATAGCTTCTTTGTCTTTCTGTTGTTCTAGGCTAGGCCACCTAGTCTAAGGAAGATACTTCTGTCTGCAATCGTAGATTCCGTATAACAATAATGATATGGTAGAAGGTATGTCTAATTTCTCTCTGGATTTTTATTTTTGTGAACTTTGTGTATATGGGAATCATAATCGGGTGACTTTTCCCTTTGGTGCTAAGAGGGCGGAAGTGATATTAAAGCTTGTGCACAATGATGTGTTTGGACCCATGTCGGTTCCATCACTAGGTAAGTATGTGTACTATGTCTCATTTATAGATGACTTCTCATGGAATACATGTATGTACTTCCTCAGGAAGAAATATGAAGTCTTTGACAAGTTTAAATAATTTAAGGCTTTGGTGGAAAATCAGAAAGAGAAGAAGATTAAGGTTTTGAGGATAGATAAAGGTGGAGAGTTTTGAAAGAAAGAATTTGAAGAGTTCTGTAAGAAGTGTGGTATAGCATGAAAAAATATTACTCTATACACACCTCATAAAAATGGTGTTGTAGAAAGAATGAACAAGAAATTGATGGAAAAGGCAAGAACCATGCTCAATGGTGTTGTATTAGGGTAAGAATTTTTGGCAGAGGCAGTGGTTATTGCATGTTACCTGTTTAACAGATCGCCTTCATCAATGTTAGAGGATAAGATTCCACGTGAGGTGTGGATTGGTAAGAAACCCTCTCTTTCACGTCTTAGGGTATTTGGCTGTGATGCATATGTACATGTTCCAAAGGAGAAAAGAACCAAGTTTGATAGTAAATATGAAAGGTGCATCTTTATTGGGTATAAGGATGGTTTAAAAGGTGATAAGCTTTGGAACCCAGAAACAAAAAAGGTTGTGTACAACCAAGATGTGGCATTTAGAGAGGTAAAATATGTTATTAAACATGAATTCCTACCAAAGGAACCTGAGAAGACATATTTTTAACTAAAGTAGGAAGAATGAGACTCTACAATAGAACATGAATCATAAGAGCAAGATCCACAAGATCCAGTTTTGAGAAGTTCAGTTTGAGCAAGAAGGAAACCAAAGAGGTATAGTCCATATGTTTTTTGTTCAAATGTTTCTTTATCTATTATTGATGATGATCCCAAAACTATGAGGGAGGTAGTGGATTCAGAAGACAAAAAACTCTGGAAATATGCCATGGTTTATGAAATGCAATCTTTGGAAAAAATGAGGCTTGGGATCTGGTGGATTTTCCGGCTAGAAGGAAACCCATTGGGAGAAAATGGGTGTTTAAGAAGAAGATTAATGCAAAAGGAAAGGTGGAGAAATACAAAGCTCGATTGATAGCAAAAGGTTATTCCCACGTGCATAGAATTGATTTTGGTGATATCTTTTCTCCTATTTCCATGTTAGCTTATATTAGATTACTTTTAGCTGTTGTTGCTGCTTTTGATTTTGAGGTAGAACAGATGGATGTGAAGACAACAGGTCTTCATGGGTATTTGGAAGAAGAGATCTATATGAAGCAACCTGAAGGATTTTCAGTGAAGTGTGATAAAGAATTAGTATGCATGTTAAAAAAGTCTTTGTATGGGTTTAAGAAGTCACCAAGGATGCGGTATTAGAAATTTGGCACATATATATGGGGACTTGGCTTCATAAGAAGTAAAGCATATCACTATGTGTATTTTAAATTAATTGGTGACCGTGTTATTTATTTGGTCTTGTATGTGGATGATATGTTGTTGATTGGAAATGACAAAGAAATTATCCAGAATTTAAAGGCCCAATTTTCCTCCAAATTTAACATGAAGGATCTTGGTGCTACAAACTATATTTTGGGCATTTAAATTAAGCAATATCAGGAAAAGAGGAATTTATGGTTAAACCATAGGAACTATCTTGAGACAATGTTGCCGAGGTTTAATATGCAAAATAGTAAAGCAGCGTAGGTTCCTATACTTGTAGGTGTAAATTTATCTATTGAACACTGTCCCAAGACACAAGAAGAGGAAGAGGACAGTCACATGTTCCATATGTGAGTGAAGTCGGTAGCCTGATGTATGCAATGGTCTATACTAGACCATACATTACATATGCAATGGGAGTATTGAGCACATTTATTTCAAAACTAGGGAAGGAGTTGTTATCACTCAGAAAAAGAAGAAGCATCATTTGAAAAAGTCCTAGAGGTTCATGTGTCAAAGGTAGGGTTATAGGATTCATTTTTCATTACTTAGTAAAATAATACTTTTAATTTTTCTTATTTAGCCTATCCTAAGGTCTAAACCCACCCTCATTCAAATCCTCTCATGTCACATCAATCATGATTTTGTGACATTTTTCATTTCCCAAGGTCATAGCACCGAAAGAGTCATTTTAGCCAAGAAAACACACTTTCATAGCGAAATACACAGAGAAATTGCACTTTTCGCTATGAAATTGCTAATACTTTCATAGAGAAAATGCCCACAAATACACTAGGTACGCTACAAAAGTAAGGTTTCCTATCTGTCATGTCAAATTAGTTGTTAGGTGTCAGAAAATGATTTGAAAAGGATAAGTTAGATGCCATTCGAGTCAGTTAGGGTAAAGATCAAGGTACATATTCAGGGCTGAAGTCATCATCACCATTTTAAGCATGTATAAGTCACCATTATGTTATGAGTGGTCATCGAACTTCAAAATCTTTCCAAATTGATTCATTTGTCATTCTCCATTCATTCTTTGCGTGTTATTAAGCTATGGAGATCTATTTCATTGAGCCCAAGATGTGGCTATTATTTTCAAAGATTTGCAGATATCACTGATCAAGCAAGGCAGAGAAGACATTAAAGAACCATGGCTACAAAAAGGAAGACAAATAAAGGTGGCCACTGTCTTAGATATGAGCCATCAGATATGAACCTGATAAATGGAGACCCAACATGTGTAGAGGTTTTCAGAAGAATGAGATGTTTACAGTTTTGTGAAAGATTACAAGGATGCCATGTATAGGTTTCTAAAGAATTTCCCCTAAAATTCAATGGAACAACTACAAAAGTGGGAATTCCGAATCTCGCTATAACACTAGAGATCATTGCAACAGCAACAGGGATTCCAAGAGGACAAGAAAAATGGTTCAAAGGCTTCAAATTCAACATCGAGGAATGTAAAGAGTTTATCAAGCCAGAAAATAGTGAAGTTGACCTTACAAATGCCATTCCAAGGAGCCGCATGAAGGATAATTTCTCAAAGTTATTTCTTATCATCAAGAAATATTTCACTTGTGAAGGGAGATATCATAAATTCTATTCTTACCACTTCAAGCTTCTCCTACACTGTTAGTAATATATCTCTTGATCTACCTTTCTATTTACACAAAAGCTTAGAAAAAATGGCAGATAAAGTTCAAGCTAAATATGAGGGAAGTGAAACCTCACTTTTTCATCATGGCTTAATAAAATTGTTGGTTTTAGATGAGTTACAAAGACTAGGCAGAGACTGGTCTTCTTTCCTGTTTGTTAGTGGTTTTGAAATGGATACCATTACCCCTAAAAGAACTCCTAAACCTAGAGGCATACCATCACCTTTAGTGGTAGAACTAAGTGAACCAATAGGGGTAGAGTAGAATGAACCAGTAATGATGGAAATAGAGCAGTTGCAGAGATTTGATACACCCATTGTTCCACCTACAAAGCAAAAGTCATTAATGAGAAAACCTGCAAAACAAGAGAAAACTGTGAATAAACAAGGAAGCAGAAGGATTACAAGGAGCCAAAAAGTGGCTAAAGGAAATTTAGAAGACCTACTACATGCCATTGACATTAAAGAGACTCCTATAGACCAGGCTGAGGATATAGATGAAGGTGGACAGAAACACAAGAAAGCAAAATCAACAAAGAAGTTAGAATTTGAAGGTGAGGATGCAGGTTTTATGTTCCAGGCTAGGAAGCCCATGACATGACATGCTAGAAAACTCTTGGAAATCAGAAAATAAGTTCATCCAACCACTAACACTTTCCAACAACCACAAAACATTATTGACCTTTCATCTCCTGTAGAAGAAGATCAAGTTAGCAAGAAAAAGAAAGGAAAGGAGAAAGTCATTGAAAAAAAGAGTTCGAAATACTTGAAGAACAATTGAGGCTAGCTAATCATGAAATAGAAGTCATGAAAAAGGAAGCAAGGAAACATAATGTTCAGAAGATTCAGTTTGAGAAGATGAAAGAGGTTTGGGAAGAGCAGGCTGACAGTGTATCAAAGACCCTAGATAACACACATCAATTAATCAAATGGACTATGCCATTGAGGAAAGAGGTGAAACATGTCAAAAGAGTCAACCTACACTTGAAATATAGTAACAAAAAGTTGAAGAACTAGGTTAAAGACCTCCAAGAACAACTAGAATTTATCCATGAGGAGCTGGAGAATAAGGGTCTTAAAATGACAGTAGTTGAGGAGCCAATAGCTCAACTCATCATCAATGAAGAAGAAATACCTCAAGACTCTTAGTTTGATTTGGTTTATATTTTGAAATGTCAATGGCATGTTGAAAACCAAATTTATACAGCTGGAAGGTACATTTTTGAGCCTAAGAAAATATATGGAATTTACACAATTTTTCACAGTTTCGTAGCGTTTCCTAGGCTTGAAGCCAGGAAAATGCTATGAAGCCACCTGTATCTTTATTTTTGCTTTTAAAACCATTTTGGGTAGCTTCCAGGGAGAGGAAATGATATGGAGGATGTGTTAGGGCATGATGAACACAATGCAAAAGGAAAGAATCAGAAAATTTGATTGGAAAGGTCATTTTTTGTACGCTACAAAACTGCCATACTTTTGTAGCGAACTGTTTTGAAGGTTTTTGAACAAGTTTATGGGCAGTTTTGGACAGGTGGATACTTTAAAAGGGTCAAAGGAATTTTCTAGCAATCATCCATGACTTGAAGACCATGAAATGAAGACAATCCATCAACTAAATAATTCGTTGAAGATAAGGACCTGTTTTCCTAAAAAATAGGGTTTGTTTCCAGCTTTTGAGGAGGGTAATTAAGATGTCAAGTAGTGATTAGTTATGTAATAGTTCATTCGAACAAGTGAATCATTATTTCTCAGATGTATAACTATTTTAAGAGATAAGGTAGTTGATGTAATAATTAGTAGTTTGAGTCCTATTAGGAAAAGGACTGTTTAGTAGAATAACTATCATTTTCTCATTAAAGCACATGTTTTATTGTTATGAAAGGTGTCATTAGGAAAATTTTGATGAATATAGCCAAGAGGAAGATCATATCTCATGTAACAAGGTCTATTAAAGGGCAGATATTCAAAATTTTAAAGGGTTGGAATTTTTTTGCAATACTGCAGCTTTATGTAATTTGACTGATATCAGTAATACAGAGGAATGTTTCTTGACTAACCTGAGATTCTCATGGAGTTTTTAATGCTTATCTGATCTATATTTTATATGTGTACCATTTGAAGTGGTTTCATATATAATACTTAGAATTAATAAGTGTATGCTCTGACTTACTTTATTGATGAAATGGCTGTGTTATTTCATGTTCCATGTGTGATTTACCTTTGCTAAAATATCTTACCTACCTCAGCTTCCATGTCAAGAGAACTTACCACTGAACTACTAATTTTTTGACTCCATAAGCCCAATGATTGCAGACTTGTACTCTTTTCAACCTACACACTTCACAATCAAGTCATTTTCCAAGTAGAGTTAGCCATCTAGTTTCATCATTATCAAATACCATTAAACCCTTTGAGATAGCCCTCTTAGATTGAAGAGGCTAAGATTCAGTTACAAGTTGGTTTGAAATAGTTACATGAAGTTGTCTAATTATTAGCCAATTAATTGCAATTTTGTGATAACATTTTGGTCCAGAGACTTGCAGAGATAACTATGGAGTCAGCTACTGAGTTTTTGTCCCTAGTCTTCACAATAAATAAATATTCTTGGAAATTCTCTAACATATCCATGATCAAATTTACTTATGCCCTCATTCTCACATCTTTATTTTGATATAGACCCTCAACTTTCTTAATAACTAATTCAGAATCTCCACAAACAAAAATCTTTTGGGCACCCATTCTTTTCAAAATTTCTACGCCCAAAATTAAAGATTCATACTCAGCCATGTTATTTGTGCAATAAAAATTTAGTTTGTAAGAAAATAACTTCCTTTCATCTTTTGGAGTTGTGATCCAAATTCCTGATCCCTCCCCTTCTCTTCCTATTGATCCATAAAAGTGTAACAGCCACCAACCTTCCACCTTCTCCTCACTGATTTGCTGATTTTCTGTCTGTTGAATTACAATATGCTGATTTTCTACTTTCTTTCATCCTCTGCTTCATTAGTAAATTCATTGAAAATAATAGCAGATCCAAGTTCAGTATCAACAACATATATTAAAATTTTTTGAGGTTGAAGTCTGCCATAGACCTACTATCCCTGATAACATTATCCATTGGCAAGTTTTTGAGGATGACCAGCAAGTCAAAAAATTTATAGAATTGAAAGAGGAGTTTGAAAGTACACAAGTAGATCAACAAAACATGCTTGATGAAACAAAGGGAAATCCTAAAGTGTTACAGCTGAAGAATAACTCTATACCCAAAGGTATCATCCCCCTTGAGAATATTTTTGATCAGAATGATGTGTTCAAGTCTCCTAGGATACAAGCTAATGATGAGGAGGTAGAGAGTTGTAACCTTGGTACAGTAGCAATGCCAAAAATGATTAAGCTTTCAAAGTTTCTTTCAGTAGACATGAAACAGAAATATATTGAGATGATGAAAAGGTTCGTAGATGTTTTTTCTTGGAGTTATGCTGATTTGAAGAAGTACGATCCTACTACCATTCAACATACCATTCCCATTAAAGAAAATGAAAAGCCTTTCAAACAGAAGCTGAGGAGGATTAATCCACTTCTCATGCTTCTAATTGAGAAGGAAATCAAGAAACACTTTGATGCCAAAATTATTGTTCCAATCAGATTCTCAAAGTTTCTTGCAAACTTGGTTCCAGTTAGAAAAAAGAGTGGAGAAATCAAAATATATATTGACTTTAGAAACTTGAACAAAGCCTCTCTGAAGGACAACTATCCTCTCCCAAAGATGGACCAAATTTTGCAAAACATTTTTGGTTCACAAAGGATGTCTATGCTTGATGTTTTTTCAAGGTACAGTCAAATACTTGTGCATCTAAAATATCAGGAGAAAAAAACCTTTACCAAACCATGGGGCACATTCATGTATGCAAAAATGCCCTTTGGTCTGATGAATTTAGGAGCTATATTTCAAAGAGCAATGGATATTTCCTTTGCCTAGGGGAAGGACAAGATGGTGGTTGTCTATCTAGATGACATAACAATCTTCTCAAGGAGAGAAGAATATCACTTGAGGCACCTAGAAAAGATTCTGCTGAAGAGTAGAAGGTTTGGAATTTCTCTCAATCCCACTAAAAGCATTTTTTATCTAACTTCAATGAAGTTACTTGGGAATATTATTTCTAAATATGGGATCAAGATTGATCCAAACAGGGTCAATGCAATTCAGAAAGTGGATTTGCCTAGAAGCAGAAAAGAAATTCAGTCTTTCCTTGGAAAGGTAAATTTTGTGAGGAGGTTTATTCCTAATTTTGTTGAGATTGTAAAGGACATAAAAAATATGCTGAAGAAAGGAGCTGACATCAAGTGGACAACAGAAGCAAAGAACTCATTTGATGAGATTAAGAAGGCATTGACTCAAGCACTAGTGTTGATTAGCCCATATTTTTCAAAAGAATTTATGGTTTTTACATTTGCATCAGAAAATACAATTGCTGTAGTTTTGTTGCAGAAAGGAAAACAAGGTACTGAGCAGCCCATTTCATTTTTAGTAGGAAATTAGCTAACTCAGAGCTGAAGTAAAATATCTTAGAGAAGCAAGCTTATGCCTTGGTCAAGGCCATCAAATATTTCAGAATTTATATTCTACATTCTCATGTTATAGCTTTTGTTCCTAATGTTGTTGTGAAAGACATTCTAACTCAAGCTAATCTTGATGGTAAGATAGGGAAATGGATTGCTAACTTGATGGAATATGATATAGAGATCAAGCCCACAAAATTGGTCAAAGTTCAAGGCTTAAAAAAGTTGATTGCACAATCAAACTTTGACTATCTTGACATGAACTTAATTGCAGAAATTTCAGAATTATCAGATGAAGATGAAGAGCTGATTCCCATTGAGGAAAAGTACATCATTTCAGATTGGTACAAAGACATTGTTTTTGTCTTACATCATCATAGAGCACTTGTTGACTTGACAAAGTCCAAGGAAATATTTGTGAAGCTAAAGTCTTTGAGGTATAGCATCATTGATAAAAATATATATTAGAAAGATACCAGTGGTATTCTTTTGAATTGTTTGCTGGAAGAGGAGGCTGAAAAAGTGATTGAGGAGTTTCACAAAGGAGATTGTGGAGGTCATCATTATTGGAAGGCTACAACAAATACGATTCTCAGAACATGGTATTATTGGCCTACTATGTTTAAATATGTCTACAAAAAGATTTCTGCCTACCATGAATGCTAGATTTTTAATGGTAAGAAGAAGCTTGTTCCTTTACCCTTGATGCCTATCTATGTTGAGGCGCCATTTCAGTAGTGGGGGATATATTTTATTGGTGATATTCATCTATCATATTCAGGTCAACATTGCTGGATTCTAAGACCAATTGATTATTTCACCAAGTGGATTGAAGCAATCCCAATTAGGCATGCAAATGATTCAGTTATCATTTCATTTTTGGAAAATAATATATTGTCTAGATTTGGCTGCCTTATGAAGATCATCATTGATAATGAACAAGCATTCAAATCTAATAAGCTGATCAGTTTTTGTCATCAATATCACATTTCACTTGGGCATTCTACAACATATTATCCACAAGGTAATGGTCTTGCTAAATCTTCTAACAAGAGCATTGTGAGGATTATTAAGAAGGTGTTGTAGGAAAATAAGAATTCATGACATTTGAAGCTAAATTATGCTCTGTGGGCTGATAGAGTGTGCACAAAGAGATCATTTGGAACTTCACCTTATGATTTGGTATATGGAGCTGAAGCCATCTTTCCTACATACTTAGGAGTGCCTGTCATGAAGCTGCTGCAAGGATTGGAGGAGGAGCCAAATGAAATTCAGAGGATGATTAATCATTTTATAGATTTGCAAGAGAAAATGGAGGAAGTATATAACAGTAATAAACAATCTCAAAACAGAATCAAGAAGACATTTGACAGGAAGGTTAAGGAGGAAAATTTTCAAATCCAAGATGTCGTTTTGAAATGGGAGGCCAGAATTGAAGAAAAGGGGAAACATGGTAAGTTTGAGAAAATATGGAAAGGTCCATTCAGAGTAGTTTCATTTCATGGGAACAACACTTACATTCTGCAGGAGATGGATGGACAACCATGTGCTGGAGGGCCTATAAATGGCAGGTTTTTGAAGCACTATTCCTCTTAAATTCTGCTGATCATTCATTCCATTGTATACATTTCATTTTATATGTTTTTCTTCTAATAAAGATAAGTTGGTCATCAAGCCTGAGCTTGAGGAGAAGTCCATTAGAGTTTGAAGGAAGGCTTGCCAAATTTCAGAGTTTTTTGTTTTCAAGAAGATGGATAGCAGCACTGGAACTACAAGTTCTTTAGTGTACCACATGGACACACCATCCCAAGTGGAGCCACTGTTATCACTCAGAAAAAAATGAAGCATCATTTAACAAAGTCCTAGAGGTTCATGTGTCAAAGGTAGGGTTATAAGATTCATTTTTCATTACTTGGTCAAAGAAAATTTTTAATTTTTCTTATTTAGCTTATCATAAGGTCTAAACACACCCTCATTCAAATCCTCTCATGTCACATCAATCATGATTTTCTGAAATTTTTCATTTCCCAAGGTTATAGCATTGAAAGAGTCATTTTAGCCAAGAAACCACACTTTCGTAGCAAAATAAATAGAGAAATTGCACTTTTCGCTATGAAACTGCTAATACTTTCATAGCAAAAATGCCCAAAAATACACTAGTTATGCTACGAAAGTAAGGTTTCATGTCTGTCATGTCAAATTAGTTGTTAGGTGGCAGAAAATGATTTGAAAAGGTTAAGTTAGAAGCTATTCGAGTTAGTTAGGGTAAATATCAAGGTACATATTCAGGGCTGAAGTCATCATCACCATTTTAAGCATGTATGAGTCATCATTATGTTATGAGTGGTCATCGAACTTCAAAATCTTTCCAAATTGATTCATTTTTCATTCTCCATCCATTCTTTGCGTGTTATTGAGCTTTGGAGAGCTATTTCATTGAGCCCAAGCTGTGGCTGGTATTTTCAAAGGTTTGCAGATATCATTGATCAAGCGAGGTAGAGAAGACATTATCAATGACCATGTTCCATTTCATGTGATTATTACCGAAATAATTCTGTTAATTTATATGATGGATCACAAAAAATTAGATTCCAGAAAAGACATTATCAAGCGAGGCAGAGAATAAATTAAAGAACCATGGTTGCAAAAAGGAAGACAAATAAAGGTGGCCACTGTCTTAGATACGAGCCATCAAATATGGACCTAATAAATGAAGACCCAATAGCTGTAGAGGTTTTCAGAAGAACAAGATTTTTACAGTTTTGTGAAATATTACAAGGATGCCATGTACAATTTTCTAAATAATTTTCTGTAGACTTCAATGGAACAGCTACAAAAGTGGGAATTCTTAATCTCACTATAACACTAGAGATCATTGCAGCAGCAACATGGCTTCCAAGAGGACAAGAAAAGTTGTACAAAGGGTTCAAATTCAACATGGAGGAATGTAAAGAGTTTATTAAGCTAGAAAATAGAGAATTTGACCTTAAAAATGCCATTCCAAGGAGCTGCATGAAGGATAATTTCTCAAAGATATTTCTTATCATCCATAAATATTTCACTTGTGAAGGGAGATATCATAAAGTCTATTCTTACCACTTCAAGCTTCTCCTACACTTTTTTGGTAAGATATCTCTTGATCTACCTTTCTATTTACACAGAAGCTTAGAAAAAATGGAAGATAAAGTCCAAATTAAATATGAGGGAATTGAAACCTCACTTTTTCATCATGGCTTAATAAAATTTTTGGTTTTAGATGAGTTACAAAGACTAGGCAGAGACTAGTCTTCTTTCTCATTTGTTAGTGGTTTTGAAATGGATACCATTACCCCTAAAAGAACTCTTAAACCTAGAGGCATACCATCACCTTTAGTGGCAGAACCAAGTGAACCAGTAGGGGCAGAGCAGAATGAACCAATAATGATGGAAACAAAGTAGTTGTAGAGATTTGATACACCGTCTGTTCCACCTGCAAAACAAAAGTCAATAATGAGAAAACCTGCAAAACAAGAGAAAACCATGAATAAAAAAGGTAGCAGATGGATTACAAGGAGCCAAAAAGTGGCTAAAGGAAATTTAGAAGACTTACTACATGCCATTGACATTGAAGAGACTCCTATATTACAAGCAGAGGATATAGATGAAGGTGGACAGAAACTCAAGAAAGAAAAATCAGCAAGGAAGTTAGAATTTGAAGGTGAGGATGCAGGTTTTATGTTCCAAGCTATGAATCCCTTGACAAGAGATGCTAAAAAAATCTTGGAAAGAAGTAAAGAAGTTCATCCAACCACTGACACTGTCCAATAACCAAAAAATGTTATTGACCTTTCATCTCTTGCAGAAGAAGATCAAGTTTCCAAGCAAAAGAAAGGAAAGGAGAAAGTCATTGAAAAACATAGTTTGAACTCCTTGAAGAATAGTTGAGGCTAGCTAATCATGAAATAGAAGTCATGAAAAAGGAAGCAAGGAAACATAATTTTCATAAGATTCATTTTGAGAAGATGAAAGAGGTTTGGGAAGAGCAGGTTGACAGTGTATCAAGGACCCTAGATAACACACAAAAATTAATAAAATGGACTATGCCATTGAGGAAAGAGGTGAAACATGTCAGAAGAGTAAGCCTGCACTTTAAATATAGTAACAAAAAGTTAAGGAACTAGGTTAAATACCTCCAACAACAACTAGAATTGATCCATGAGGAGCTGGAGAAGAAGGGTCTTAAAATGACAGCAGTTGAGGAGCCAGTAGCTCAACTCATAATCAATGAAGAAGAAACACATCAAGACTCTTATTTTGAGTTGGTTTATATTTTGAAAGGTCAATGGCATGTTGAAAACAAAATTTATACAGCTGGAAGGTACATTTTTCAAACTAAGCAAAAATATGGAATTTACACAGTTTTCCACAGTTTCGTAGTGTTTCTTAGGCTTGAAGCGAGGAAAACGCTACAAAACCACATGTAGCTTTATTTTTTCTTTTAAAACCATTTTGGGTAGCTTCCAAGGAGAGGAAATGATATTGAGGATGTGTCAGGGCATGATGAACACAATGCAAAAAGAAAGAATTAGAAAATTTGATTGCAAAGGTCATTTTTTGTGTGCTACGAAACTGTCATACTTTCGTAGCAAGCTGTTTTGAAGGTTTTTGAATAGTTTTATGGGAATTTTTGGAAAGGTGGATACTTTCAAAGGGTCAAGGGAATTTTCCAGCAATCATCCATGACTTGAAGACCATGAAATGAAGACAATCCATCAGCTAAATCATTCGTTGAAGATAAGGAATTGTTTTCCTAAAAAATAGGGTTTGTTTCCAGCTTTGGAGGAGGGTAATTAAGATGTCAAGTAGTGATGAGTTATGTAATAGCTCATTCAAACATGTGAATCATTAGTTGTCAGATGTATACTTTTTTTTAAGAGATAAGGTAGTTGATGTAATAATTAGCAGTTTGAGTCCTATTAGGAAAAGCACTGTTTAATAGAATAATTGTCATTTTCTTATTAAAGCACATGTTTTCTTGTTATGAAAGGTGTCATTATGAAGAGTTCAATGAGTCTAGCCAAGCGGCAGATCATCTCTCATGTAACAAGGTCTATTAAAGATAATATATTCGAAATTTTAAAGGGTTGGAGATTTTTTGCAATACTGCAGCTTTATGTAGTTTGACTAATATCACTAATACAAAGGAGTTTTTCTTGACCAACCTGAGATTCTCATGGATTTTTTAGTGCTTATCTGATCTATATTTTCTATGTGTACCATTTGGATTGGTTTTCATCTTTAATACTCAGAATTCGTAGGTGTATGCTCTGAATTCCTTTATTCATGAAATGGATGTGTTATTTCATGTTCCATGTGTGATTTACCTCTGCTAAAAACTCTTGCTTGTCTCAGCTTCCATGTCAAGAGAAATTACCACTGAACTACTGATTTTTTGACTCCATAAGCCCAATTATTTCAAACTTTTACTCTTTTCAACCTACACACATCACAATCAAGTTATTTTCCAAGTAGAGCTAGCCCTCTAGTTTCATCATTATCAAATATCATTAAACCCTTTGAGAGGGCCCTCTCAGACTGAAGAGGCTAAGCTTCAGTTACAAGTTGGTTTGAAATAGTTACATGAAGTTGTCTAATTAGTAGCCAATTAAGTGAAATTTTGTGATAATAGGAGCATTGGACAACAATGAAGTGGTTTTTAGGTATTTGTGTGACACTAGTGATTATGGTCTGTGTTACCAAGGAATACCGGGTATGGATAGATTTTTGGACATATATGGCTTTGTTGATGAATACTAGGCTAGAGATATAGATGAGAGAATATCTAAAAGTGGGTATGTGTTTAACCTATTTCAATGAGTAGTTAGTTGGATGAGAAAGAGATAGTCTATAGTGGATCTTTCAACTATATAGGCTAAATACATGGAAGCCACTCATGCAATCAAGGAATTAGTTTAGTTGCAAAGAATATGTTCAAGTATGGGGTTGTTACAATGGGCTATAAGGATAAAATGTTACAGCCAAAGTGAAATTTACTTGGAAAAAACCTTGCTTCTCATTCAAAGACAAATCACATTGATGTTCAGTATCACTTTGTGAGGGATATGGTTGAGGAAAAAAAGGTGTTGATAGTAAAGGTATAATGTTTGAAGAATATTGCATATGCATTACGAAGTTTGTGAGCACTGAGAATTTTTCTTGGTGTAGAGAAAAAATGGGTGTTTCAAGGCTGGAACAATGAATAATATCTCCTGTGAACCCCTATGTGGAAAGAAAACAAGTGGGAGAATGTTGGGTGTGTCTTATATTCTTTTGATGACTAGTCCAACACGTTGTATGTTGCGTTGGGTGCAGCAGGGGGGTCAAAGGAGGGACAAGGGGCCCCAATAATTTTTTTGTATGAAGAACCAATAATAGTTTGGTAGAACCAGGGATGGGGGGAATACCCAAATACGATGGGCGGAACTACACGGTTTTGTGTTGGGTTTTGCACATGTTTTTGGGCATGATGGTTTTATGCCCATGGAATTTTTTGTAGATCCTGTTAAGGGAACTAAGGTTATTTTATAATCCAAGGTTAGTGGATTTGGGTTTGTTAATGGTTAACCATATATATATATATATATATATATATATATATATATATTGTAACATTGAAAGAAATATAATGAAAAATAAATTTGTTAGTCTTGATTTTGGGATTTAGGGGAAAATCTCTATGTATATTTATTTTATGTTCTCGCCATTATGTATATATATATATATATATATATATATATATATATATATTTGTTTAAGAATTAGTTTGTAGGAAATTTCTATACAAGGTTAAAACCTTCACCCTTAAGCCTCTACCATCCATCTTTCCTAATTCCTTGTTCCTTAGTTTTCTTGATCAACCTACTTCAATCTTAATGATGTTCAATATAATCAAGAAAAATGTACTATGTATTTCACATGTATAGGAGAAAAGTGTTGAAGATATGCCCTATCTTTCTTCCCTCTTTCAAGATGATAACATTTCATTTCTAGATGATCACCGATCTGGTAATCTTGATAACTTGTCAAATGATTCTGAGCCCTGCATTCAAGTTGAGACTTTCGACAACCACCACCTTGACATCCATGTTCCCATTAATATGTAACAACACCCTCCCACATTTACCCAAGATAACCAGTCCACTGAGGTAAATATTTGACGAAGAGTTACTACGATTTGATTCAAATCCCCATGTACAGTTAAGAAAGTGGAACCGGCATGATAAGACCAATCTGACCCTTCTTAGGAGCCATAAAACCTTCATAATCCAACCAACCCCTTCAGGTGTCCAAACCCTAAGAGAACTTGACATTTTACTGTTATGGATCCTCAACCACTCCCATGATAAGCCATGCATGCAAATAATGCCTTCCAGTTGTTCCCACAACAAGGCATGCCAAAAACTATGGACTTTTATGGTCAGTTTTGAGCTAACAACCCTGGATTATGAGCCACTTTTTGAGGGCTAGGTCTCAAGATAGTGCCCAAAACTCCATGAACTAATTAAATAACTGATACAAGTACTTCATATTGGCCCTACTAGCCAGGACAGGCATTTCATCAAACATGTCACAAATAAGTAATCTATAGGTCATAACAACAAATCTAAGCATAGGGGTCTCATACTTATTTGAGATTTGTAAAGAAGCATTGTTACCTTGTCAAAATAACTTCATTATCATCTATTAGGTCATATATTCATTTTTCATTCATTTGATAATAAAAATATGATGAGAACCATACATCAAGTCTATCATAAAACATACTCATAACCAACATATAACCAATAGAAATAACAATGATATAAAAACCATAGAAACCACATATGAACATGTATATTTACCCATCAAATACAAGAGAGAAAGAGCTCTTATTAACATATGTAAAATGAAACCGGATTTGGGACTTCCATGTACCACTTGACCATAGATTGGGTTGAACCAAATATTTCTTTCAACCAATCACCCCCATGCCATATTCCAAGCATGAATGTGGTATCTCATTGAATAAACCAACAAAACCAAAATAGGGCTTCCAGAGGCCAAACCACCTCAACCCTCAACCAGTGATTCCACTTCACGGTCGGACATCGCTAACCATTACCAAATTGGTCTATACCCAAGCTGTTCAGGGATCCAGAGCATTTGTTCCAACCAGGGATTCCAGTACTAGTAACTCAAACCACAACTTCTACCGAGCTTCCAGAGTGTTTTTCCAACCAAGGCTTCTAGGACTAGTAACTCAAACCACCAAGGGATTCTAGAGCACTTTTCTAACCAAGGCTTCTAGGACTAGTAACTCACCCCAAGATGTTATAGGGATTAAAGATCGTTTTTCCAACCAAGGCTTATAGGAACTAATAACTCAACCCACAGCCAAAGGAACATGAGCCCCAACCAGAAAACAAAGATAAAACTCACAAAACCATGGCTAGCTAGGAAATGACATGGATAGGCAAAAATACTATCAATCCAGGCAATCCTCCATGCCAATGATAGATAATAATCAAGAAACCACATGAATATGCTATGCATGCCAAATATATCAAGGAAATCATACATGAACTTCGTATCTGCAAGAAAAACCCACTATAGTTGCTGATCCCAATCTCCTCTTGTACTTTCTTGCTATTCCTTTGCCCTCTTGCTCCAAATCCCAAGTACGCCACACTCCTCCAAGAGTGCTCCAAGTAAACCCTAATTGTCCAAGAGCATGAGAGAGAGAGAAAGAATATAACGAGAGCTCCAAAAACTAAACTAACAAAAGCCATGAACTGATTTTCATAAGCCTTTTTATTAATGAGGCCTCTATTTTCTTCAATTTCCATTATTTTCCTTCATTTTCCTCCTCAAATGCAACCTATAACCTTTCACCTTCATTTTCTCCTATTTTCCATTATTTTGATAAATAAATGCCAATAAAGGCCACTTTTCCTTTCCAAAGCCTTTTCCATATCCTTTGCCAATTTCCATATCCATTAATTAATCACACGCAATCCACTTCATATGTTTTCCCCCAACATTAAACTTGGAATATGTCTCTTGTGACCTTGGTTTTTATTTTTCCTTTATTAACTTTATTACATGTATTTTTGACCATGTCTATTACAAAACCCTCCCCCTTGGGGGAACACCATCCTCAGTGTTCAATGAAACCTACAACCAACAAGACTGCTGAAAACAAAACATATTTCCCATGGAGATTTATAACTTATCTCGATGCCTTATTTACAATTATAAACCTCTTGAGTATCAAACCAACATGAAAACCATAATAACATGACACCCATACTGCTTATTGGAGCTTTATAACACAACTCATGATGATATTTACATCCATATACATATATACATATACCAAAGCATCACAACAAAAGATATGCCAATTTTTTTTTCTCAACGAGTGAATTGAGAAGGATACATGTCTCACATCCGATCTGCCATATCCAATGTAGCTTCATTGGGCCCAAAGTGCTTCCAATGCACTTTAACTTTCTCAATTTATCAGTTCCAAAGCATGTGCATCTTTCTATACAAAATACACAGAGGTTCCGACTAGAATTCCCCTTCTGGATCCACCGACAATACAAAATGACACATGGAAAACATCATGGAATTTCATATTCAGAGGTAGTGAAAGTCGATATGAAACTATTCCAATCCTGTAAAGAATCTTGGAAGGCCCATAATACCAAGTTTCCAGCTTGGAACATGATCCAATCCTCAAGGAGATCTTCTTGGGCTTGATGCGCAAGTACACATGTTTCCCAACCCGAAACTCCTCAACCATCCTGTTATGATCTGAATAAATTTTCTTTATGTCCTATGCTTCCTTCAAATTATTCTTAATTACACGCATTTCCCATTCCATCTCTGCCAATATGTCCAGTCCAATCAATACTCTATTAAATGGATCACTCCAAATAATGGGAGTATTACAACTCCACCCATACAGTGCTTCAAACAAACTCATCCTCAAAGACTCTTGATACCCATTGTTGTAAGAAAACTCAAACAATGGAAATTAATCCTCCCATCTCTTTTGCTGATGCATCACATACATCTTCAACATGTCCTCCAATATCCGCCTGACACTCTCTATCTGTCCATATGTCTTCGGATGATAAGTTGTGCTCAAGGCCAACTCTATACCCAAACTTGCAAATAACTCTTTCTAGAACCTAGAAGTGAAATTTTATTCCTTGTATAACATAATATTCTTTGGAACACCATGGAATGTCACTACATATATGATGAATGCATGTGCTACATCACTAGTTGAATACTTAGACTTCACTAGAATAAAGTGCGCTACCTTTTTCAACGTGTCCACTACAACCATACTAGAATCATGTTGCCAAGATGTCCTCGACTGTTTGGTGTGGAGCCTGATTATCTTGTTTATTTTGTATCACAATGTTGGACCCCTGTACCTTAATGGGGCGACAACACTGCCCGTAATTAAACATTGCCTAGGGGGTCCAAGGGGGAAGGGGCGGCTGCGACTTTATGGAGCCCCCCCCCCTCTTGGCGGGGGGTTTCGGAGGCAGTGCTCTCGAAGCTAAAAACAAATGTAAAATTTCCTAGTAAATGTATAGTTATTTTTAGTCAATCTGGGTCGTTCATTAGGAGGATGATCTGACAGTAGAAGTTATGTTTATTTTAGGGGTTTTTTCCCTGGAAGGAAACCCCTCGTTTTGTATGAAGATATTGTACTCGGCTATGGATTGTATGTATATTCTCAGAGTGAGAAACAGATAGGGAGACTATGAGAGAGAATAAAGGATATTACAGTGGATCTTCTGTAGGTTGTGTCTCTTCATTTTTTTGGATAATAGAAAGGAAGGACTGGCTATTCGGGGTGGACGTAGCTCAAACTGGGTGAACCACGTATATTTGTGTCTCTCTGGTTTTATGTGTTTCTTGTGTTTATGTTTCTGCATATATATTTTATTTGTTCCATTTCTCTGTAATATATAATTTTATAACAATTGGTATCAGAGCCGAAGGTATATTTGGCTAATAAACTCGCAGGAAAGAAGGGTTCTGGGTTCGAGTGGGAGCAATGGTGGAAGATGGTAATTTTAGGGTCGAGAAATTTAATGGCCAAAACTTCCCGCTGTGGAAGATGCAGATCGAAGATTATCTGTATCATAAAGATCTGTACCTACCATTGAGTGGAAAAACAAAGAAGCTGACAACTATGCCAGATGCAGAATGGGAGATTCTCGATAGAAAGGCACGCAGAACAGCACGGTTGTGCCTCACGACATCGGTAGACTTCAATATTTTGAAGGAAATGACAACAGAGGGTTTGATTAAGGAATTGAAGAAACTATATGAAAAAACCTCGGCCTCAAACAAGGTATTTCTTATGAAACATTTATTTAATATGAAGATGTCAGAAGATGTATCTGTTACAGACCATTTAAATGATTTTAATACAGTTACCAGTTAGTTAAGTTCTGCAGGGGTAAACATTGATGATGAAGTTAAGGCTCTGGTATTTTTGTGCTCATTGCCAAAAATTTGGAATGGTTTAGTTATGGCCATTAGTAACTCTGTCTCTGGATCTAGTACTTTAAAGTTTGATGATGTTGTTGGTGCTATCCTTAGCAAGGAAATGCGACGGAAAATATCCAGTGAAACATTGGGTAATGCTTTGAGTGCAGAGTCTAGGGGAAGAAAAATGGAAAGAGAAAAGGTCTTAGCGTATCGCAGTAAATCAAGGAAAGGCAGATCCAAGTCCAGATCAGGGATAATGTGCTAGAAATGTGAAAAGAAAGGACACCTAAAGAAATATTGTAGATCTCGGAAGGGAAAAGAAGGAGACGCATGACAAGAATACAATCATGAAGAAAATGTGATAGGTGATGTGTTACAATATGCTTTGATACTTTCTTTAGAAAATCTTACTGATTCCTAGGTGGTAGATTCAGGGGCCTCATTCCATGCCACACCTGATAAGAAATATTTTCATGACTATGTTCAAGGAGATTTTGGACAAGTTCGTTTGGGTGATGATAAACCTTGTAAAATTGTTGGAATGGGTAAAGTTCTTTTAAAATAACAGAATGGAAACCAATGGCTATTAAAGGAGGTAAGGCATGTTCCAGATCTGAATTAAAATCTGATTCCAACAGGGCAGTTAGGCAGTAAAGGCCATGTGACAACTTTCACAGATAAAACTTGGAAGGTCACCAAAGGAGCCCTGGTAATAGAAAAAGGCGAAAAGGTTGGTACATTTTATTTATGCAATGGTATTTCTAAATCTTTTAATGCTTTAAATTCCAAAGGAACAGATGCAGTATTATGGCATCATAGGCTCAGACACATGAGTGAGAAGGGGATGAAGATTCTTCACTCAAGAAATTTGTTGACGGGTTTGAAGAATATTGATTTGGATTTTTGTGAGAATTGTATTTATGGAAAAAATAAGAGAGTCAGATTTCTTAGAGTTGGGAAAGAAAAGAAGAGTGAAAAATTAGAGCTCGTGCATAGAAATGTATGGGGACATGATCAGGTATCATCTCTCGGTGGCTCTCGTTATTATGTTACTTTTATTGATGATGCAACTAGAAAAACTTAGATTTATTGTATTCATAATAAATTTGATGTATTTGATACTTTCAAGAAATGGAAAACTTTGGTTGAGATTGAGACATGAAATAAGTTGAATTGTCTCAGATCAGAAAATGGAGGTGAATATTGCAGAAAAGAGTTTGATAGGTACTGTTCAGAGCATGGAATTCGCAGAGAGAAGATAGTTCCAAGAACACCACAAGAAAATGGTCTGTCAGAAAGGATTAACAAAACAATCATAGAGAGTGCAAGGTGCATGAGATTGCATGCAGGATTGCCTTTACAATTTTGGGCAGATGCTGTAGATACTGTTGTTTATCTAATAAACATAGGACCTTCAAGTTCCTTGGATGGTGGTATTCCAGAGGAGGCATGGACAGGTAAAAAGGTAAACTACTCTTTTTTAAAGCCTTTTGGTTGCGAGGCCTTTGTCCATATTAATAAAGAAAATAGAACAAATCTTGAGGCAAAATCAAAGAAATGTACCTTTATTGGATATGGTGTTAATGATTTTTTTTATCTCCTATATGATTATGAAAATCACAAAATCATTAGGAGAAGAGATGTAATATTCAATGAAAAGGTCTTGTATAAGAATCAGTTGCAGGAAAAGAAACAAGAAAAAGAAAACAAAGAATACACAGTTCTTGATGAGATCACAGAAAAAGTAAAGGTGCCTGAAAATAATAATAATCAACAACCACAACAACAACAACCACCACAGCAGCAACAGGCACCTCAAACACCTGAAAGTGGTGTCAGAAGATCTACTAGGATAAGTAGACCCCCTGAAGGATACTCTCCTTCATTATATTATATTAGGATTTGTTAGGATTATGCTTACTTAGTTTGGTTTGGGTTTGTTGAGGAAGTTGAGAGATTCTCTCAACTTCTCTCTCTAAGATTGTAATTAGTTGGATTTGAGTCCAACTATATATATATATATATATATATATATATATATATATATATATATATATATAATCTTTATTTATTGGTGTGCAAAATATACAAACTATTATTTTGTGTGAATCTTGTTGATATGGTTGCTCTCTCCAATTTTAATATGGTATCAGAGACTGTGAAATTGGTATGGAGAATAGGTATGAGAGAGAGAAAATTATGAGAGCAGCATATGAGTGGGAGTTGAATGTATACCAGAAATTGTGTACCTTAGTAGTAGTCTCGATACGAGACCAGATGTGAGTAAAGGCTTCTATCCACCATAAAGCATGCTCATCCTTGGAAAACCTCCTATTTACCGGATTGAAGTAAAAAAGAAGAAGAAGGGGCAGCTATATTAAATAATGTGTATGTATTGTGATTGTAAAATTTTTATATTGTAGAACCAATCAATGAACATTATCATAATATAAATTAGTGGTTCTCGATGTTCTTCGGTGTCGAGAGAATGTACCGCTAATCTGATTGTGAGAATATGTTATATGTTGATGGGTCTTGTTGTGCTTCGGGCTTCAAGAGCATAAATTACAGGTTATACAATGAGATCCTTGTGTGGAAAAAGGTCACTTTGTAGGATTGATCGTTGATCATATTCTATACCTAGAATATTTTCCTATACGACTGTTGAAATTTATTCTTCAGGGTTATTTCACAGATGGAAATATTTCAATAGGGTAGTTCAGTGTTGAGACTCTTCTTCGGGGGTGTCAAGAATTTTTAATCTTACAAATTCAGCATTTCTAGTCAGAAGCAGGTGTATTTTAAATGAGTTGGAAGGTAAGCTTGAAGATGTGAAGAAAAAAAGAGCAGAATCCAGAAGATTGCAGAGTGGATAGAGTTGCTGATGAAGACCAGATTAGACAAAGAGATGAAAGTTCAAAGTGTTGTAATTGTGATTAAGTATTATATGTTTTGTAAAGTAAGCATTAAGGGAGGGTATTAGGATTTGTTAGGATTATTCTTACTTAGTTTGGTTTGGGTTTGTTGAGGAAGTTGAGAGATTCTCTCAACTTCTCTCTCTAAGATTGGAATTATTTGGATTTGAGTCCAACTATATATATACGTATGTAATATTTATTTATTGGTGTGAAAAATATACAAACTATTATTTTGTGTGAATCTTGTTGATATGGTTGCTCTCTCCAATTTTAATATATTATTTATTGTTGACTGATTCTGGTGAACCCGAATGTTACAAAGAAGAAATGCAGGTTGAAACCAGGAAGAAGTGGAAGCTAGCCATGAAAGAAGAGATGGGCTCCTTAATACATAACCAGACTTGGGACTTAGTTAGGTTTCATGCAGGTTAAACTACGTTGCAGAATAAATGGGTTTACAGGTTGAAGAAAGAAGATGGAGGAAAACAGAGGTACAGAGCTAGACTTGTTGTGAATGGGTTTGCACAAAAGAAAGGTATTGATTTTGATGAAATATTTTCTCCTGTTGTTAAGATGACTTCAATCAGAACTATTTTAAGTCTTGTAGCAGCGGAAGATTTTCATCTTGAACAGTTAGATGTAAAGACATTATTTCTCCATGGAGATTTGGAGGAAGAGATCTATATGAAACAACACGAAGGATATGATGCAAAGGGAAGGAAAAATTAGTGTGCAGGTTAAAGAAGAGCTTGTATGGCTTAAAATAAGCTCCAAGCCAGTGGTATCTAAAATTTTACAAGTTTATGTCTGAAGAAGGTTATGCTAGACGTCACTCTAATCATTGTGTTTATCTGAAAAAGCAAAATGATGGGAGCTATATTATATTTTTATTGTATGTAGAGAACATTCTTGTTGTAGGGTCTAACATGCAGGAATAAATGTGGTCAAAATAAAATTGGAAAATTCATTTGCAATGAAGGATTTGGGAGCTGCAAAACAAATCCTTGGTATGAGAATAACTAGAGACAGGAAGAATCGCAAATTAACACTGTCTTAGAATGAGTATATATAAAAGGTGTTGAAAATATTTAATATGCAGAATGCAAAACAAGTTAGTACACCTTTTTCTAGCCATTTCAAACTTAGTAAGGAGATGTGCCCCAACACCCAAGAAGAAATGGATTATATGTCTAAAGTTCCATATGCATCAGTAGTTGGAAGCTTAATGTATGCAATGGTTTGCACAAGGCCTGATATTGCACATGCAGTGGGAGTTTTAAGCATGTACATGAACAATCCAGGAAAAGAACATTGGATGGAAGTGAAATGGATTCTCAGATATTTGAGAGGTACCATAAGTCAAGCATTATTCTTTGGTGGTTCAAATAATGTTCTACAGGGATATTTTAATGTAGATATGGCAGGTGACATAGATAATAGGAGGAGCACTACAGGGTATGTATTTACTGTAGGTGGATCAACTTTCAGTTGGGTTTCAAAAATCCAAAGTGTTGTTGCACTTTTAACAACAGAAGCAGAGTATGTTGTTGCTATAGAGGCTAGTAAGGAAATGATTTGGTTACAAAGGTTTATGGATGAATTGGGTAAGAAGCATGATATGGGCAGGTTATACATTGATAGTCAAAGTGCCATTCATCTTGAAAAGAACTCAACATTTCATTTCAGGACTAAACACATACATATCAAGTACCATTTCATATGGTCAATGTTGGAAGATGGGAAGCTGAAGCTGGAAAAGGTACACACTAGCCAGAATCCTGCAGATATGCTAACAAAATTTGTAACCAGGGAGAAACTAAGATTATGCTCATTTTCAATTGGTATTCAAGTTTGATGATGAAGATGAGAAATAGCCATGTCCAAAGCAGTGTCATTTTCCAACAAATGAAGCAGCGGTGGAGTTGCTAAAATCAGTCTCCAAGTGGGAGATTGTTGGGTTTGGAGCCTGATTATCTTGTTTATTTTGTATCACAGTGTTGTACCCCTATACCTTTATGGGGCGGCAATTACACCCATAATTAAATGCTTCCTAGGGGGTCCAGGGGGGGTGACTGTGACTTTATGGAGCCCCCCCCTGGTGGGGGGTTTTGGGGGTAGCACCCTCGAAGCTAAAAACATATGTAAATTTTCCTTGTAATTGTATAGTAATTTCTAGTAAATCTAGGTCGTTCATTAGGTGAATTATCTGATGGTAGAAGTTATGTTTAGTTTAGGGGTTTTTTCCATAGAAGGCAACCCCTCATTTTTTATGAGGGTATTGTATTGCGACTGTGGATTGTATGTGTATTCTCAGAGCGAGAAATAGATAGGGAGATTGTGAGAGTGAAAAAAGGATATTACCGTGGATCTGTTGTAGGTTGTGTCTCTTCATTTTGCTGGATAATAGAAATGAAGGATTGGTTGTTTGGGGTGGACGTAGCCCAAACTGTGTGAACCACGTATATCCATGTCTCTCTTGTTTTATGTGTTTCTTGTGTTTTTGTTTCCGCATATATATTTTATTTATTCCATTTCTATGTAATATATACTTTTCTAACAACAAAACTTTAATGAAATCCATGGAAATTACCTCCAATTTCCACTCTAGAATCAGAATATGTTGTAGTAATCCACCTAAATCCTTACACTCTATCTTTACCTATTGAAAATCCAAATATATAGCCACAAAATCTACCACTTCCTTCTTCAGATTCAGCCAATAGTAGAACTTCTTCACTGCTATCAACGTCTTCTAGTATCCTGGGTGACCTGAATATGGATTAGCATGAAATTCCCTCAAGATAAGCTTCTTGAGCTCATTTCTGTCCAACACATAGATCGTATCCATTAGGGGAATTTTGAGGTCTAAAATGGGCCTCCTAAGGAAATAATAAAATAATAGCTAAACCACTTAAATAATATTTATGAATTTTCAATTCACTTTTTGCACCACAAACCATGTAACCATAGTTAAGTTCAATTCAAAAATTGTATAAAAATAAAATTAATAAAAAAATTGTATTGATGTGACTATAAATAAGAATGAACTTTTCAAGAAAAAAACATTATCATTGAACAACTAATGCATTTGTCCTTTGTAGTTAAATAACTTAAAATAAAATATAAATATAAATTTATAAATTCTCAACTATATTATATGATATTAATTAAAATTATATTATTTAAATTGTATAATAACATGTAATTAATATACTATATAAACATAATATAATAAATGTATAATAGGGATATGCATTGTTTCTTTCAAAAAATATGAAATGAAAATCATTTATTTTTATTCAAAAAGTGTGAAATGACATTTATTATGAGTACTTTACTTTGACTTTAAAAGTACTTAGAGCACTACCATGGTTAACCATGAGTTTTTATCCACCCTTGAGAATGTGACAAGTAAATAATTTTAAATCAAGCAATGCCACCTCAACCATTAGGGATGATGTCATCCCATAAAAAGTGATTGGTTCTCATAAAGTGAATTTTGATTGTACATTTTCCTCAGGAGGCCCATTTTAGACTTCAAAATTCCCCCAATGTTTAAAATTGACCAAAAGATTTGATGTGAGATGATAGTACACATCCTAATCACCTATACCCTGTGGTAACCTATGCATAAGCTCCATATTCCTATCATCTTACTGACCTACCTGAAATATTCGATCCTATAAATATATCCCATAGGAGTTTATAGTTGTTATATGATCCACCTGTATCCTCCTGCTAAGGGAATCTGCAACCCTATTCTCTTTATGTTTAATGTACCTGGTCTCAAAGTCGAACTCACTGATTGTGGCCAACCATCTAAATTTTATAGCATTCAGATTCAGTTGGTCAAATATATACCTCAATCCATTGTGATCACTCATTAGTATGAACCTTTTTCCAAGAAGATAGTTCCTCCACATATTCAATGCATGAATGATCATTTCCAACTCAAGATCATGTCGCAAATAATTTTGATTGTGCTCATTTAGTTTCCATGACTCATAACATACTACTTGTCCTTACTTCATAATAACTCCACCAAGCCCTCTATGGCAAGCATATGTTCACACTACACAATATTTATCCTGATATGAAATCTTTAGAACTAAAGCATTTTTCAACAACTTCTTTAACTATTCAAAGCTGGTACACATTCCTCTATCCATTAAAATTTCTTACCTTTCCTTTGCAACAATGTAAAGGGTAAGTAATTTGTGAGAAGTTCCTAATGAACATCTTGTAATAACCTGCTAGTACCATGAATGATCTTACCTCATCCATATTCCTAGGAGCTTCCCATTCCATGATAGCCCTTATCTTTTCCGGATCCATTACTATGCCTTCCATGGAAACCACATGTCCCAAGTAATGTACCTCTATCTAAAATAAACTACTGTTAGGTCCCTATATCACTAGTATAG